>CM060882.1:180924835-181269835 GCA_030762935.1 Hymenopus coronatus
GGAAGAGTAGTTGACCAAACAGAAACTGTTGCCGATCCACTATTTTGAGGACAGCCGGTTCATTGCACCTGAAACGTAGTTTTCTCTCAATAGCAACAATGCTGACCTGCCTCACAAAATTGTAACACAAATACCTTATTTTTTCATGTGCATTGAGTTGTTTGGTCTTCATTAATGTTATTGGGTGATATAAAAAAAGCCAACAGTAGGTTGTGAGCTTCAGCTCGCAAGCAAGTTGAGAAGAAGCATCAGATCTTGGTTTGGTAAAAAGGACTCGCTTTGCTTTTGCTTGAGCTCAGTGACGTTCACAACATAAACACCAATTCTTCTGTCAGAAGGGAATCTAAATCTGGGCTACTCTTTAAATGTCTAGCATGTTAAACATGCCTACTCAAATGTAATAAACCCAATAGAAACACATTTAAAATAACAGAAATATAATGAAAGATTTGGCAAATTAGATAGAAATTGAAGTTCGCTGACTTTCTAACTATGACGGTCATCCCCTTTTGGAACTAAATTATTGAGTTGCTTAATTTGGAGGTATTACGAGCCTGTCACTCAACAAATGAAATATTGGAAGTATACTATCTACACTTTTCTTTTGCATCATTATATATATATATCAATTAGGCGAATAAAATCTTTGTAAAATATCACAAATAGTAATTACAAGATTTTATAATGTGTTATGCTAAAAGAAAGTTTGTTTAATTTCGTTGAAAGTAAATTTATATGGGAAATTCTTTAGTTATAATCCGGGGTAGATTTGTACAGCATTACATTACTGTGATTATGTCAAGACCTCACTAAGTTCTGTTGTAGCCTGCACATTGATGCTAGGAACTCCTTTCTTATTGATATACTCGTCGCCATGCACATTTGCCTTCCTTATTAGAATATGGGTATAATCCACTGTTCCAATTGCATCAGGGAATGTTCTGACCACTCTTCCTTGGCTTCCTGAAGAGACACAGTAGTTGTAGCAAATTGTATCCAATTCCTTGCTCTACTTTCCAGAAGGTATTTGAGACCGTAGCCTGTGTAACACCCACATGCTCCGCAACACCAACTTGAAAACCAGCATCTCCCACACACTTTAAACAAAATCAGCACATTTTTACTTTCTCTACACTTACTATGTACATAGTGTATAGAGAAGGTATTGCACTCCACCCAAAAATTCAATACCGAGATTTCACCGGAAATATATCGAAAAAAAAGCATTTCCACAAAAAGGTCCGTGTGTGTGTGTGTGTCCGTGAACACCATAACTCAAAAACGAAAAGTCGGTAAAATACCAAAATTGGTATTTAAATTTAGTATCTTCCAGGGATGCGACAAGAAGATTTTGAGAAAAATCCCCCCACCCCAAACTACCCTTTACGTGAAACTTTTTTCGAAAATTTTGATTTTCGCAATGGCACTTAACGATTTTGATTACAATATCATACATTAAAGCTATTTATCTGGCAAATAAAATGTATATCTTGAATTTTCTAGGAATAGCCTCTGAAGAGTACTTTATTCTGGATGAATTTTACGGAATTTTGAATAACTGCTAAATCGTAAGAGGTGGACAAAAACTTACTGCACGAAAAATGTAGACCACGCTAAAACACACAATTTATGTTCTATACTTTTCTTCGTGGAGTTCATTGTTTTTTAGACATTCCTTGTTTTTGGTTTCTGCTTAGAAAAACATATATTTCTCGTGCAGGAATTTGTCGACTGCTGTCCATACAAACAAAGGAACCTCAGTGACATAGCAACCAGCTTATGGCTATCAACTTAACTTATAGAACCTTCTACTTACAAGAAGCAAGTAATAAGATTATTTCTGCTAATTTTTTTCTGATTAGCATGAAGTATATAGAAGTATATTTGTTGCAGATATGTAGAGAAAGTCATGTGAATGCTACACATCAGATTTTTCAGTATTGCTAACAGCCTCACCTCGTGTTTCAATTGACTCTGGAAGAAAATGTTGTGCAAGCCTATCTACATTTTCTCTTTCATAACGGTATAATTGTTTTAATGTGTTCACATCCGAGTCCCTATTTCCCGCTCAGGGACCACCGTCACTGCAGTTGAGCAGGTACTTAACGAAATACCCAAGAAAAGCTTCTGAGCAGCCAAGATGTCTTGTTTTTATTTGCTCCATTTCGGGAGCTAAAACTCAGCCAGCTTCAGCAGATTTTTACTTTCTCTACACGTAATATGTACATAGTGTATAGAGAAGGTGTTGTACTGCACCCAAAAATTCAATACCGACATTTCACCGGAAATATATGTTTTGAGACCCCCTGAATCTAAAAAAAGCATTTCTAGAAAAATGTCCCTGTGTGTGTCTGTGTGTGTGTGTGTGTGTGTGTGTGTGTGTGTGTGTGTGTGTGTGTGTGTGTGTGTGTGTGTGTGTGTGTGTGTGTGTGTGTGTGTGTGTGTGTGTGTGTGTGTGTGTGTGTGTGTGTGTGTGTGTGTGTGTGTGTGTGTGTGTGTGTGTGTGTGTGTGTGTGTGTGTGTGTGTGTGTGTGTGTGTGTGTGTGTGTGTGTGTGTGTGTGTGTGTGTGTGTGTGTGTGTGTGTGTGTGTGTGTGTGTGTGTGTGTGTGTGTGTGTGTGTGTGTGTGTGTGTGTGTGTGTGTGTGTGTGTGTGTGTGTGTGTGTGTGTGTGTGTGTGTGTGTGTGTGTGTGTGTGTGTGTGTGTGTGTGTGTGTGTGTGTGTGGGCGGCATTGCTCAAAAACGAAAAGTCCGTTAAAAACCAAACTTGGTATTTAGGTTTGGTATCTTGCAAGGAATGCGACACGAAGATTTTCAAGAAAATCCCCCCCAATCCCAACTACCCTTTACTTGGAACTTTTTTCGAAAATTTTGATTTTCTAAAAAATGGCTCTAACGATTTTGATTAAAATATCGTATATTAAAGATATTTACCTGACAAATAAAATGTATATCTTGAATTTTCTGGGAATAGCCTCTGGACTACTTTATACTGGATGAATTTTGCATAAGTACTAATCCGTAAGAGATGCACAAAAACTTAACACACAAAAAATGTAGAGCACGTCAAACACACAATTTATGTTATATGCCTTTCTTTCGTGGAGTAGATTGTTTTTTAGATATTCCTTGTTTTTGGTTGCAGCTTTGAAAAACATACATTTCTCATACAGGAATTTGCCAACTCGTGTTCATACAAACAAAGGAACATCAGTCACATAGCAACCAGCTTTTGGCTTTCACTTTAACCTATAGTACTCCCCTATTTCGCTTCTAATTACAATAAAGCAAGAAATAAGACTATTTCTGCTAACTTTTCTCGATTAGCATGAAATAAATAGAAGAATAAGCTTATTAACAATAATTTGTTACAGACATATAGAGAAAGTCATGTGAATGGAACACATCAGATTTTTTTACACGAAACCGAGATGTAGCTTGGAATTAGAGAGAATAAAGATAGTGCTTCCTTTTATTTATACCACCAAATATCTTACAAAAGCAATAAACAATAATCATTCAACATTTTCCTCCCCAAGGCGAGTCCTCGCTACAAAACTACCCTTCTTTATCGGTTCACTTCTCTCCTTGTCTCCACATAATAACAATTTATCTTACAAAGTATTATCAGTGCCGCTGTTTTGTGATTGTTGTTCATCAACTGTGGTTATTCTCTCTCCGCAAGTACAATTACATGACGTCATCATGCACCACTAGAAAATGAAAATAATAATAATAATAATAATAATAATAATAATCAAGCCATTCAAGGATAAGCATTTACTATCTTATTTAGTATCTATTTTACTGCCCTCTCTCTCTCTCTCTCTCTCTCTCTCTCTCTCTCTCTCTCTCTCTCTCTCTCTCTCTCTGAACATTTGATCTGTCACTTGACATTTTTACTTTCTCTACACGTACTACGTACATAGTGTATAGAGAAGGTATTGCACTCCACCCAAATTTTCGATACCGAAATTTCACCGGAAATGTGTTTTAGGGTCCCTTGTATCCAAAAAAATGCATTTTCAGAAAAAGGTCCATGTGCTCTTTCCGTGTGTCCGTGAACACGATAGCTCAAAAACGAAAAGTCAGTAAAATACCAAAGTTGATATTTAAGTTTAGTATCTTCCAGGGATGCGACACGAAGATTTTGAGAAAAATGCCCCCCACCTCCAAATACCCTTTACATAGAACTTTTTTCGAAAATTTTTAATTTCTCAAAAATGGCTCTAACGATTTTGATTAAAAATTCGAAAATTAAAGATATTTACATGACAAATAAAATATACATGTTGAATTTTCTGGGAATAGCCTCTGAAGACTACTTTATTCTGGATGAAATTTACGGAATTTTACATAACTGCTAAACCGTAAGAGACGGACAAAAACTTAACCACACGACAAATGTAGAGCTTATTGAAGCCAACATTTTATGTCATATACATTTTTTTTCGTGGAGTTGATCATTTTTTAGATATTTCTTGTTTTTGGTTTCAGCTGTGAGAAGCTATACTTTTCTCATACAAGAATTTGTCAACTCCTGTCCATCAAACAAAGGAACTTCAGTCACATAGCAACCAGCTTTTGCCTTTCACTTTAACCTACGGTACTCCCTTATTTTGCTTCTACTTACAAGAAAGCAAGTAATAAGACTAATTGTGCTAATTTTTTCTCGATTACCATGAAGCATAAGCTTCTGCGTTCCATTCACACGACTTTCTCTACATCTCTGCAACAAATTATTGTTAGAAAGCTTATGCTTCTATTTACTTCATGATAGTCGAGAAAAATTAGCTGAAACACTCTTATTGCTTGCTTCCTTGTAAGTAGAAGCGAAATAAGGGTGAACCATAGTTTAAAGTGATAGTCAAAAGCTGGTTACTATGTGATTGAAGTTTCTTTGTTTGTATGGACAGGATTTGACAAATTCCAGCATGAGAAAAGTATGTTTATAAACGCTGAAACAAAAAACAAAGAATGTCTAAAAAACGACGAACTGCACGAAAAAATGTATATAACATAAATTGTGTGTCTTAAGGTGCTCTACATTTTTTGCTTAATAAGTTTTTATCTAACTCTTACGGTTTAGCAGTTATGCAAAATTCCGTATAAATTTCACTCAGAATAAAGTAGTCTTCAGAGGCTATTCCAAGAAAATTCAAGATATACATGTTATATTTCAGGTAAATGTCTTTAATATACAATATTTTAAATAAAATCATTAGAGCCATTTTTTAGAAAATAAAAAAATTCAAAAAAAGTTCCATAAAAAGGGTAGTCTGGAATGGGGAGATATTCCTCAAAATCTTCGTGTCGCATTCCTGGAAGATACTAAACTTAAATAACAAGTTTGCTATTTTAGCGACATTTCGTTTTTGAGTTATCGTGTACACAGGCGCGCGCGCGCACGCAAACACACACACGCGCGCGCGTAACTTTTTGTAAAAATGCTTGTTTTGGATACAGGGGACCCTAAAACATATTTCCGGTGAAATCTCGGGATCGGATTTTTTTGGTCCAGTACAACACCTTCTCTATACTCTATGTACATAGTACGTGTAGAGAAAGTAAAAAGGAGTGAAAATAATCATTATTTGTATGTTTGAGATGAGTGCAATAATCTCAAATAAAATAACGTTTGTTTCCATTTCATGTATTACTTATAAAAATCTGATGTGTATCATTCACATGACTTTCTCCATATCCCTGCAACAAATAATTCTTAAAAAGCTTATAATTCTATTTACTTTATGCTAATCAGATAAAAAAATTAGCAGAAAAAGTCTAATTTCTCGCATCCTTGTAAGTAGAAGCGAAATAAGGGACAACTGTAGGTTAAAGTGATAGTCAAAAGCTGGTTGCTATGTCAATGAAGTTCCTTTGTTTATATGGATAGGAGTTGACAAGTTCTAGTATGAGAAAAGTATACGTTTTTCATAGCAGAAACCAAAAATAAGGAATGTCACAAAAACGACGAACTATACGAAAACAATGTATATAACATAAATTGTGTATTTTAATGTGCTCTACATTTTTTGTGGAGTAAGTCTTTGTCCATCTCTTACGGTTTAGCAGTTATTCAAAATTTAGTAAAATTCATCCAGAATAAACTACTCTTCAGAGGCTATTCCCAGAAAATTCAAGATATACGATATATCGTACATTTCATTTGTCAGGTAAATATGTTTAATATCCGAAATTTTAATCAAAATCGTTAGAGCCATTTTTGAAAAATTAAAAATGTTCGAAAAAAGTTCTATGTAAAGGGTATTTGGAGGTGGGGGGATTTTTCTCAAAATCTTCGTGTCGCATCCCTGGAAGATACTAAACTTAAATACCAAGTTTGGTATTTTATCGACTTTTCGTTTTTGAGTTATCGTGATCACAGACACACGGACACGGACACACACACACACACACACACTCACGGACCTGTTTGTGAAAATGCTTTTTTTGGATATTGGGCACCCTAAAACATATATTTCCGGTGAAATCTCGGTATCGAATTTTTAGTGGAGTGCAATACTTTCTCTATACACTATGTACATAGTGCGTAAGAAGAAAGTAAAAAGCTGAAATAAAATAATTGTTACCTACTTCTATTGTTACTATCGATATTGGTACATTTGGTGTAGACACGGTCGGCCATTTCATAATTTAGGAGGCAGTGAAGAAAGAAAGAAAGAAAGAAAGAAAGAAAGAAAGAAAGAATAAAAAACGTGCAGTAAATAAAGATAGTCGAATGCGTCATCTACCATTTGAGAACTAATGTAAGTATTACAATGATAAAACCTCCCTTCCTATATATTATAAATTATTAATGGACCATTTCGCTGAATTGTCTTATCAAATACAACTCGCGTTTTCATCTCTTAGGACGGTTGACTCGCGTCACTTCGCTACGCTCGTGAATTATGGACAAGATGAAAGCACCTCGTGGGTTTACTTATGTTAATTAATCACTTTCAGATAAGGTAATATAATTGCTCTCCAAGCTCCTAAATTTTAATTTGAGCTTACTATGCAAACATTAGAGGAAAAAAATTGATGTGTTCCATTCACATGACTTTCTCTACATATCTGTAGCAAATTATTCTATTTACTTCATCTCTTCGAGAAAAAATTAGCAAAAATAGTCTTATTACTTGCTTCCTTGTAAGTAGAAGCGAAATAAGGGGGTAGCATAGGTTAAAGTGATAGTCAAAACTTGTTGCTATGTAATTGAAGTTCCTTTGTATGGACAGGAGTTGACAAATTCCTGTATGAGAAAAGTATAAGTTTTTCAAAGCTGAAAAAAAAAGAAAAAAAAAAGGAATATTTAAAAAACGATCAACTCCACGAAAAAAATGTATATGACCTAATTGGGTGTTTTAACGTGCTCTACATTTTTTGTGCGGTAAGTTTTTGTCCATCTCTTTCGGTTTAGCAGTTATGCAAAATTCCATAAAATTCATCCAGAATAAAGTAGACTTCAGAGACCGTTCCCAGAAATATCAAGATATACATTTTATTTGTCAGGTAAATATCTTTAGTATATGATATTTTAATCAAAATCGTTAAGAGATATTTTTAAGAAAATCAAAATTTTCGAATTTTTTTCAATGTAAAGGGTAGTTTGGGGTGGGAGGATTTTTCTCAAAATCTTCATGTCGCATCCTTGGAAGATATTAAACTTAAATACCAAGTTTGGTATTTTACCGACTTTAGGTTTTTCAGTTATCGGACGGACACACGCGCGCGGACCTTTTTTGTGAAAATGCTTTTTTTTGGATCAAGGCACCCTAAAACATATATTTCCGGTGAAATCTCGGTTTCGAATTTTTGGGTGGAGTGCAATACCTTCTCTATACACTATGCATATAGTGCATGTAGAGAAAGTATAGAGAAAGTAAAAAACTAAATCATACACACAAGGACGTTTTCTATTTTAACAAGGGACCTCAAACATGTATTTCATATGGAATTTCAGTGTAGAATTTTTGGGTTGAGTATAATACCTTCTCTACCTGATATGTATGTACACAGTACTTGGTAGAAAAAGTAAAAATTAATGTGCTCTCAAACCTGCTGTTATCATGCGCAGGACCCGGATTTTATGCAAAATGCATAGAGTTTTTGAATAGTCTAAATGTATGCAGTAGCTGTATTCAGAGATCACTAGTACAGTTTTAAAATGCATATAATTTCATTTTTGGGGAAAAACTGATTTTACATGCATATTTCTTAAAATTTATCAGGTAATGACATATTTTTTTTTTATATTTCTAGCCTACATAAAAACTCTTGTTGGTTCACACATACAATAGCATTTTCTTGAAATGACTAGTGATTGTAGTTATGCGATTTCGTTGTATCAGCTAATTGTTTAGTCGTGTTGCAACAGAAGCTAGCGTTCCCCTATGTAGCGTGATGTCTTCTGAGGTATGTTGCACGTTTACTTGCAGTTGCAATCACAGTTTAGAAGTAACAGTAAGAGGTGAAAAACCACTTTGCTTCGTTATACCGCCACGTTCGTCGTGTTAACGTTCGTCGTGTTACGTAAATATGTTGGAGTTCGGGAGTGATAATTTTAGTGAGGATGGACTAGTATTGTTTTGTTTGTCATGTGACCGAAGTATTGCTTCTGACAAACAGGTCCAAGTTGTACAGCATCTTAACACTGTGAAGCACAACAAAATTACAACCAGAAAATCTGCTTTACGTCAAAAATGTGTAAGTACGTCATTTAGTGAGCAGGTCAAGGTACAAGGAGGTTCACGTGACTCATTCGCCAAGGAATTGTGTTCAGGATTTATAACTGCAAATCTTTGGAAAATAAATACCCTTCTCAAAATGTGTGTGCCCGAGTGATTAAAAGAAATTATTCGAGAAATTCGGGAGGCGTTAAAGCATGAAAAGATTTGGATTTCGATGGACGAGACCGCAGATGCTGCAGGCTAGTGTGTGCGTGCTTGCGTGCGTGTGTGTATGTGTAAAACTTACCTGTTAAATGTTCAGATATTACAAAGGGTAAACCATTTTACAACTGCAAAATTCTTCAAGCATTCCCTAGCCTTCTTGTGGCCAGATGATATAAAATACGACAGTGTCCTGTTATTTCTTACAGATGCGGCTACATACATTGTAAAAACAGCAAATTTACTAAACGTTCTCTATCCCAAACTAGTACATTTGACATGTTTAGCTAATGGACTACACCGCGTAGCAGAGACAGTTAGATCCCAGTATCCAGAAATTGATCGTCTTTTTTCCAAAGTCAAGAAAAGTTTCATTAAAGCACCTGCTAGAGTTTCAATTTTCAGGGAACTGGCTCCAAAGTCAGCCTGTTTCGTGGTTGGAGGCTGCATGTTACTATGCTAAATATTTCAATGATGTGAAAAGAATAGAAGATAGTTTAGATCCGGAAGAATAGACTTCTATAAAGATACCTCAAGAATGCTTCAACTCAGCTGATATAGAAAATAAATTGAAGTACATATGTAGCCACTTTTCAGTGCTACCACAAATCATGAAGCAACTGCAGGCTAAGAATAATTCATTACAACACACATTGTCCCTAGTGAATCAGGTATTTTACAAGCACTGTCCTTTGAAACACACGGAGTTGCAAAAATTGCTTTTGACAAGTTGAACGCGGTTCTTGGTAAAAATACAGGCTATAAAACAATTTGTGAAATTGCTAAACAACTGGCCGGGGAAACGTGTGAAGTACAAAAATCTGATGTGTTCCATTCACATGACTTTCTCTACATCTCTGCAACAAGTTATTATTAAAAAGTAATGCTTCTATTTACTTCAGTTTAATAGAGAAAATAATAGCAGAAATAGTCTTATTGCTTGCTTCCTTGTAATTAGGGAAATAAGGGAGTACCATAGGCTAAACTCATATTCAAAAGCTGATTGCTATGTGACTGAAGTTCCTTTGTTTGTATGGACAGGAGTTGACACATTCCTGTATGGTTTTTCAAAGCTGAAACCAAAAACAAGGAATATGTCAAAAACGATCAACTCCACGAAAAAAAAATGAGTATGGCATAAATTGTATGTTTTAATGTGCTCTACATTTTTTGTGTGTTAAGTTTTTGTCCATCTCTTGCGGTTTAGCAGTTATGCAAAATTCCGTAAAATTAATCCAGAAAAGTAGTTTTCAGAGGCTATTCCCAGAAAATTCAAGATATACATTTTATTTGTCAGGTAAATATCTTTTATATTTGACATTTTAATGAAAATCGTTAAGTCATTTTTGAGAAAATCAAAATTTTAGAAAAAAGTTTCATGTAAAGGGTAGTTGGGGATAGGGGGATTTTCTTGAAAATCTTCGTGTCGCATCCTTAGAAGATACCAAAATTAAATACCAAGTTTGGTATTTAACGGCCTTTTCGTTTTTTAGCTATGCTGTCCACAGGTACACATACACCTTCTCTATACACCATGTACATAGTACGTGTAGAGAAAGCAAAAAGAACTCGCTAAAGAAGAATTTTGGAGTTTCTCTCATACACCGGTGACATCTTGTGATGTAGAGACATCTTTTTCACTCTACAAAACATCAAACGAAGAAGTTTCACTGCACAGAACCTCAGGATGACATTTCTCGTCTATTGCAATAGCAGTATTGGGGTTGAGTCGCTTTCATTCCTTCTTAAAATTAATACAGGGCAGTACAAATAAGTGATAAGTAAGTTATTATTAATTACTAATGATTTATAACTTAAAAGAATTATTTTTTAAGAATTAATTAATGTTTTACACTATAATTAATTGGTGAACTTTTAAGAATAGTTATCAAGCATACCATTTTTATTTTGCTTTTTACGAGTTTTTAGTACATATTTTGGCATCTGTTTTTGCATACAAATCCGGGCCCTGGTTATCAACTACTTCCTACTCCCAACATACAATGAATGCGTCTCCTACTTCTTTCAAATGTATAGTTGAGATTGTCACATGTAAAAGCAAAGGTTAAAATCTTACCTTATTAAAAATGTCACGAAGTTTTTCAGTCTTGGCCCGCTTCAGGTATCCTGCAGTCTGCAACAAAACAGAGAAAACTAGTTAGTTAGCTCTTCATTAAAATCAACAACTCAACGGGAAGCAGAGAAGGAGAAACAAAATAAACTTTCCAGAAAGAACATGGAAATGCGTTTCGTTGCTTAGCACTTGCTGCATTCATTTAAAAAGTAAGGGAAGTACCATTCACAGCTGTTTAATTTATACTGGAATAACAGGAACCAGAATTACAAGAGCTAACAACAGTAAAGCAAGTAAATTTAAACTTTAAATGAGTCTTTTCCCAGCCTCAATCTCTAACGTATATTACCTTGCTTTCTTTACATCTGTGCAATAAATTATATTTAAAAAGCTTATGCTTATATTTACTTGATGCTAATTGAGATAAAATTATCAGAAATAGTCTTATTACTTGCTTCCTTGTAAGTAGAAGCGAAATAAGGGAGAACCATAGGTTAAAGTGAAGCCAAAAGCTGGTTACTAGGTGACTGAAGTTCCTTTGTTTGTATGGACACGAGTTGACAAATTCCTGCATGGGAAAAGTATGTTTTTCAAAGCTGAAACTAAAAACAAGGAATATCTAAAAAACGACCAACTTCACGAAAAAAAATTATATAATATAAATTGTGTGTTTTAACTTGCTCTACCTTTTTTGGTTTTTAAGTTTCGGTTCATCTCTTACGGTTTAGCAGTTATGTAAAATTCCGTAAAATTCATCCAGAATAACGTAGTCTTCAGAGGCTATTCCCAGGAAATTGAACATATACATTTTATTTTACAGGTAAATATCTTTAATAGGTATACTATATTTTATGCAAAATCGTTAGAGCCATTTGTAAGAAAATCAAAATTTTCGATTTTTTCACATGTAAAGGGTAATTTGGGGTGGGTGTCGCATCTTTGGAAGATACCAAACGAAAATACCAATACTTTTCGTTTTTGAGCTATGCTGCCCACAGACACACACACACACAAACATACACGGACATTTTTCTAAAAACTTTTTTTTATTCAGGGAGTCTCAAAACATATATTTCCGGTGAAACCTCGGTATCGAATTTTTGGGTGCATTACAATATGTAGCTTCTCTAAACACTGTACATAGTACGTGTAGAGAAAGTAAAAAGTATAATGCAATATATGAGCATGTGTTAAAACGTATTGAAAAAGCACCATGCATATCACTTCTTATAGACCTAAGTAATTTAACTGTGTATAACTTATATATTTTAGCTGTTTTAATTCACATGCACAAACTCTCAAGTAAGTACTTATTAAGAACTGATGAAATGAACATGCAACGAGAGAGAGATTATATTAATATTCTGCAGGATTAACAAAACACTAAACATGATGCATACTATCTACCAAAAAGTAATTGGGCACTGGTCTGAAACGTTTGTGTGACTATTTTTGCTCCTTGGGAACCACGTTTTGCTGCTGTAACAGCAGCGACCCTATCGGCCTTTCTACTTGGATGCGTCGCTATTCAGTTGTCCGAGACCTTAGTCGCCGGTCCAATGGGATTGAAGTCAGGACTCTGTGGGGGCCAGTCCAACCGTTGAACATTCTTGTCTGCATACCACCGCACAGTAGCCACAAGGGTCCATTCCATAAAAACGCCCTAATGTAGGGAGCATTTCGTTATCCAGACTCTGCCACGAACCAGTACCACCAAATTTCCTGGTAGGCATCTTCAAGAGTTGCTTGGATTCAAAATCAAAACCTCAAAAGAAACATTTTTGATAAAAACACACCAGCGGTGCACAAGGGCCGTTGCACCATCAAGGCAACCGTCGAGGAGCAATAAATGCCTCCTCCTGTCACTCCACAACCCCAAAACACACCCGCCATCCTGCAAAACCCACAATCCCGTCAGAACGTGGTTAAGTTCTCTCTGAGAACAGGGACACGTCTAACACACCTCGGGCTGCCCTCAGCCTGCCAATTACACTGGATACACTCGGGCAAGTGCTGTTCCCCGTGTAGCCGCCACACCCATACACGTCCGTCAGACCGAAACTCGTCACTCCATAAAACCGACTTCCACTGCGATGGCCCAAACACCGCTGCAGTCTCTGAGCTTTATCCGTCTTCGTGAAATGAGGCTAATGTGGTGCTGCTCTTCCGGAATATCCGAGTTGGTGGGTCTCTGTTCGCAATGCTCCATTTGTCGCTGCTTGAAAATCCTGTTTGACGGTAGCCATCGGTTGTGTCCTGTTCTTTACAATTTCACGTTTTAGGTTTCTGCGGCGTTTCCCTGTTGGTCATAATTTTCCGTCGCCCTGATCGTTTACCATTGTCACAATGTCCATCGATCTTCCACTTACGTAGGACGAATGCTATTTGGGCCTGTAGCGGCTATTGCCCTGCTAGATAGTCCACTGAGGTTGAAGCCCACAATTATGCCCTTATCAAAGTCTGATAGCTCTGCGCCATCTGTCCTCAACTGGTTCTCTTGCTCGCACTGCAACACATCGAGGCCACAACAGTCAAATGACGAGCTATATGTACCACAACCATCAGTACCCAATTACTTTTTGGTCTATATTGCAATTTAAAATGTATTTTGACATGTCTATTACCTCTAGTGTTCTCAACGACAGTTATTACTATTATTATTATTATTATTAAATGTTTTGTATTAAAAATACTATTAGAAAATGGTTATTCCTGTATCTCAGATTAAACAATCCCAAGAAACTTGTTATTGAAAATAATTAATGTTCAAGGGTATTTTAAGGATTTTTTTACTTCCTTTTTGGGCCTTCGGTCGTCAAGGACCAATTAGCCACCAGGATGTCATATTTCTTGCTTCCTTTAATGATTATGTACCTAAATCCGGCAGGTTGACCTGTTTCGTATTTTTACTTTATCTACACGTACTATATGCATAGTGTATAGAGAAGGTATTGTATTGTACTCAAATATTCGATACCGAGATTTTACCGGAAATACGTATTTTGGTAGCGGCAGACAAAAACCTCTCTATCTATGACATCGCTTTCCATCAGTGGCGGTGGCTTCAGCAACGTTAATATTATATGCGATGATATAAATACTAAAAAAAACTTCTTGAACGCCATTCTTGTTAGTAACTTGGTTGGCACTGTTTACTTGTAACCAGTTCATCAATGTTTGGATGAACAACAGAATCTTAAAAGACAGATCAAATGATTCTGTCCTTCCTTCCCTACTACAATATTTCCTTTTTATTTGATTCATTTCCAAGAACATCTGTTCACAAATATATGTAGAACCAAATATCAATGTGCTTTCCAGCAAAATTTCGCAATTTAGGAATTTTTTTTATTGTGAACAGATTTAAATAAATCCCAACTTTTTTATGAGAATATTTAATGACTTGAATTTTGCAAAGCAACTAGTTCCATTTGGAAGATTGTGGGGAGCGTCTTTGCAGGCAAAATTAATTCAAATTCAAGGATGTTACTGATTGCATACATGTTTGCCATAAAGGTATTTATCGAACTGTCGTTTAATATTACATCGGGAACTCCAAGCTACCACATTTCACCGTCCTATCCTCTTTAACATCTTCTCCCATTGTTTCTGGAATACAATACGTTTGGTTCACTTGAAACCTGTCATCGTGTCGAAAGTGGAACCGTTCAGTTAAACGCCACTGAATGATTGAAGGGGAAATGCTTCCTGCCTGGCCATGCACAAAACGGAGGCGGGCTAACACGACTAGGTGACGTCATTAGCTCATAAGAACAGAGGTGGGGCACCCCATGTATTAGATATGAATCCCAAGGTGTTTATAATTACCCAACATTAGTTTAAACAGAATAAACGTACCATAATAGCATTATTTAGCAAAGAGTGGTCTTATATAACATTTTACATATCGAGACTCATTCATCGAAAAGATCAAACAGACCGCATGCTCATATTACACCTGTAGGCCCCCTTTCGCTTTACATTTATGGCGATAGAAATTATTGATACTGGCAAAAATCGAATTAATAAAGATATTTTTAGAAACACCTTCCTTAGTTTATTTCTGCAAATTTAAATGCCCATAGTTGGCTATTTAAATGTTTAGGTTTATGGAGTAAAGGAGCATTTTATTATTTATCATTCTTTGTACCGTCTTAGCAATGTTGGTTTGACTCTCGTCTGGTAATCAGAATGTTAGCTTCGAAATCCAGGGGTCCCGGATTTGATTTCCCCATTGAGGTTGGCAATTTTTCTTTGCCAGCTGTTTTCAGGTTTTAAATAATTTGTATTTTTTGTATACAATGTCTATTTTTACTTTCTCTATACGCACTATGTACATAGTGTATAGAGAAGGTATTGCACTCCACCCAAAAATTCGATACCGAGATTTCACCGGAAATATATGTTTTAGGGTCCCCAATATCCAAAAAAAGCATTTTCACAAAAAGGTCCGTGTGTCTGTGAACACGATAACTCAAAAACGAAAAGTCGGTAAAATGCCAAACCAAAATATTTAAGTTTAGTATCTTCCAGGGATGCGACACGAAGATTTTGAGAAAAATCCTCCCACCCCCAACTACCCTTTACATGGAATTTTTTTTGGAAAATTTTGATTTTCTCAAAAATGGCCCTAACGATTTTGATTAAAATTTCGTACATTAAAGATATTTATCTGACAAATAAAATGTATATATTGAATTTTCTGGGAATATCCTCTGTAGAGTAGTTTATTCTGGGTGAATTTTACTGAATTTTGAATAACTGCTAAACCGTAAGAGATGGACAAAAACTTACTGCACAACAAATGTAGAGCACATTAAAACACACAATTTATGTTATATACATTTTGTCGTGGAGTTCGTCGTTTTTGAGACATTCCTTATTTTTGGTTTCTGCTATGAAAAACGTATACTTTTCTCATACAGGAACTTGTCAATTCCTATCCATATAAACAAAGGAACTTCATTGATATAGCAACCAGCTTTTGACTACCACTTTAACCTGTGGTTGTCCCTTATTTCGCTTCTACTTACAAGGAAGCGAGTAATAAGACTATTTCTGCTAATTTTTTTCTGATAGGCATAAAGAAAATAGAGGTATAAGCTTTTTAAGAATAATTTGTTGCAGGGATTTAGAGAAAGTCATGTGAGTGTAGCACATCAGATTTTTTTTTTCTTTCAAGGAGGTGAGAAAAATTTAAGTGCCTAAAATTCAAACGAATAATCCAGAATATCTCGAAAACGGTTAATTCTACAAAAAAAGGTATATATCATAAACTGATAGTTTTAATAAGGTCTACATTTTTATGTAGTAAGTTTTTGTTTATCTCTTACAGTTAACCAGTTATATAAAAGTCATCTAGAATGAAGAGGTCTTCAGAGGTTATTCCTTGAAAATATAAGATATACATTTCGTTTATCATAAAAATATCTTAAACGTAAGGTATTTTAATCAAAATCGTTAGAGCCATTTATGAGAAAATCAAAATTTTCAAATGTTCTATGTAAAGGTAGTTGGGAGTAGGGGATTTTCTTGAAAATCTTCGTGTCGCAACCTTGACAGATCGCAAACTTAAATACCAAGTTTGCTATTTTCGTTTTTGAGCTGTGCTACCACAGACAGACAGACACACACACACACGGACATGTTTCTAAAACTTGTTTTTTTTATTCAGGGAGTCTCAAAACATATATTTCCGGTGAAATCTCTGTATCGAATTATTGGGTGCAATAGAATACCTTGTCTATACACTATGTGTGTTTATGGAACATAAAGTGTTTGTCCACACTTTTCCTCAAGTTAGATGTGTCAAAGTTCGTGCTTACTCATTGAGAATGAGGAGGATTTCGATTCCCGTGTGACGGCGGAATATTTCCTTAAACTCGTCTATCACGCTTATGAGGGGCCAAGCTAGGACTCACTCTCCCTCTCTAAGTCTGTGTCCTTAACTTGTGCTTTTCGGTCCCCTTCTCTGTTTCTCTCTCTCTTTTGTGGTAGTGTTTAACGCCCGCTTTAACTACTTATGGCACCGGTGGAATGCGATGGCGGGGGAACCCGCCCCAGTGCCGCTTTGTTCACCACAAATCTCACATGCGGTCGCTTGGGACCGAACCCTGTCTCTCTTCGTATCACCTTGTTTTTGGGAACCTCAAAAATGTTATACGCAATTAAATCTAATCATCCAATATGAATGTAATAGTTCTGGAAAAATAAAAAGTAATAATAAAACTTTTAGTTCCTCTATATTCTTAGCTCTTTTACTTCAAGTACATTAAATCTCGAGAAAGAGCGCATTGTTCAATTATTACATACATGTTTTTACGAGTTCAAGAGACAGTTAATGACGCAAAATTCAACACTCTCAAGTTCCAAACACTTGCAAATAGAAAGCCAAGAGTGGTTCTCCACTAATGCAAATACAACCAGACACTATCTTATCGCACCACGCACCCAACACCTGCCAGTTCTGTTTACATTAGGTAATAGCTTCATTAGCTATTCTTCTCATAGATGTTATTTTACAGCCATCAAGAAATTAAAAGTCGAACAAATATCTTAATGCTATGCATAATAACCTTCTTTTCTGTACACAGCATCTTGAACTGAGTCACCCTCATAGAAATGAAATGGAGTTTTATTTATGAACGCATTTAACTGCTCTGGTTCTCAGCGTCCCATTCTATACTGGGTGTAAGAGACTGCTTAATTTTTCTCAGAGGCCTCTTTGTCAGGCTTGTCTACGACACGGGACCAACGACTGACTTTAATCCCCTTCCGAAGGCAGCCATACTAAGGATTTTTGCACCCGAAAAAAATTGCACGGGTTGGTCCCGTGTCGTAGATTTACGGCAAGTAAAAGAACCTCAAGCCTGATACAGAGGGCTCTGTACAAAATTAAGCGGTCTTTGACGCCCAATATAGAATGGGACGCTGAGAACCACAGCAGTTAAAGAGCGTCCATAAATAAAACTCCATTTACATTTACTCTCTTTGATTAGTTTCTATTTTCGTTTTATAAAAGTTTGGTTGTGTTGACTGTTGACTTTTATTTTTTAAAAACGTATTCTTAGTGTCCCACACACACATCACTGGAATGTAATGGAGTTAATAGTAATGTATAGTTCTTCCAAGTGTGTCCTAACGATTTTATTACCGTAATTTTCGGACAGTAAGACGCACTTTTTACTTTCTCCATACGCACTATGTACATAGTGTATAGAGAACGTATTGCACTCCACCAAAAATTCGATACCGAGATTTCACCGGAAATATATGTTTTAGGGTCCCCAATATCCAAAAAAATCATTTTTACAAAAAGGTCCGTGTGTGTGTGTGTGTGTGTGTGTGTATGTGTGGTGTGTGGGTGTGTGTGTGTGTGTGTGTGTGTGTGTGTGTGTGTGTGTGAACACGATAACTCAAAAACGAAAAGTCGATAAAATACCAAACTTGGTATTTAAGTTTAGTATATTCCAGGGATGCGACACGAAGATTTTGAGAAAAATCCCCCCACCCCCAACTACCCTTTATATGGAACTTTTTTCGAAAATTTTGATTTTCTCAAAAATGGCTCTAACGATTTTGATTAAAATTTCGGATATTAAACATATTTACCTGACAAATGAAATGTATATCTTGAATTTTCTGGGAATAGCCTCTGAAGAGTAGTTTATTCTGGATGAATTTTACTAAATTTTGAATGACTGCTAAACCGTAAGAGATGGACAAAAACTTACTGCATAAAAAACGTAGAGCACTTTAAAACACACAATTTATGTTATATACATTTTTTTCGTGGAGTTCGTCGTTTTTGTGACATTCCTTATTTTTGGTTTCTGCTATGAAAAACGTATACTTTTCTCATACAGGAACTTGTCAACTCCTATCCATATAAACAAAGGAACTTCATTGACATAGCAACCAGCTTTTGACTATCACTTTAACCTACGGTTGTCCCTTATTTCGCTTCTACTTACAAGGAAGCGAGTAATCTGACTATATCTGCTATTTTTTTTCTGATTAGCATAACGTAAATAGAAGTACAAGCTTTTTAAGAATTCTTTGTTGCAGGGATATGGAGAAAGTCATGTGAATGGTACACATCAGATTTTTTCGTTATAAAATAGTCTCTAAAATTTAACTGCGTATTATGGTCCAAAAGTTCACATGTGAAAACCAGCCGATAGTTTCAACAATTGAACCGTTTATTATTATTGCCACGTGATGGTAGCCAAGTATGAAGCGCTTTCGTTGTTGCACCACGTTAGAGAGCCAAGTATGAAGATGTTTTTAGCCCCCTGAGTTTGGGTGCCAAGTATGAAGATGTATTTTGCTCCGTGTTTGGGAGCCAAGTATGAAGCGTTTATTGTTAGCCCCACGTGCTCAGATGTGCGATGACGTTGGCGGTGCTTCAAGATTCACTCCACTACCAGATGAATACATCTACGTACCTGTTGTTGCGAAGAGGTGTCTCAGCTGAACTCAGCCTGCATGCTGGTTTGACTCTCTCGGGGTGGTAGCAAATGAGGGTAGTTTGAGGAGTAATCTTATAAAGTTAGGTAAACACGCGTTACTTTTACCTCAATTTATTGCCAACTAGAAGATGCAAGACAAGCACTTTCCTGTACAATCTGCTAAATCAAATAATCACTAGCAACTTCCTTAATCGATGACGCACACGTATTATACAGTGGTGAGGTTATTAAGGAAATATATGTTTTGGGACCCTCCGAATCCAAATAAAACATTTTTAGGAAAAGGTCCGTGCGCATGCGCGCACGTGTGTGTGTGTGTGTGTGTGTGTGTGTGTGTGTGTGTGTGTGTGTGTACGCACACGAGCGGGTGGAGGTGTGACAACATAGCTCAAAAATGAAAAGACCGTTTAATACCAAACTTGATATTTAAGTTTGGTATCTTCCAAGGATGCGACACGAAGATTTTAAAGAAAATCCCCCACCCCAACTACTCTTTATAAGGATAATTTTTCGAAAAATTTGATTTTCTCAAAAATGGCCGAAGATTTTGGTTTAAAATACCTTATGTTTATTATATTTTTTATGACAAACGAAGTGTACATCTTGTATTTTCTGGGAATTGCCTCTGAAGACCTCTTAATCCTGGATGAGTTTTGCATAGCTGGCAAACCATAAGAGATACACAAAAACTTATTACACAAAAATGTAGATCTCATTAAATCACACAATTCATATCATATACTTTTTTTTTTTTTTTTTTTTTTTTTTTTTTTTTTTTTTTTTTGGTATATTCAATCGTTTTCGAGATTTTTGGATCCTTCAATTCTAGGCACTTAAACTTTTCTTAAACGGGAAGACATATTTATTCTCGTTTGTTTGATACTGACAAACAAAGATATTGGAATTTCAATTGTTTCACATAGCGACCGGCTAGGACGAGACTGTAATTTAAGCCTGTATTTTCTTATTTCCCTTCTACTTACAAAGAGCTAGTAATACGACTAATTCTACTTATGTTTATCTTGATTAACATGATGTGGATAACAGATTAATGCTTTGAATAAAATGTTTGTTTACCGAACAGCTAGAGGACATCATGTGAATGGAACACATTAGATGTTTCCCTTCTACTTACAAGGAACCAAGTAATAAGACAGTTTCTGCTAATGTTTATCCCGTTTATCATGAAATAGAAAGACGAATAAGTTTTTAACAATAATTTGTTACAGAGATATAGAGAAAGACATGTGGATGTAAGACATCAGACTTTTACAATTTGTTTTAGTTGCGCCATGTTTTTATGTAACTCAGACATGATATCTACATGACATTTTGAAAGTTTCGCTTCGCATATAATTGAATAATTTAATGGTTGAACTTTGGTAATGCGCATTTGGTTTACTCGACTTACATATAAGATATTTTAGAATTTTTTTCCAGGTTAGATGACTTTATAATTGGTAAAATACATACCTGATTAAGATTGCCTTACACTGAAACAAACTAAGTGAACATGCCAAATCTGAACAAATGCCCTGCAGTAGTTCCTGAGACAAGGGAATTAAAATAAACATTTCGGAAGAGCTTTTATCATCACACTGCTTATTTATATAATAGAAATACGGTACTTCAAAATTGTGCATTTATATATATTAAACATTTGCACATGGAAATATCATTGAAAAGTAAACCCCTGATAACATAATATAGTTCGCGTAAGAGATAAATAAGCTCCAATTTTATGAAAAATCTTATGTTACACTCACATGACTTTCTCTAGCTGTTCTACAACTTCTTATATAAGATTATTATTCTTGCTAATCGAGATAATCATTAGCAGAATGTTATTATTACTTAGTTCCTTATAAGTAGCTATACTAAAGTGATAGTCAAATGTTTTAAAAGCTGTCGTTATGCGATTGCCATTGCAATCGCTTCTTTGCTTAGCCAGGAGTAGGACAAAAGAAAAACGAAAGCATCCTGTCTGAGAAAAGAACCTTACAACTGAAAGCAATAACAAGGAATATATCGGAAACAGTCACCTCCACAACAAAAATCTAAAGAATATAAATTGTGTGTTTTGATGAGAGATACATTGTTTGTGTTGTAAGTTTTTGTCTCCTCTTACGATTTATCAGTTATACAAAATTCATTCAGAATAAAGAGGTCTTCAAAGGTTATCCCAAGAAAATTCAAGTTATACTTTTTATATTTGGGATGTAAGTATCTTTAATATATGGTATATTAATCAAAATCGTTAGCCATTTTTAAAAAATCAAAATTTTCGAAAATTTTTGCATGTAAAGGTGGGGGGGATTTCCTTGAAAATCTTCGATGATACCTAAATACCAAGTTTCGTCTTTTTGGATTGGGTCTATGCTGTCCACAGACCTTTTCTAAAAAAATGTTCGACTCTATCTTATCTATCCAGATTTGGGGCTAGAGAAAGTAAAAAGAGTGTAGCAACACGAGAATACTTTATTTTCGGTCGTTTCCTGTTGTAACTGCTGATTAATATTTTGGTTGATTCTAGAAGTAGATATTTAATCGAGTCAAAACTGATTTAATATGTAAAAATCTGATTAAAAAGGCAATTCTTCTGTTTACTTCAGGCTAATCCAGAAAAATTAGCACAAATAGTCTTATTACTTGCTTCCTTATAAGTAGAAGCGAAATAAGGGAGTACCATAGGTTAAAGTGACAGTCAAAAGTTGGTTGCTAGGTGACTGATGTTCCTTTGTTTGTATGGACAGGAGTTGACAAATTCCTATATGAGAAAAGTATAAATATTTAAAAGGTGAACCAAAAACAAGGAATATCTAAAAAAACGATCAACTACACACAAAAAAATATACATTACTTGTGTGTTTTAACGTGCTCTACATTTTTTTTGTGTGGTAAGTGTTTGTCCATCTCTTACGGTTTAGCAGTTATGCAAAATTCAGTAAAATTGATTCAGAATAAAGTAGTCTTCAGAGGCTATTCCCAGAAAATTCAAGATATACATTTTATTTGCCATATAAATAACTTTAATATACGGTATTTTAATAAAAATTGTTGACGCCATTTTTGATAAAATCTATATTTTCGACATTTTTTCCTAGTAAAGAGAATTTTGGGATGGGGGGGATTTTTTCTCAAAATCTTCGTATCGCATCCCTAAGATACTAAACTTAAACACCAAGTTTGGTTTGATTAATAATACATTCTAGAAGTTCTTATTTATTTGAGTCAAACCTGATTCACTTTGAAAAATATTGACTATTTCTAAATATGAGACTTTTATGAATGTTAAATGAGTCATTTGCTGCATGTTATCGTGCATAACCTCACTTTGAATTATCGGGTTCACTCACCCTACCCCCTCGCGGTCTTCTCCTCCTCTCCTCCTTGGTATAGAACATGTCTAGCAAACGTAGCGCAATGGAACACGAAGAAACTGTTCGGATTACTCAAACCTCGGTTACAATTACAGACTCAAGAAGGGAAACAAGAAAAACACAATGCTATCCGCAAGGTCGTTTTCGCCGAGGAAACATTACACCGAAATTATATAAGACGGGTCACGTGACGAAAGGCACCGTTCTCGCTGATCACGCGAGAAGCAGCTGATGACGTAGAAAGAACTCGAGCAATATCTTCCAGAGATAACGCCGGTGTGTGTGTGTGGCGCCAACTCTTGAGGAACGAGGGAACTTGATTCAGTGTAAACACTTCTCTGGCTCATCTAAAGTAAAAAATCTTATATGTTACACTCACATGACTTTCTCTAGCTGCTCTATAAACAAACTTCTTACAAAAGATTATTCTTCTTTCTATGCAATGCTAATCGAGATAAACATTAGCAAAATGTTCTTATTACTTAGTTCCTTGTTAGAAGAAGGCAACTAAAGGAATGCACTAAAATGATAGTCAAATGTTTTAAAAGCTATCGTTATGCGATTGTCATTGCAAATCGCTTCTTTGCTTGACCAGGAGTAGAACAAAAGAAAAACGGAATTTTCCTGCCTGTGAGAAGTATAAAAAGTTTAAAAGTATAAGTTCTTTACAATTGAAACTAATAACAAGGAATATCTTGAAAACGGCAAATTCCATGTATATGACATAAATTGTCTATTTTAACGAGATCTAAATTTTTTGTGTAGTAAGTTTTTGTCTTTCTTTTACGGTTTACTAGTTATGCAAACTTCATCAAAATTCATCCAGAATAAAGAGGTCTTTAGAAGCTATTCCCAGAAAATTCAAGATATACATTTCATTTATGATGGAAATAGCTTTAACATATGGTATTTTAATCAAAATCGTTAGAGCCATTTTTAAGAAAAAAAAGTTTTGAAATTTTTTCCATATAAAAGGTATTTAGGAGTGGGGGGATTTTCTTGAAAATCTTCGTGTCGCATCCTTGGAAGATACTAAATCTAAATACCAAGTTTCTTATTTAACCGTCTTTTCGTTGTGAGCTATGCTGTCCACACACACACACACACACACACACACACACACACACACACACACACACACACACACACACGCACACGCACACACAAACGGATATTTTTCTGAAAAAAATGTTTATATTCAGGGGGACCCAAAACATATATTTTCGGTGAAATCTCGGTATCGAATTTTTGGGGCAATACAATACCTTCTCTATGCACTATGTACAGTGTACATACGGGAGTAGAGAAAGTAAAAATATTTATACAGCGAGTTTTTTTCAAACGCCCGTTCTTTTAGAGTTGCCTCAAGTTTCATATTTATATGTTTCACAGTGGCGGCTCGTAGCCAAATTATCTGGTAGGGCACAATTTTAAGATTTAGTAAAATTAAAACTAAATTGAATGTTATTTATAGACGCTCTTTAACTGCTACGGTTCTAAACGTCCCATTCTATGTTGTGTGCGAAAGACCGCTTAATATTGCACAGAGGCCTCTTTACGAGGCTTGAGGGTTTTTTTACGTGCCGTAAATCTACTACACGGTGTTCAACGACTTTACTTCCCTTATGAAGGAAGGAGATCACGGATACGACAGACTAAAATTAGTGGATAATGAAATGAAATGCTAATTTGTGTATTAGGACTAATCTTTTTCCTTGTAGATGAATTCCAACCTTCGATGCTTTGCTTGAAAACATACTTCCATAACTCTTAAGTCAGAAACTGAACGCGACAGGATCCGAGAAATTTGAACACGAACAGTCACCTTCACATGTTTACCATACGTCAACATGTTTATCAGAGAGATGATCCTGTTGCAAATTGATGCATAGCTCGTCTTGACAGCTGATGTACTTGAGTCTAAGATTCCAGTCTTCAATACCACCTTAAAGCTTATGTATGTCAATTAATACGTTCACGATGTTTCTTTTCACAAACGAAGATTGGTTATGTGGCCTTTTGCTGTTCCTAGTAAACTAAGGGCAGTTACACAACATACTGCTGCTTGTACGCCTTGAGCGTTGGCGCGCGAGCGTACCTTATCGTCTGCTTAGTACCAACATTGTAAATTTTTACCACATAAGCTTCTTTTTGTAAATTTCGTTAGGGAGGTTTATAGATCAACTTTGTTTTCAAATAAGAAGACATTCAAAATTAAAAAAAAAAAAAAAAAAAAAATGTTTCTTATTATTTACTCTTACACGTGAAGAGATCTTTGGCTAAATCTTTTCATTAGGGATTTGACTCAAACTTTAATTTTTGCTTATTGTCGGTTCTTATTTTCTCTTTGCGCATACGTAGCAATTGACCACAGAGGTTTTCGTGTCTTAAGAGAACCTTCCTCTCTCGGCCCCTTGAACCCCGCACCAACAGATTAACTACATCTGAAAGGATTCAATTCTTTTGCACGTGCGCACAGGCTGACCACAAAATAGCCTGTGTCCGAAAAATGCGGCCGTTACTATTTCCGGAAGCCATCTTCACTACAACTGTCCAGTGTGCATAGTAAGTTTAAATGTATACAAAAATGCGTTATAAAGTATAGCATTTTACCTAGTAATATAATGGAGAAACTATTTTCTGAATATGTCGTAGGGAGGGCACGTGCCCCTAAAAGCCGGCCGCCACTGATGTTTCATAATATTTAAGTCTAAATAAAACAGTTTGAAGGTGCTTAAAATGCCTATTTTGACAATAGTGTTTATGTTCCATTTCACCTATTTCAAGCACCTACCTTCCAGTTAACCTATTTAGTTCATTCCCTTTATGTTTTATGTGTATTAATTGCTCTCTCTACACGTACTACGAACTGTATTGCACCCAAAAATTCGATACCGAGATTTCATCGGAAATATATGTTTTTGAGACCTCCTAAATCCAAGAAAAAACATTTTTACAAAAATGTCCCTAGGTGTCTGTGAGCTGCATAGCTCAAACTTGGTATTTAAGTTCAGTATCTTTCAAGGATGCGACTCGGAAGTTTTCAAAAATGTCCACCCACCACAAACTACGCTTTATAAGGAAAAGTTTTCGAAAGTTTTTATTTTCTCAAAAATGGCTCTAACGATTTTGACCAATATACCTTATATTTAAAATATTTTATGACAAACGAAATGTATACCGTAAGACAGATACATAAACTACATTTTTTTTTTTTTTTTATACAGTTAACCGTTTAGAAGACATTCTGGATTATTGGTTTCAATATTAGCCAGTAAACTTTTCTGAAACTGGAAAGCATCTGTTGTCGCTTTTTCGTTTAGTTATTTCTGGCAAGAAAAGAGATTGGAATGTCAATTGTTTCACAGAACGACCAGCTTTTATAGGACGAGCCTATCGCTTTAGCCTGTGCACTTTTTATGTCCCTTCTACTTACAAGGGACCAAGTCATAAGGACAATTTCTGCTAATGTTTATCTCGATTAGCACGAACTAGATAGAAGAATAAGCTTTTTAACAAGAATTTGTAACAGAGATGTAGAGAAAGTCATGTGAGAGTAACACATGGGGGGGGGGGGAATTCAGGTATATATTTCCGCTGAAATCCCATAAAATGTTCGTTGGAATACAATACCCTTTCTATCTACTATGTACATTTGTGCTTAGACCAAGTCCCCAATGTTGATATTTCTCCACGAGGGCAGTGCCTGAAGCTATCCCCTTTAAGAGTGGTTGTTTCTGCAACAGGTCCGCGACCCACGATGTAGGTCAGTTACCCCTTGGTAACTGAGGGTGAGATATGTACGAGCGTGTAGCTGCGCTATCCTTTCTGCAAAACCGCCCTCTTCTAAATTAAAGCAATGATTTCAAAAGTTCGCTATCCGTACTTCACAGAGACCCTTTGAATAAAATAAAACGCACTTTTATCGTATTTATCCGAATAATGCAACACGACCCTAATTTTTCAGAAATAAATTTTGGAACTTAGCATATCATCTACATACTTAAGACATATTTAAAAAGAACTTTTAAATGCAATTTAAAGGTTTGTCATATATTTTTGAACAAATTAATGGACACTTATAGTCCCTTATTTATTGTACTTAATTTGAATTTGCGCGGAAATTGACGTTTTGTTGCCGATGAGGGGAAATGCACGGTATGGGCGATGGTACAGCGTGACGGCGGTGGTGGCGGTAGCGCAACTATAACGCTGATGATGGATATGACTGTATTTACAGTGACTTTCAAATGGAATGAGGTTTGTCCTTGAGCGCCACCAGGCCGGCATAAATACTACTTGCTCTAACAGAAAATATTCAAATTTTGTAAAAAATAATTCACGGCGAAGATAGGGAGTAATGTTTGTATCAGAAAACAACAGGATTTTAGCTCAAATAGTTTTCATAATACACATTATGTCGCCAGGCATTCTCAGTGTGCGAGTGAGAGGGAAATATGAAAAGAGTGGGGGTAGCGACCTGGCAACGCAGAGCACGATAACGCTTCTCATTCGCTGCAGAGTAGAACTCTTCCCATTTGCAAAACAGTATAGACAACATACTTTATAAAACACACCGTAAATGTTTTGATCTAATTTGAATTTGTGCAGAAATTCTCATTGCGAGCGGGAGAGACGGAGAAGGTAGATGAAGTGTACGGTATGTGCGATGATAGAACGTGACGACGGCGGCGGTGGTGGTGGCAGCGTACATGTAACGACGATTATTTCGGGATGTTCTTTTCTGTTAAGACAGCATACTCAATATACTATATCGTAAAATGTTTTACATAGTTCAAATTTGCGCGTAACTTCACATTGCGGTATATGTGTGGCCCGAGGAGGGAAAATGCGCTGCTTGAATTCCAATACAACATTACGTGCAACCATTGATGTGAAGAACTTTTATTTTAGAATCGCAAAGTAACCTTTTTTTCCAATGAGAATGCTCATAGGCTCCCTAACGGCTAATTTTTGGCGCAAAATGAAACGCTCAAAATTAGCCGGATACGTCGCGACCTTGACGATAATCTATACCATTTCCCCCAAGCTTCACCACTGCCGTACCAGCGACATTTTAAACTTTCTTTTTCCCCGTATGGTATTCAAAAAGCACATCGCGAATGCAAGACGACCCCCAGTTCTGAACACTAATAATTAAGGGGGGAACACATCGTCTTGTATTCAGATAACTACGGTTGTAGCGGACACTTGTGCAGTCGCTGTGAACGATAGTTGAAGAGTGTTATTTGTATATCAATTGTTAGTTTGATTCTTTACCTAAACGTATGCCAAGAAGAATTTTATTTAAGCATTTACTTCTTACTTTAATAATGCGAAATTTAAGTGTTGTCAGTGACCGAGATAGCCACACATGCGGGTAATGCCGGTCACTATATTAAAATCTGTTATTTAGGTAAAACACATCACTAAAATGTTTATAAAGGAAGACATTTTATTTTAGAACTTCAATATAACCATTTCCCTCTTTTTACATATATAGCACAATTATAATTTTTTGGGGTTGTCCCAGCCACTACATTCTCAATGAGCCCACACACGATATGACCCACAGAAAGTAATGTTCAGAGGAGGAACTGAACAACAACAATAATTCCGTCGCTTTTGAAAACTTGAAAGTCTTCCATAGTAATATGGCTGCCATATTTTTCCAATAACAGCAATACTGGATCACGTTTTACATGTGGCGGTCAGTTGACTGACATTACCCCAACACGCATATTTTGCTTTAATAATGCGACAGTCCAAGCATATTGTTTAAAACTAATTCCCACATACGCTACATTATTAAGAGAATCGTGAACTTTTCGGAAAATCATATCAATATATTTAATTAATTTAGTAAGGTACATTTACTCTGCGTTGTTCTTCAAGCAAAAATTACATCAAAAATGCATACACTATGTACATAGTGTATAGAGAAGGTATTGCTCTCCACCCAAAAATTCGATACCGAGATTTCACCGGAAATATATGTTTAAGCGTCCCCTTTATCTAAAAAAAAAAAAGCATTTTCGGAAAAAGGTCGGTGTGTGTGTGTGTGTGTGTGTGTGTGTGTGTGTCTGTGAACACGATAACTCAAAAACGAAAAGTAGGTAAAATACCAAACTTGGTATTTAAGATTAGTATCTTCCAGGAATGCGGCACGAAGATTTTGAGAAAAATCCCCCACCCCTAACTACCCTTTACATGGAACCTTTTTCGAAAATTGTGATTTTCTCAAAAATGGCTATAACGATTTTGATTAAAATTTCGTATATTAAAGATACTTACCTGACAAATAAAATGTATATCTTGAATTTTCTGGGAATAGCCTCTGAAGAGTAGTTTATTCTGGATGAATTTTACTGAATTCTGAATAACTGTTAAACCGTAAGAGATGGACAAACGCTTACTACACAAAACATGTAGAGCACGTTAAAACACACAATTTATGTTATAACCATTTTTTTCGTGGAGTTCATTGTTTTTGAGACATTCCTTATTTTTGGTTTCTGCTATGAAAAAATTATACTTTTCTCATACAGGTATTTGTCAACTTGTGTCCATACAAACAAAGGAACTTCAGACACCTAGTAGTCAGCTTTTGACTTCACTTTAACCTATGATACTACTATATTTCGCTTCTTCTTATAAGGAAGCAAGTTATAAGACTATTTCTGCTAATTTTTTCTCGGTTAGCATGAAGTAAATAGAAGAATAAGCTTATTAACAATAATTTGTTACACAAAAGTAGAGAAAGTCATGTGAATGGAACACATCAGATTTTTTTTCTCACTCCTGCTCACAACGCTACTAAGGAAGTGGTGACTCTGGCTACGGAGGGCAACACAAGTCAGTAGACTACTGCTGCGATGGTCTTCGAGATAACTACGTAACCGGCATTACCCGCTGACCGGGGTTACCCGTTGCTTCTACTTAACGATCCCTGTATGTGTCTGAGTTTTAAAACATATTTTTGTAATGTTAATTTTAATCAAAACTTTGTTTGGTTAATATTACTGAATTCAGATATAGCCCTTCACAAAACTTCATTCGCCTCTTAGCAGTTTGCAGGAACAAGCTCCAATCTCAGTTACGAAAACAAATGAATGCAGGGGGTTTCAATTATCTTCATAAGATAATCTTAGAGTATTTCAGCTCAAAGACCTTCATCTCATTTGAGTATCTATCAAATCTTTTTACTTTCTCTACATAGTGCATGGAGAAGGTATTGCACTATACACAAAGATTAAATACAAAGATTTCACTGGTAAAATACACACTTTAGGGTCCCCTGTATCCAAAAATATGTGCAGAAAGTAAAATATCCGATGTGTTCCATTCACATGACTTTCTCTACCTGTTGCTCAAACAAACTATTCTTATAAAAGATACTCTTGTTATCTACAGCATTCTAATCGAGATAAACATTAGTCTATCACCTATTTCCCTTCTGCTTAGCAGGAACACGTAATACATTTCTGCCAGTTTAAAGCAACAGTGCCCGCCTGGGTAGCGTGGTGGTAGCATGTCTGCCTCACGTTCAAAAGGTCGTGAGTTCGAATCTCGCTTAGGGGAGTTACCCGGTTAAGGTTTTTTTTCGGGGTTTTCCCTTATCCTGAGAAGACGAATGTCGAGTAACTTTAAGCTCCATGGACCCCAAGATCATTTGAACATCATATCATCAATTGCATTCATCGTCCGATATGATCAAACAAGGTTAAAGGACGTTAAACAACATATAAAAAAAAAAAAAAAAAAAAGCGACAGTCACATTCTTTAAAAGCTGATCCTATATGAACAGTTAAAGGTCGGTTCCCTTTGCATAGCCAGCATTAAAATAAAAGACAGAGAGATTTTCTTGAAAATCTTCGGCTCGTGTCCTGGAAGATAGGGACTTAAATACCAAGTTTTGTACTTAACGGTGTTTTCGTTTTTGAGCTATCACATACACACTAACATTTTTACTTTCTCTATACGTACTATGTACATAGTGTATAGAGAAGGTATTGCATTGCATCCAAAAATTCGATACCAAGATTTCACCGGAAATACATGTTTTGAGACCACCTGAATAAAAAAAAAACATTTTTAGAAAAATGTCCGTGTGTGTCTGTGTATGTGGTCAGCATAGCTCATAAAACGAAAAGACCGTTAAATACCAAACTTAGTATTTAAGTTCAGTACCTTCCAAGGATGCGACATGAAGATTTTCAAGAAAATCACCCCGCCCCCAACTACCCTTCACATGAAACATTTTTCGAAAATGTTGATTTTCTAAAAAATGACTAATGATTTTGATTAAAATATCATATATTAAAGATATATATTTGAAAAATAATATATATATCTTGAATTTTCTGGAAATAGCCTCTGAAGACTACTTTATTCTGGATTAATTTTACGGAATTTTGTATAACTGATAAACCATAAGAAATAGACAAAAACTTACCACACAAAAAATGTAGAGCACATTAAAACACACAATTTATGTTATATACATTTTTTCGTGGAGTTTATCGTTTTTTTAGATATTCCTGTTTTTTGTTTCAGCCTTAAAAAAACTTATACTTTTCTCATACAGGAATTTGTCAACTCCTGTATATACAAACAAAGGAAGTTCAGTCGCATAGCAACCATCTTTTGCTATCGCTTTAACCTATGCTACTCCCTTATTTCGCTTCTGCTAATAGGGAAGCAAGTAATAAGACTATTTCTGCTAATGTTTTGTCACTTAGCATGAAGTAAATAGAAGCATAAACTTTTTAACAAAAATTTGTTGCAGAGATATACAGAAAGTCATGTGAATGGATTACATCAGATTTTTTTTCTAAAAACTCATTTTTGGACAATTTTCCCACCCCAAATTACCTGTACATGAAAAACGTTTTAAAAAGTTTCTTTTTCGCAAAAATGTCTCTGACGATTTAGATTAATATACCGTTTATTAAAGATATCATAAATAAAATGTATGTCTTGGATTTTCTGGGAATGGCCTCTGAAGACTGGATGAATTTTGCATAACTGGTAAACTGTAGGAATGAGACAAAAACTAGGTACTAGAAAACAAATGTAGATCTCTTAAATATACCTATATTTAGATATGTGTAAAGAAGTCATTTATATATAAGACATTAAATATATATAAAGATATGACATAGCGTATATGTAGTTGACTGTTTCTGAGATATTCCTTGTTATTTAACTGTAATCAAGCTAACACAAAAGTGTATTTGTTTTCTACCGCACAGCGTGTATTTATTTATGATTCGTATGTGTTTACACACTTTGTGAGTGAACTCTCAATAGTAAAAATGACCGACATTTAATATTTTTCACGGACGAGACTTGGTTCCACCTTCATGGCTATGTGTGTACACAAAATCACCATTATTGAGCTCTGAGAAACATAATATTGTTCATCAACAAATTTCTGTATAAAGCGCCATTACCGGGGAAAGGGCTATAGGCCCAACTTCTTTTCGAGTCCACAGTTGATGCCAATACTTACGTCAATACAATTTTACCCCACTGTTTTTAGAGAATTAACAGACAGGAAGCGTCATTTTGATTTTTTACTTTCTCTACACGCACTATGTACATAGTGTGTAGAGAAAGTATTGCACTCCACCAAAAAATTCGATACCGAGATTTCACCGAAAATATATGTTTTAGGGTCCCCTGTATAAAAAAAAAAGCATTTTCAAAAAAAGGTCCGTGTGTGTCAGTGAACACGATAACTCAAAAACGAAAAGTCGGTAAAATACCAAACTTGGTATTTAAGATTAGTATCTTTCTGGGATGCGACATGAAGATTATGACAAAAATCCCCCCCACCCGGAACTACCCTTTAGATGGAACTTTTTTCGAAAATTTTGCTTTTCTCAAAAACGGCTGTAACGATTTTGATTACAATTTCGTATATTAAAGATATTTACCTGACAAATAAAATATACATCTTGATTTTTCTGGGAATAGCCTCTGAAGAGTATTTTATTCTGGATGAATTTTACGGAGTTTTGACTTACTGCTAAACCGTAAGAGATGGACAAAAACTTACAACACGAAAAATGTAGAGCACGTTAAAACACACAATTTATGTTAAATGCATTTTTTCGTGGAGTTCATCGTTTTTGAGACATTCCTTGTGTTTGTTTTCTGCTTTGAAAAACTTATACTTTTCTCATACAGAAATTTGTCAACTGTTGTCCATACAAACAAAGGAACTTCAGTGACATAGCAACCATCTTTTGACTATCACTTTAACCTATGCTACTCCCTGATTTCGCTTCTACTTACAAGGAAGTAAGTAATAAGACTATTTCTGCTAATTTTTCTGTTTAGCATGAAGTAAATAGAAGCATAAGCTTTTTAACAATACTTTGTTGCAGAGATGGAAGAGAAAATCATGTGAATGGTACACATCAGATTTTTAACAAGACTTTGCAACAGCTCATACAGCCAATCTTTCGATGAGAACAATTGAAAGTGTTGCAGGACAGAATTATTAGTAGAGATTTGTGGGCCCCTCAGTCCCCGTACCTAACCCCCTGCGGGTAACTAAAAGCATAGTGTACAAGACATACCAACACAAGAGGATCTCATGGAAGAATTAAAACAAAATGTCTGCCAGGAAATTGCCAACATTTCTCAACGTGAACTACGGCGAGTGGATAGTTTCCTAAAGAGGTGCCAAAAATGTATGTGGCCATCTCCTTTAATAACACTGGTAAGTAAAGCCTTTACAAGCAGTTTTAAAATGTTGCATGGTTTCATCCGCACCTTTCTGCCGCAGACGGCAAAACACTGCGAAGCCGGTTCAGACACTTTGGATCACCCGTAGACACTCGGGATTAAGCGAAAACACTAGGCTAGAGACCAGGCCGTTATATGACATTCGTTCTCTTTACTTGACCAGGAGAACTAAAAATGAATATTTTTCTTCCATTTGATAAATAAAGTATTTTAAAAATGTAACCAATATTGTTGGAGACATTAAAAAAAAGAAAGATAAGACAGAAAAAAAAAAAACAACAGGAAAAGTACAGAAATTGTGTGCTTTCACGAGATACATGTTTTGTGTACTAATATTCTCTCTCTCTCCACCAGTTCTACAAAACTCATTCAGAACGTGTTATTCCAAGAAAATTCGAGATAAGTAGTTCATTTAACATAAAAGTATTTTAAACTTACGATATTTTAATCCAAATCGTTAGCCATTTATAGAAAATAAAAAAGTTCGACATAAAGGATAGTTTAGGGTGGGAGGATTTTCTTGAAAGCCTTTTTAAGTATCAAGTTTCGTATTTAACCGAGTTTTCTTTTAGAAAAATGCCTGTACACACATCCCACTCACTTTCTCTCTCTCTCTCTCTCTCTCTCTCTCTCGCTCTCTCTCTCTCTCTCTCTCTCGCTCTCTCTCTCTCTCTCTCTCACACACACACACACACTTCTTTTATTCAGGGGAACTCAAAACATTTAACTGCCAAGAAATTTCGGTATCGAACTTGAGGGAGTCTATATATATACACACACATGTAAAATTGAGATGATTGTCACTAATAGGGACAGCACATTGGGGACCGATAGCGGACAGAAAATCAAAGTTAGCGCAGCATGGTGTATAGTTGTGATGTGTTGATAATGTACTAATAGGAGGAAAATGTGGCAGTGGAGGACTGTGATGTTTTCACTAGCAGTGGAAGGCGATTGAGGTAAACATAAATATCACTGATTTATGGCAATTAACAATTTTAATATTTACATACATTCAATTGCAACAAGTCATCAGCATCATTGTCCGTTTCATTTTCTCTCAACATACATAAATTGCAACATACATTCGTTAACGTCTCAAATGTGAATCGTTTCCGATTGGCACGTAAACAGGCTTTATATTGTGAAAAACTTCGCTCTACATCACGAGATGTGATTGAAGCAAAACGGAAATAGGACACATCATCGACTATTGGGTGAAATACTCCATCAGCAATTATTTTCGTTGCAACACCTAGTAGTACACTTCGTACTTCACGCATTATTGAAAATCCGTCATTTTTTCCAAACATTTGTCTTCACTTTCTTTTTCACACGGTCTAAAAGAGTTGTCAGGGGTGTCTAATTGAATGCCGATCCCGGTGGCCGCGCTCGCTAAAGTGTCTCGCTTTGGCGCTTCGTGGTGCACAGGATCGTGGGTTCGAGTCCCGCCTTGGGCATGGGTGTTTCTGTGTTTGTAAATGTGTCTATGTTTGTGTATGAAAAAGGAAAACGTTAAGAATAATGTCTACTAAGGAAATATAGGAAACTGGAAAAAATGGAGAAAAAAGGAATACAGCGCCGGAATCCTGACAAGCCTCCGGAATTGTATTTTTTTATAAAAAAAAAAAGAAAAAAAATTGCTTGCACAAGTTCATTTTCAATGCTCGATGTTTTCAAATATGTGTTATTGTCGTAGATATATCTGCAATGTTCTTCTCTGTATATTGCAAATCTTCATACAATTCATTTGAAGCAAGATATTTTACAATCTTAGTTAAAGAGCATGCACTATCATCCAAGGTATTAATTACCTGTAAAACAGTATTGTAATATACAATATAGTATATTGTTGCGTCGAGCCACGTTCCCCAATGCGTTACTACAGGTTGTTTACATGCGGCGCGTGCAGTCGCCAAAGCAGGTCGGTCTCGACTCGGTAGCTATGCAACTGATATCTATAGTGCTCAGTAGAACCAACTCCAATGAACCGAATGAAAATGCGTGTATTTCAAAATATGTAAACATAGAATGAAATACAGGATTTTTGACGTCCCATGTGACGGTAATAGGGATAGGAGTCTTCCTCCTCGAACACGGGAAATCTCGTATAATATGGGACGCCTGGCTAGCATAATAGCACCCATGTTATTTCATGGACACATTCATATTGAGTCGCGTATCGCAAGAGTTTACAATTCCAAACTTCAAGCCTGTGCTGGATGCATACAGGAAACATTCTCCATTTCTTTCCTCGTGGATTCCCAGCTTCTGAACAGCTCAGGCTTGTAATTCCAGATATGACGCAATCTACTGTACAATCTTCCGTTTGGCCGTGCCTTGCCGCTTTAAACGCTGACGCTAGATATCTTATATCTGAATGATGCAACATAACACTTTAAGGATCTAATGAACTTTCATTTTTACTTTCTCTACACGTACAATGTACATAGTGTATAGAAAAGGAATTGCACTCCACCCAAAAATTCGATACTGAGATTTCACCGGAAATATATGTTTTAGGTTCACCTGTATCCAAAAAAGGCATTTTCAGAAAAAGGTCCTTGTGTCTGTGAACACGATAACTCAAAAACGAAAAGTCGGTTAGATGCCAGACTTGGTATTTAAGTTTAGTATCCTCCAGGGATGCGACACGAAGATTTTGAGAAAAAAATCCCCAACCCAAAACTACCCTTTACATGGAACGTTTTCGAAAAGCTTGCTTTTCTCAAAAAAAAAAAAAATAGCTAACAATTTTGATTAAAACACCATATATTAAAGATATTTATCTGAAAAATAAAATGTACATCTTGAATTTTCTGACAATAGCCTCTGAAGACTACTTTATTCTGGATCAATTTTACGGAAATTTACATAACTGCTAAACCGTAAGGGATGGACAAAAACTTACTACACAAAAAATATATAACACGTTAAAACACACAATTTATGTTAAATACATTTTTTTTCGTGGAGTTGATGTTTTTGAGATATTCCTTGTTTTTGGTTTCAGCTTTGAAAAAGTTACACTTTTCTCATACAGGAATTTGTTAACTGATGTCCATACAAACAAAGGAACTTCAGTCACCTAGTAACCAGCTTTTGACTGTCACTTTAACTTATGGTACTCCCTTATTTCGCTTCTACTTACAAGGAAGCAAGTAATAAGACTATTTCTGTTAATTTTATCTCGATTAGTATGAAGTAAAATAGAAGCATAAGCTTTGTAATAATAATTTCTTGCAGAGTTGTAGAGAAAGTTATGTGAGTGGATCAAATCAGATTTTTAAATTATTATTTAATTTAAAATTTGTGGTGCACTCGAAAGATCTGCACATGTAATTTATGGATCTACACATCTTTGCCAACTTCTTGCGTTAGGCACGTATAGTCACCCCCAACTACCCTTTACATGGTAAAATGTTCTATATTTTCGATTTGCTCAAAAATGACAAACAATAGCGTATATTTAAGGTATTTACTTGGCAAATAAAATGTATATCTTAATTTTTCTGGGAATAGCCTCTGAAGACATCTTTATTCTGAATGACTTCTGCGGAGTTTTGCATAACTGGTAAAGCGTAAGAGATAGACAAAAACTTACTACACAAAAATGTGCAATTTATATCATATACATTTTTGTGTGGAGTTCACCATTTTTGAGATATTTATTGTTGTTGGTTTCAGTTTTAAAATATTAATACTTTTCTGATATGGGAACTTGTCAACTCCTGACCACGCAAATAATCGGATTTCAATCCCATAGCAACCCCACTTTAAAACATTTGACTGTCGGTTTAGCCTAGTGTATTTGCTTATTTCCCTTCTGCTTATAAGGAAATAAGCAATAAGACCGTTCTTAATGTTTATCTCGATTAGCATGAAGCATATAGAAGAAGAAGAAGAAGAAGAAGAAGAAGAAGAAGCAGCAGCAGCTTATTAACAATAATTTATTACAGAAATGTAGAGAAAGTTATTAATTGGAAGACATCAAGATTTTTTGATTTTAAGTATTTTCTAATAAGTTTGAAGGATGAGATCCTCCTCGCGCTAAATTTGAACTAAAAGTCTACTCACGTTTATGATTGGTTTGGAGTAGCAATCGACTCTTCTCAGGGCGTTTTAACGGGCTTGTTGGGCTTCACAGACCTTGCCACTTCTTCAAATAATAAATCACTAGCATTTTCTTTGTACAATTGTAGCTTATTTTGTAATCATTTCGTACAATTCTAAAGTGAAACTGCAATCGCTCGATGTAATTATGTGCTTTTTTGAATGCTGCAAATATTTGTACGCATATAATGCTACGCGAATACGTTGATGTACGCGTAATCTCCAAGTAGCCTTTTCCATGCTTGTGAAAAAGCATCTTTCTCTTTGATAACTGGCTTCACAACCAAGAAAAAAAAAAAAAAAAAACTCAACTATCATACTTATTGTTGGAAAACAAAATCGCATCGAGAAAATCAAAACACTTATACGCGACGAAAGCACAAGGAATAATAAACATTTGCATCCAGCGATTTCAACTCCGGAATGCAACAGAGCAAAATCATTCGAACATCAAATATCACAAAAATGACATGAAATTCACAAAATGACGGCAGATTTTGTGGTTAGGATATAAATATTGCCTCAAGTTAATGCTTGATTCCTTAAGTGATCTACGTTTTATCTATAAGTATTGGTCTTCTTACGCTACATGACAATCCGGTTTTTCACCAGTATTTTTTCCTTTGAATAGGTCTGCATGTGTATCAAGGGCATGCAGCATTCAGGTCATTCACCTTTAGTGCAACCGGTGCACTATATATACTTCAAGGTATTACTGCACGCTGATGCAATATGCTCATACTGGGAAAGGTTCCGTTTACGTCACCATCCGACTCGTTTTATCGATCTATCGTTTCATGGCTACAAATACATTAAAACACCGAAGGCTGCGGTAATGACAAAAGCTTTAAAACAAATGAAAATCTGCCAGGGAGAACAAACTGGGCCTGAGCTTAAAAGCGTTGCATGTATTCAAAAGTGACGTAATAGTATATTGGGTACTAAAAACTGTAGGTTACACTTATGAGGTCGATAATGCAAATTGTGAATACATGGCCCGCAGGGCCGAGAAAAAAAAACTGTAATGAAAAAATCGGATGTGTTCCATTCATATGATTTTCTCTATATCGCTGTAAGACATTATTAAAACATATTTTTCTGTCTACTTTATGAAAATCGAGATATACATTAGCAGAAATTGTCTTAATTACTTGCTTCCTTGTAAGTAGAAGGTAAACAATTGAATGCACTATTATCTGTCTCAAGTTAGTTCAGTCCTGATGTCAACACATGGGAGGGAACAGAGAGAGAGAGAGAGAGAGAGAGAGAGAGAGAGAGAGAGAGACAGAGATACTGAAGCAAAAGAGCGTTAGGCTGTTGATTGGTTCAGGGAAGGTAATGGGTGTTAACTTTTACGTGGATGCATATTGTAACAGCCTCCTAAAAGTACAGTACTGTAATTATTTTCAGATCACTGCTCTGCGCGAGTTAGTTTCGGAGAGAAAAGTATGCAATGCTTCGATTCTTATAAAAGGTAATAGTTCGACATTTTATCCATATCCGACAACCAAGCAGATGGTTCTGGGTTCGTGGATTCTGAAAGGAATATTTACAACAGAGGTACACATTCTATAAAAAAACATATAGATTAGACAGAAGACCGGAGAAATTATATATTGACTTTATTAACTTATTACTGTTAAATAAAATGCAGCTAACTTATATTACTAAAGAACATTGGTATTATATACACAATAAGCTGCAAGCCTGTACCAGACAGCTCTCTTAAACAACCGGTAATTCTCGAGGTGAATGCTGACTAAGCTGTTATTGTTTATAGTGCAGGGTCGCTTCTGATGTGCTATTGAAGACTATTTCCTGTACATCTCGCATGCCTCACAAGCCCAGGGGACTTGCTATATGCAATTTAAAAGCAGTAAGCTTTTGATCATGGATGATTAGCCGTAATAAAATACAACCGAGGCAAGTCTTTAAAAAGTGTCGAGAGGCGAATGGTCGCACATTGTTTCGCGGTGCTTAAAGAAAGAAACGCCGAATCGGCCATAAAGAATATCGAAAAAGAAACGGGTGATCTTGGCGTTTCTGCGTTTAGTGTGCATAGTGTTAGAATGGAACAGCAAGCATCCGGAAGCCTAAGAACACCGGGAAAATCGCGGAAATATAAAAAACGTTCGGAGAAATACGATGATTTTGCGAAAAGTGCTATTCGCGGTAAAGTTTATGATTGTCCCCCCCCCCCCCCAGAAATGAACCATCGACTCTAAATACAGGGTTACTACAAAAGAAATAGACAACTTCAACTGCCTGTAAAACAAAAACTATTAGAGATAGCAACCTAATTATTTTGGAGGTGTATTGAGAAACTCTCAAAGTTTCGTTTGTTACTATTGGTAACGCTGTAGTGTTTTGTTTGTTGATGCAGAAGCTGAAATGGCGAAAAATCCTGTGGAAAAGGCATATTGCGTGTTGGAATTTGCTAGAACGCAATCAGCAACTGTTGTCCAACGACATTTTAGAACACGTTACCACAAAAATGAAATGATGCGCTCACAAAAAAAAAAAACAGCATCGTCTTCATCATGTCGCAACATGATGCAAAGGTCACGCCGTATGACCTTATCTTCTTCACTCAGAAACTGCAACATCTGTAATCTGTAAGGCATCATGTGCAGTCGCTTCCGCAAGATTTTCCATACAGTTTGCTGTGGAATTTGTAATTGCCCTAGATGTCGATTTCTGTGGGCTTCTTATGTACGCAGAACGAACACGTTCAACGTTTTCTTCTGACACTCTTGGTCTTCCCGAGCTCTTCCCTTTGCACAAACATCCCGTTGTCTCGAATTTTCTATACCAGTCGTAGATTGACTGTCTAGTCGGTGGCGTTTTGTGGTAACGTGTTCTATAATGTCGTTGGACAACAGTTGCTGATTGCGTTCTAGCAAATTCAAACACGCAATATGCCTTTTCCACAGGATTTTTCGCCATTTCAGCTTCTGCATCAACAAACAAAACACTACAGCGTTACCAATAGTAACAAATGAAACTTTGAGAGTTTCTGAACATACCTCCAAAATAATTAGGTTGCTATCTCTAATAGTTTTTGTTTTACAGGCAGTTGAAGTTGTCTATTACTTTTGTAGTAACCCTGTACAATTTTGCATGCAAGAGATTCTGACACAGAATTGCCACATTTCTCAAAGTACTCTCCACAGGTTGCTGATATATATATCGCTAGTGTTGCAACACTTATGTGCGCACCTGCACCGTTAACAGGCGGCGAGTTGAGCCAGCTCCGCCTTGTTGTTGGCATCAGGACTGAACTAACTTGACACAGACTATAGGCTAAAACGATAGTCAAATCTTTTAAAAGCCGGTTGCCATGCGGTTGAAATTCATTGCTTTACAACTTTCCGTGTGAGGAAAGTTTAAGCAATTTACATCTGAAATAACTTTTTTTTGTGTGGTAAGTTTTCGTCCATCTCTTACGGTTTAGCAGTTATGCAAAATTCCTTACAATTCATCCAGAATAAAGTAGCCTTCAGAGACTATTCCCCGAAAATTCAAGATATACATTTTATTTGTCAGCTAAATTACTTTAATATATGATATTTTAATCAAAATCGTTGAGCCACTTTTGAGAAAATCAAAATTTTCGAGAAAAGTTCAATGTAACGGGTAGGTTGGGGTGGGGGGATTTTTCTCAAAATCTTAGTGTCGCATGCCTGGAAGATACTAAACTTAAATGCCAAGTTTGGTATTTTACCGACTTTTTGTGTTCACGGACACACACGGATATTTTTCTAAAAAGATTTTTTTGGGGTTCAGGAAACCCTAAAACGTCTTATTTCCGGTGATATTTCGGTATCGAATTTTTGGGTGGAGTACAATTTATTCTGTATACACTATGTATATAGTACGTGTAGAGAAAGTAAAATGTATTCTGGATGTGAACAAATTAAAGAATATACACTCTTTTGTTAATGAATTTTGCAATAGATTCTTTACTTTAAGTAGCTCATGTCTTAGGTCTTACGTCATTTCCTAATTGTACTTTTTTTTTTTTTTTTTTTTTTTTTTTAGCTTAACGTCCTTTAACTTAGTTGGTCATATCGGACGATGAATGAAATTGGTGAAATGATACTCAAATGTTCTCGGGGTCCATGGAGCTTAAGTTACTTGAGATTCGTCTTCTCAGGATAAGGGAAAACCTCGAAAAAAACCTTATCCGGGTAACTTCCCCTAAAGCGAGATTCGAACTCACGACCCGTTGAATGTGAGGCAGACACGCTACCAACAGACGACCTAGGCGGGCTACTGTAAGTATAATGACCTCTGAAACTTTTACAGTGCCTTTTGCCATGGCAACTAATAAAAGTATTGTACATTTACATTACGTTACCAAATATGTGTTCAGAATGGTTAAGTTACATAACAAGAATTTCAAAAAGAAAAGTTTCTACACTTATAAGTATTGAGATCGTACCGCAAATGATAGAATCAGCCTATACCCCATAAATTGTTAGGTTAAAAATAAAACTGTATTAGTTTCATAACTAAACGGGAATGTTTGATTGCCGATTGCATTAAAACAGAAGAAAAACTATCGGATAGAATGCTCAAAAGTCCACAGAAATCAATGAACAAATTGGCCCAACAATGTGATATTTCTTACGGTTCCGCATACAAAGCAGTCAAAAAAGAACTAGGTTTGTATCCATATAAGGTGTCAGTCGTCCACGAATTAAAACCCACAGATCACGGAAAAGAGTTCAGTATTGTGAATGGTTTCAGAGGTTTATTTTGCACCATGGAATTGACGTGTTAGATAGGACTTTTTTACTGATGAAGCTGTTCCACTTATCATGATGCGTAAATTCACAAAACACGCAAGTATGGTCTACTGAAAATCCTAATGCAATTCAGGAAACCCCTTTACATTCAGAGAAAATTGGTGTATGGTGTGCGATCTCTCGCTCTCGAATTATTGGGCCAATTTTTTCCATAACTCAATTAATTCAGATGTTTATTGCTCGGATATTCTTTTTCCAACAAGATAACGCCACTGCTCATACATCACATAAATCCATTGGACTGTTAGTGGAATTTTTTGGGGAAAGACTAATTTCTAAAGGTCTGTGGCCTCCGCGATCTCCTGATCTTACCCCTCCGGATTATTTTCTTTGGGGAGCCGCTAAAGCTTCGGTCTATAAGGACAACCCACAAACAATCGATAAGCTGAAAACGACAATAGAGGATTACATCACATCTGTAACAAAGGAGACATTAATTATAGTATTCGAAAATAAATTAAAACGAGTGAATTTGCGTCTTCAAGAAAATGGTAAACATTTTCAACATGTTCTTTATAAGGTTAGTTGCACGTTATTTTTCTACATTACCTTTCATGCATGAATATAGTGCAGCTAGCAGTTTTCTTAACAAACGAAACGTTTTCACCATACGCTCGCGCCAGCCAGTGCTGCCACCAGAATTCCCGACTCTAGGGGAATCTTGGTTACACGGCAGGTGCTAAAACACCGTTAAAAACCAAACTTGATATTTAACTTTGGTATCTTCCAAGGATGAGACACGAAGACTTTCGAGAAAATCCCCCCACCCCAAACTACCCTATACATGGAACTTTTTTCGAAAATTTTGATTTTCTAAAAAATGGCTCTAACGATTTTGATTAAAATCCCGTATATTAAAGATATTTACATACTAAATAAAATGTATATCTTGAATTTTCTGGGAATAGCCTCTGAAGATCTCTTTATTCTGGATGAATTTTGCCGAATTTTGCTTAACGGTAAGACAAAAACTTACTACACAGAAAATGTAGAGCACGTTAAAACACACGATTTATGTTATATAATTTTTTTTTTTTCTTTTCGTGGAGTTGATCGTTTTTGAGTTATTCATTGTTTTTGATTTCACCTTTCAAAAAGTTACATTTTCTCATACAGGAATTTGTCAACTCGTGTCCATACAAAGGAACTTCAGTGACATAGCAAGCAGCTTTTGACTATCACTTTAACCTATGGTACTCCCTTATTTAGCAAGTAATAAGACTATTTCTGCCATTTTTTTCTCGATTAGCATGAAGTAAATACAAGCATAAGCTTTTTAACAAAAAGTTGTTGTAGAGATACAGAGAAAGTCATGTGAATGGAACACATCAGCTCAGTGCAGAGGCCTGGCCAAACCGCGGTTGGCATTACTGCACACTCAGACAACAATAGAGTCTGCCACTTGTTTTCACTATCAGTGAACGTACCTAATTAAGGTGCAACTTCACATTGAAGAAAGGTGTATTAAAAATCTCTAATGTGGAATTTAACATGGTGATATCCAAGTTCGGATACATTGGCGACGGATCCTATCATTGTTGTTAACTACAGAAATCATTACATGTCCCTTCTAAATACAAATGTATCCTCTGGATGCAGGCTCCCATATAATTTTGACAAACAAATCTGAGATACTCACAGGACTTTATCTAGCTGCTCTACAAACAAACTTCCTACTTCTTTCTACACAATACTAATCGAGATAAACATTAGCAGAATGTTCTTATTGCTTAGTTCCTTGTAAGTAGAAGGGAACTGAAGGAATGTGCTATGTTAAAGTGATAGTCAAATGTTTTAAAAGCTATCGTTATGCGATTGTCATTGCTAATCGCTTCTTTGCTTGGTCAGAAGTAGAACAAAAGAAAACCAGACACTTCCTGTCAGAAAAGTATAAGTACTTTACAATTGAAATCAATAACAAGGAATATTGCGGAAACCGTTACCTCCACAACAAAAACGTAAAGGACATAAATTGTGTGTTTTGATGAGATCTGCCTTTTTGTGTAGTAAGCTTTTCTCTATCTTACAGTTTAATAGTTATGCAGAATGCAGCAAATTTTACCCAGAATAAAGAGGTCTTCAGAGGCTAATCCCAGAAAATTCAATATATAAATTTTATTTATCAGATAAATGCTTTTAATATACGGTATTTTAATCAAAATCGTTAGAGCCATTTTTGAGAAAATAAACATTTTCGACATTTTTCATGTAAAGATACTTTGAGGTAAGGGGATTTTCTTGAAACACTTCGTGTAGCATCCTTGGAAGATACCAAGTTTGATATTTTATCGAATTTTTGTTTTTGAGTTATCGTGTTCACAGACACACATACCTTTTCCCAAAAATCAGATGTGTTCCATTCACATCCCTTTCTGTACATCTCTGTACAAATTATTGTTAAAAAGCTTATTCTTCTATCGACTTTATGATAAGGCAGATAAGCATAAGCAGAAATTGTTTTAATTACTCTCTTCCTTGTTAGTAGGGGGGAAATAAGGGAATACACTAGGCTAAAACGATAGTCATATCATTTAAAAGCTGATTGCCATGTGGATGAAATTAATTTCTATGCATGGCCAGGAGTTAACAATTTGAAACAAATAACAAGGAATATCTCTGAAATGGTCAATTCCACGAAAAAAAACGTATATGACATAAATTGTGTGTGTTAACGTGAGTTTTTGCCAGTTTGTTTAACTCTTACGCTTTATCACTTACGTAAAATTCATTCATAATAAAGCGGTCTTTAAAGGCTACTCTCAGAAAATTCGAGATTTACATTTTATTTCGTGTGGCATCTTTGGAAGCTATAAGCTTAAATATCAAGTTTGGTATTTTATAGACTTTTCGTGTTTTTTTTTTTTTTTTTTTTTTTTGTTAGAATGAAGTAAATACAAACATTAGATTTTTAACAATAATTTGTTGCAAATATAAGAACACATCAGATGTTTTTGTATTCAGGGGGACCCAAAACATGTATTTCCGGTGAAATCTCGGTATTGAAGTTTTGGGTGCATTACAATACCTTTTCTATACACTATATATATAGTACATGTAGAAAAGGTAAAAAAGTATTTTCAGAATAAGGTCCGTGTGTCTGTGTCAGTGTCTTCGTGCACATTTTCGGAGAAAGGTGTGTGTGTGTGTGTGTGTGTGTGTGTGTGTGTGTGTGTGTGTGTGTGTGTTACTGTGCCTATGGACAAGAAAGCTCAAAAACGAAAAGACCGATAAATACCAAACTAGGTATTTAAGTTTGGTATCTTCCAAGGATGCGATATGAAGATTTTCAAGAAAATCCCTCCGTACCTTTTACAGGGAACGTTTTTCGATAGTTTTGATTCTTTCAAAAATAGCTTTAACGATTTTGATTAAAATGTCAGATATTAAGGATATTTACCTGACAAATAAAATGTATATCTTGAATTTTCTGGGAATAGCCTTTGAAGACTACTTTATTCTGGGTGAATTTTACGGAATTTTGCATAACTGCTAAATCGTAAGAGCTAAACAAAAACTTACTACACAATACATTGTATGTCTCATTAGAACACACAGTTTATGCCATATACATTTTTTGAGATATTCCGGATTATTGGTTTCAATTTTAATCACTTAAACTTTTCTGAAACAGGAAGACATCTTTCTTCGTTTCTCATTTGTTTACTCCGGCAAGCGGAAATTGAAATGTCAATTGTTTCACATAGCGACCGGCTTTTATTTCCTTTCTACTTACACGGAGCTAGTAGTAAGACTAATTCTGCTTATGTTTTTCTCGATCAGCATGAAGTAGATAACAGATTAATGCTTTTAATAAAAGATTTGTTTACCGAACAGCTAGATTTTTCTTAATATAGGAGACCCCGAAACGCTATTTCGTTTGAAATATCGGTATGGAATTTTTGGGTGGAATGCAATACTTTGTGTATGCACTATGTACACAGAGAATGTGAGACATGCGTGTTTACAGTTGCTTTCCCATAGGTCAGAAACTGCAAGTGCGCAATGTAGCAGGGGACATCTGGTATGGCAGCTGTTTTGATACTAGTGACAGGTTAGGAACTACTGACCTCCTGATCCAGCGACGGGTGTCCGTGCGCCATTGTGTCTTCCTCGAGGTGTCGCACACTACCACATAAACACAGTTAATGCGAGCGCGGGTTCCTAGGATGATAACGGCTTGTTTTCCTCTTCATAGCTAGAACTGAGCGTCAAATGCGACCTTGGTTTCTGCGGTTAACAGCTTGCTTTTTTTTCATCTGATAGCTAATACAACAATATGATATCGCTCTGATTTAGTATCGCCTCACACTGAAGATTAGGCCTGAATTAAGTCACAAACTTGCGATGTAATACACGCTCCCCACTCGCTTCAAGCACAATCATTCGTTACGTAAGTTGTTCTTCACCTTCTTTATTTCGTAACCATTCCATGCCATCGCCACACTTTTTGCACTTGCTCATAGATGACAGACGGAAATTACGAAGATTTAATAAGCTTATTCTTCTATTTACTTACTGCTAAGCGAGAAAAAATTAGCCTAAATAGTTTTATCACTTGTTTCCTTGTAAGTAGAACAGAAATAAGGGAGCACCATAGGTTAAAGTGAAAGTCAAGTCACTAAAGTTCCTTTGTTTGTATGATCAGTTGACAAATTCCTGTATGAGAAAAGGTTTTCAAGGCTAAAACCAAAAACAAGGAATATCTCAAAAACTATCAACTCCACGAAAAAAATGTATGTAACATAAATTGTGTGTTTTAATGTGCTTTACATTATTTGTGTGGTAAGCTTTTGTCCATCTCTTACAGTTTACCAGTTATGCAAACTTCCGCAAACTTCATCCAGAATAAACATATCTTCAAAGGATATTCCCAGAAAATTGAAGAAAGTGTGTGTGTGTGTGGGGGGGGGCGTACAACATAGCTAATATAGGAACAGATCGCTAAATACCAATTTGGTATTTAGGTTTAGTATTTTCCAAGGATGCAACGCGAAGATTTTCAAAAAAATCCCCTCAGCCCCAACTACCCTTCACGTGGGAAAATTGTGTTTTTCTCATATATGGCTCTAACGAGTTTGATTAATACCGTACATTAAACATATTTAAATTCCAAATATCTTGCATTTTCTGTGAGTAGCTGCTGAAGACCTCTTTATTCTGGATAAATGTTGACTGCTAAACCGTAAGAGATAGACAAAAACTCACTACTAAAAATAATGTAGATCTTCGTTTCTGTAACCGCTTCGTCGCCCTCCGTGGTGTAATGCTTACCATGCTAGTTTCATACACCCAAGGTCGCGGGTTCAGACCCGGCGGAGGACAATGGACTTTTTCGAGTGTAAAAATCCTTAGCATGGCTTCCTTCGGAAGGGAAGTAAAGCCGTTGGTCCCGTGTCCTAGATTTAGGGCACATAAAATAACCTCAAGTCTGATAACGAGACATCTGAGCAAAACTAATCGGACTTTCATGCCCACTATAGAATGGGACGCTGAGAATGTATTAGTTAAAGGGCGCTCGTAAATAAAAAGTTCATTTCAGGTAACCATTTCCGAGATATTCCTTGATATTGGTTTGAATTGAAAAGTAATCTCAGACAGGAAGTGTCTGTTTTCCTTTTGTTCTACTCCTGGCCAAGCAAAGAAGTGATTTGCAATGACAATCGCATAACGATAGCTTTTAGAACATTTGACAATCACTTTAGCATAGCGTATTCCTTTAGGTCCCTTCTACTTACAAGGAACTAAGTAATAAGAACATTCTGCTAATGTTTATCTCGATTAGCATTGTGTAGAAAGAAGAATAATCTTTTATAAGAAGTTTGTTTGTAGAGCAGCTAGAGAAAGTCTTGTGAGTGTAATATATCAGATTTTGGAGTAGCATTGGTGCAAACAAAAAGTCGAGAATTCAACAAAGGAGCTGGTCGGTGGCCAATAAAACAAAATAACAGCAAGAATGACAAACCTAGATTAAAGCGGCCGAAAAGGACGCAGTGTTGACAACATTATTTTTATATTACCCTAAGTTGTTTTTTGGCAATCACAAATGAATTTTTGTCAGCTTGAAAATTAAACAATAATGGTATTCAGAATACGTTTTAGTATCAGGGGTGTGAGCGAAAAAGTCTCCATTGTGAATTTATCTACATAGTTATGTTTTTCACGTATCTAATAAATACGTACAAAGAAAATAAAATACATTGCGTCATACATACATTAAACAGAAGAAAACTAAGTTTTCTAGAAGTACCGTTTTCTAATACAATAATATGTATGATTATACAAATAAAGTTTGAGTACGATACATAAATTCGCACAATATTCAGAAAAATCCAGTATGCTAGGTATGTGTTTGGTACGAGATGATAACCTGCTGTTAATCTAATCTTCTGGACCCAAATATGCTGAAGTGCTCAACGAGCTTACAAAACACGCTTTATAATCTTTTCCTTACTCTTAAACTGAGCATAGTTTTACTTTCTCTATATGTACTATGTACATAGTGTATTGAGAAGGTATTGCACTCCACCCAAAAAAAACGATACCGAGATTTCACCGGAAATATGTTTAGGGTCCCCTGTATACAAAAAAGAGCTTTTTCAGAAAAAGGTCCGCGCGTGTGTGTGTGTGTGTGTGTGTCCGTATGTCTGTGAACACGATAACTCAAAAACGAAATGTCGGTAAAATACAAAACTTGGTATTTAAGTTTAGTATATTTCAGGGATATGACACGAAGATTTTGAGAAAAATCCTCATACCCCAAATTACCCTTCACATGAATCTTGTTTCGAAAAGTTTTGATTTTCTAAAAAGTGGCTCTATTGATTTTGATTAAAATATCACGTATCAAAGATATTTATCTGACACACAAAATATATATCTGAATTTTCTGGGAATAGCCTCTGAAGACCACTTTATTCTGGATGAATTTTGCGGAATTTTGCATAACTGCTAAACCGTAAGAGATGGTCAAACACCTACGACACAAAAATGTAGAGCACATTAAAACACACAATTTATGTTACATACATTTTTGTCGTGGAGTTTATCGTTTTTGACATATTCCTTGTTTTTGCTTTCAGCTTTGAAAAGCTTGTACTTTTCTTATACAGGAATTTGTCAATTCGTGTCCATACAAATAAAGGAACTTCAGTCACATAGCAACCAGCTTTTGACTATCACTTTAACCTATGGTACTCCCTTATTTCGCTTTTACTTACAAGGAAGCAAGTAATAAGACTATTTCTGCTAATTTTTTCTCGATTAGCATGAAGTAAATTGAAGCATAAGCTTTTTAAAAATAATTTGTAGCAGAGATGTAGAGAAAGTCATGTGAATGGAACACATAAGATTTTTACTTTCTCTAACCCACTTGTACAATATACATAATGGATAGAGAAGGTATTGTATTCCACCCAAAAATTCGATAGTGAGATTTCACTATCTTATGTATAAGTTTGGTAACTGCCAAGGATGCGATACGAAGATTTTGTAAAAAATCCACCCGTACCAACTACCACATGGAAACATTTTTGAAAATTTTGAATTACTGAAAAATGGCTCAGCCGATTTTGATTAAAATATCGTATTTAAAGGTATTTACTAAGGTCGTGAGTTCGAATCTCGCTTAGGGTGAGTTACCCGGATAAGGTTTTTTTCGGGGTTTTCCCTTATCCTGAGAAGAAGAATGTCGAGTAACTTTAAGCTGCATGGACCCCGAGATCATTTGAGCATCATTTCACCAATTTCATTCATCGTCCGATATGACCAACCAGGTTAAAGGACGTTAAACTTTTTTTATATATATATATATACGTAAATATATATATACGTATATATATAAAGTATTTACATGACAAATAAAATGTATATCGTGAATTTTCTGAGAATATCCTCTGAAATCCTCTTTATTCTGAATGAATTTTGCCAAATTTTGTATAACTAGTAAACCGTAAGACACAGACAAAAACGCACTACACAATATATGTAGATCCCATTGAAACATAATTTATGTCATATACTTTTTTTTTTTTTTCGTGGAGTAGGCTATTTTTAAGATATTCCTGTTATTGGTTTCAGTTTTAAAATACTTAAAACTTTTCACACTCGGGAATTTGTCAACTCCTGGCAATGCATAGAAACGGATTTCAACCAGCACTAACTCCATCCTTCACCCTAGAATTCCTTCATTCCTCTCCCCGAATACTCCGCGGTGGCAGTCTGGGCCTTGGTCAAGTCTGTCTCCCGGTCCTCATTTCACCCCTCTGACTACACCCTGCAGTCAGTTATATTATCGCCTTGAATCCGCGGGTGCAATCATGCGGTACCGCCTCTCCTTTCTTCCTTCTAATACCGGTGGAGGGGTTTTTTAGTCGGTATGCCCACATGGGAGACCCCGACACTCCGGGCTTGCCCGGGTTAGTCCATAAGGTGGATTTTTCCTCTCCACTCGAAATAAAAAAAAAGAAAAAAAAAAAAAAAGGAAGGCTTCAGGCGATACCGGTTGCCCCGCATGGCTTGCGGGCGTTCCCGGTAACGAAGGAGCACCTCCAACAGCAGCTACGGCTAAGCTGCTTACAATCCTTCAAGAGTTGCTTGGATATCAAAATTAAAACCCTAAAAAACAAACATTTTTGAAAAATTATCACAGCATGGTGCACAAGGGCCGTCGCACCATAATTGGCAACCGTCGAGGAGCAATACTTTCCTCTTCCTGTCACTCAACAACCCCATCTCTCACTCGCCATCCTGCAAACCCCACAATCCCGTCAGTATGTGGTTAAGTTCTTTCCGAGAACAGGTACACACCTCGGGCTGCCAACTGCTCTGGTCTGGAAGGCTGCGAGATGGCGAGGAGGAAACGCGCAGCTACTACACCAGCCACCACCCAACCGGCATCTGCCGGAAGGGGACCTTCTTCCTCAGTATCTGCAACACCTGCCGCTACACCGGTAGCGAGCGCTGCAACTTCGCGCTGTACATCACCAGCGCAGCCAGCCGCTGATGCCTCACCGGCAGTGAACGGCACAACTCCGCGGATATGGATGCACCGCACTCACCAACACCGCCGCCCCTGTACAGTGTCGTGGTTCGAGGGGTCCCTCGGGACATTTCGGCCCGATATGTCACCACCGCAGCTAGTTTCCAGTGGCCTTCCTGTGCCCTGCCGACGCTGCTGTGGCTACGGGCACAGCCTGGAGACCTGCACTGCACCACCGAGATGCTATTATTATGGCGCCAATTCCACCACCGCGGAGTGCACTGAGCATGACATTCGCAGACTCCGCCGGTTCTGTGCCTCTTGTGGAGGCACAGGACATTATACCGGGCAAGCTCAGTGCCCCCAATACCCCAAGAGCAGGCATCAACGACCACCTCAACCAGCCCGGACATCGACGCCGACACCTGCGCTGCCCTCCCAGGCAACGCGCAGACGCACAGCCTCAACGTTCCGAGCAGCCGCCGCAGGACAGTCTGAGCTCCTCCTGGAACTCAACGTTATTTACACCCTCCTCCAGGAAATCTAGGACGACCACACCAGGATCGTGGAAGCAATCATGGACCTCCATGCGGAGCTGCTGAACCTGCCTACACACTTGACTGATGTGGAGGACCTGCTGACCACCGAGCTCAACGACAACCACAACGAGATCACCAAATGCTACTCTGCCGTCCTTGATAACCAGGAGCTGGTAGTAAACAACGTCGCCAACAGCCAGAGACAGATGCTTCAGAAACTTTGCACCACTAATCCACATCATTCTACACACACTCGAGAACAGCAGCCCTCAGCAAACACCAGATGGTAGGCAGCAACCCAATCACTAGGTCTGCGTCTGGGCTTCCGTCATAACGTCATACCTACACCTAAAGTCGGTACATCTCCTAAAAGCAGTCACCCACAAACACTCGGTTTGCTTCGGCGGTACCGGGCTCATGTCACCACAATTGCCCCAATAAACAGCGACACCACAGTATCAAATCCTTTCTCTCCCCTTTCCCTTATCCTTCCCAAATACCTTATTGACCTGTTAGCCTTATAACCTTTATTCCTGCCCCCCCCTCCCAAAGGGAAGGCAGTCAAGTCTGAGCTACGTGAGAAGCAACATCTCAGTATCATGGGGGCGTGTCTCATTCTGCCTTGATCTCTTGTTCTTATTTATACGTCCCGGCCGAGGTGACCCGTGTTCCAGTAGGCGACCCGTCTGCATTTGAGCTCGTCAAGGTAACCCCTTGTCCAGTGTGTCTCGGTGCAGTCCCGCGGAACCTGCTAGGCTCGTACACCTGCACGGTCACCACTTGGACCTAAAGGACGATCCCGCTTGGCATCTCGAGCTCGCTGAGAATCAACCCTCAGTTACGTGTCACCCCGTGGAGCCCGATAGGCCAAGTACACCACCTGCTACCTGCCTTCCGTTCCTCTATAAGGTAGTACAGACTGAACCGTCAGTTGCGTGTCTCCCCGTGGAGCCCGATAGGCCAAGTACACCGCCTGCTACTTGCCTTCCGTTCCTCTATAAGGTAGAACAGACTGAACCGTCAGTTGCGTGTCTCCCCGTGGAGCCCGATAGGCCAAGTACACCACCTGCTACCTGCCTTCCGTTCCTCTATAAGGTAGAACAGACTGAACCGTCAGTTGCGTGTCTCCCCGTGGAGCCCGATAGGCCAAGTACACCGCCTGCTACCTACCTTCCGTTCTTCTATAAGGTAGAACAGACTGAACCGTCAGTTGCGTGTCACCCCGTGGAGCCCGATAGGCCAAGTACACCACCTGCTACTTACCTTCCGTTCCCCTATAAGGTAGAACAGACTGAACCGTCAGTTGCGTGTCTCCCCTTGGAGCCCGATAGACCAAGTACACCACCTGCTACCTGCCTTCCGTTCCTCTATAAGGTAGAACAGACTGAACCGTCAGTTGCGTGTCACCCCGTGGAGCCCGATAGGCCAAGTACACCGCCTGCTACTTGCCTTCCGTTCCTCTATAAGGTAGAACAGACTGAACCGTCAGTTGCGTGTCACCCCGTGGAGCCCGATAGGCCAAGTACACCGCCTGCTACGTGCCTTCCGTTCCTCTATAAGGTAGAACAGACTGAACCGTCAGTTGCGTGTCTCCCTGTGGAGCCCGATAGACCAAGTACACCGCCTGCTACGTGCCTTCCGTTCCTCTATAAGGTAGAACAGACTGAACCGTCAGTTGCGTGTCACCCCGTGGAGCCCGATAGGCCAAGTACACCGCCTGCTACGTGCCTTCCGTTCCTCTATAAGGTAGAACAGACTGAACCGTCAGTTGCGTGTCTCCCCTTGGAGCCCGATAGGCCAAGTACACCGCCTGCTACGTGCATTCCGTTCCTCTATAAGGTAGAACAGACTGAACCGTCAGTTGCGTGTCTCCCCTTGGAGCCCGATAGGCCAAGTACACCACCTGCTACCTGCCTTCCGTTCCTCTATAAGGTAGAACAGACTGAACCGTCAGTTGCGTGTCACCCCGTGGAGCCCGATATACCAAGTACACCGCCTGCTACTTGCCTTCCGTTCCTCTATAAGGTAGAACAGACTGAACCGTCAGTTGCGTGTCTCCCTGTGGAGCCCGATAGACCAAGTACACCGCCTGCTACGTGCCTTCCGTTCCTCTATAAGGTAGAACAGACTGAACCGTCAGTTGCGTGTCTCCCTGTGGAGCCCTATAGGCCAAGTACACCACCTGCTACCTGCCTTCCGTTCCTCTATAAGGTAGAACAGACTGAACCGTCAGTTGCGTGTCTCCCCTTGGAGCCCGATAGGCCAAGTACACCACCTGCTACCTGCCTTCCGTTCCTCTATAAGGTAGAACAGACTGAACCGTCAGTTGCGTGTCACCCCGTGGAGCCCGATATACCAAGTACACCGCCTGCTACTTGCCTTCCGTTCCTCTATAAGGTAGAACAGACTGAACCGTCAGTTGCGTGTCTCCCTGTGGAGCCCGATAGGCCAAGTACACCGCCTGCTACTTGCCTTCCGTTCCTCTATAAGGTAGAACAGACTGAACCGTCAGTTGCGTGTCTCCCTGTGGAGCCCGATAGACCAAGTACACCACCTGCTACCTGCCTTCCGTTCCTCTATAAGGTAGAACAGACTGAACCGTCAGTTGCGTGTCTCCCTGTGGAGCCCGATAGGCCAAGTACACCACCTGCTAACTGGCTTCCGTTCCTCTATAAGGTAGAACAGACTGAACCGTCAGTTGCGTGTCTCCCCGTGGAGCCCGATAGGCCAAGTACACCACCTGCTACCTGCCTTCCGTTCCTCTATAAGGTAGAACAGACTGAACCGTCAGTTGCGTGTCTCCCTGTGGAGCCCGATAGACCAAGTACACCACCTGCTACCTGCCTTCCGTTCCTCTATAAGGTAGAACAGACTCACAATCGCACAGAATTACTCACCAGCAAGCAGCCCACAACAATGATAATTAAGATAAACATTAGCAATAATTAAATACTTGCTTCCTTGTAGGTAGAAGGAAAATAAGTGAATACACTAGGCTAAAACGATAGTCAAATCTTTTAAAAGCTGGTTGCCACGTGGTTGAAATCCGTTTCTATGCATTGCTAGGAGTTTACAACTTTCCGTATGAGAAGTGTTATTAGTATTTGAAATTTGAAACAAATAACAATATCTCAAAAATGGTCAGTTCCACGAAGAAGAAGAAGAAAAAAAAAAAAGAGTATCACATAAATTGTATGTTCTAACGTGATCTACATTTTTTGTGTAGTAAGTTTTTGTCTATTATGGTTTATCAGTTACGCAAGATATATTCAAAATAAAGAGGTTTTTAGAAAATTCAAGATATACATTTTATTTAATATGCAGTATTTTAATCAAAGTTGTTGGAACCATTTTTGAGAAAATCAAAATTTTGGAAATTTTTTCTATGTAAAGTGTAGTTTGGGTTGGGGGGATTTTTCAGATAATCTTCGTGTCTCATCCCTGGAAGATACTAAACTTCTATACAAAGTTTGGTATTTTACCGACTTTTCGGTTTTTACTTATCGTGTTCACACACACCCATGGACCTCTAAAATTGTGTTTTTGCTGTTTCTATAGAGAGCTTGCTGTGTTTCGTGTTAATGATTCCGCTAGTTAGCGGTAAATATAATATATTCACCAAAATGGCCGAGGACCTCAAAAAAAGAACCTTTCTATGGTTGAAAACACTGCGGTATGTTTGGCAGGAATATCTGCCCCCCCCCGGGGGCGGTCGTCGACGCTATCAAGCAAAACTGTCGCCCAAGAAAAGAAATACCCATAGCACCTATAATCTGTGCTTTCAGTGCTGATTTAAACGTTAATTTAATACTATATACTTTATTTCAAAGCTATAAAAGGCCGTGCGCATGCCACTTGCTGCGCTCTAGCGGACACTCGCTTAAAGAATGTATGTTATACTCCGGCCACTGCTTCATGGTTGTCAAGAATTTGTCATTGCTGAGAAGATGTCTTGTGATCTTTTCACGTACCTCAAACGCAAAAAAAGTAAATGGCCTGTTTAATTTTGCGGGACCAACGGCTTTACTTCCCTTCCGAAGAAGCCATGCTAAGGATTTTTACACCTGAAAAAATAAATCGTCCTCCGCCAGGTTTGAACCCGCGACCTAGGGTATATGAAGTTAGCATGGTAACCGTTACACCACGGAGGGCGACCCTCAAACGAAGGATTGAATGGACGAACACCACCACCTACTTGGGGGTGAAGATTGATAAGGCCGTCACATCAGGGAACTGAGGTGTCGGGGCTACGGCCTCCTTGTACCCGATGCTGGCTCCCCTTGAGTTGCGTCTTTTGAGGACTCTCATAGTCCTCTTGGTAATCTACTCCTGAGGGATCTAGGGCTGTAGCTTCAACGGGTACAGAATAGATACCTTTGTACAGTGTCCCTTTCTGTTTTCCTACTGGACTCCTGCAAGAAGCCTCTGGCGTCATGCAGTAAAATTCAATGATGGTTTGCCCTTCCATCGCAGCAGCCTCGTTAGGTCTCTAGGGGATTACAATCCCAGAAACCGCCGCTTCAAGCAACACCGGCTTCCCCGCATGGCTTGCGGGTATCTCCGGTAACCAAGAAGCAGCTCCAACAGATGCTACAACTAAGCTTGTTACAATCCTTCCAGCAGTTGTTTGGACATCAAAATTTCAAATACAAAATAAATAGATGTATTTTGTACGCAAATAACACCAGTGGTGCACAAGGGCCATTGTTTCACTCCCCAACCTCATTTTCAGCCGTCATCCTGCAAAACTCACATCCCGTCAGGACGAGGTTAAGTTTTAGCAAGAATGGGAACACACCATGCCAACTGCTCGTGTCGAATGCTCTGAATAAATGCAATTAATAATTTTCCACTTTCTTCATAAATTACATCTAGCATTAACTTAATTAGACAATCTGTTTAGTTGTCGTTAAACGTTTGGAATAACGGCGGACTCGGGCTACTCAAATACTGTAAAGAGCATATCCGTGAAGGAAGATGTTTAAAGTAATCCGATGTCCTTAAATGTGCTTACTCGGCCAAGAAATCTTCCTTTGAGTAAATTGGCGTTTACACCGGAGTAAGAATAGGTGCTGCCAACTGCTCGTGTCGTGATTTGAGAGAACAATAACACACACAAGGTTCTATGCCAAAATGATGTGCAGTTATGTGAAGTTTGTCATTTGATCGACCAAAGCAATGCTACAGAAGTTACTACTACTCTTGCGCTGGTTCTGTGAAATAAAACGAGGAAAGACGGTTTTTCCCTAAGAGTGGCCAAGGAAAGATGTTGCAGGTCAACCTGCGGAAACATACAAGCCGACCTTGAGGATTCTCCAATGTTGCAATCACCTGCTTGCTCCATGTATAGTAAAGAATTGCTCCTCGCAAAATGCAGATTTCAGTTAGATTAGATCTAAAAACCATGCCTAGTCTGTGCAGAGGACCAAATCCAAAATCAAGAGACATTTTGGAGAAACGAATAATGGCCGTGCTCGAAAACCAGAGGGCTAGGACAGCAGCTTTTGTAGCAGCTTTTTTTATCCACCAGGAAGGGCATATTTTGTCTTCCACCTCAGCAAATAATAAATTCCAAATTCTTTGAACAAAAGGAAGGGGTTCGATATAATCGTTTGAGGTTCTGGGAATATCCAATTTAGTTTAATTTCACTGTTTTTTTTTGTTTTTTTTTTTATTTTTCTCTACACGTACTATGTACAATAGTGTATACAGGAACTATTGTACTCCACCCACAAATTCGATATGGAGATTTCAGTGAAAATACATGTTTTAGGACCCCCTGAACCAAAAAAAAAGCATTTTCAGAAAAAGGTCCGCGCGTGTCTCAAAAACGACTAGACTGTTAAATATCACATTTGGTATTTAGGTTTGGTATCTTCCAAGGATGCAACACGGAGATTTTCAAGAAAATCCCCCCACTCCCAATTACGCTTTACATGTAAACATTTTCGAAAATTTTGATTTTCTAAAAAATGGCTCCAACGATTTTGATTAAAATACCGTATATTAAAGATATTTACATCCCAAATAAAATGTATATCTTGAATTTTCTGGGAATAGCCTCTTTATCCTGGATGAATTTTGCCGAATTTTGCTTAAATGCAAACCGTAAGAGATAGACAAAAACTTACTGCACAGAAAATGTCGATCTCGTCAAAACACACAATTTAAGTCCTTTAAATTTTTGTTGTGGAGGTAACCGTTTCGGAGATATTCCGTGTTATTGGTTTCAGTTGTGAAGTACTTAACATTTTTCTGAGACAGTAAGTGTCCGTTTTGCTTTTATTCTACTCCTGGCCAAGCAAAGAAGCGATTTGCAATGACAATCGCATAACGACAGCTTTTAAAACATATGACTATCACTTTAGCATAGTGCATTCCCTTATTTTCTTTCTACTTATAAGGTACTATGTGGTAAGAACATTCTGCTAATGATTATCTCGATTAGCAAGGTGCAGGAAGAAGAATAATCTTAGTAACAAGTTTGTAGGATAGCTAGAGAAAGTCATGTGAGTGTAACACATAAGATTTTAGCCCCTTTGGTCATATCGGGGGCTTTGACTTGTGAAACAACTCGTGTTACTGTGGGTTTAGTGCATTAAGCTAATCAATTTTATATCACACTTCCAGACTCTTTGGCGGATAGAGAGTAATTGTGGTTCACAGCCGGGAATCGAACCCGGGACCTCCGTGTGAGAAGCCAACTCGCTGACCCCTCGACCGCGGAGGCAGTCGTAATCACTATTACATAGACCACAAGCAGCTACGTAAAATCACAGCACTGTTTCGCAACCTTTGTGTGGGTATCAACGTATTTATTACATATAGTTGGGACTGTACGAAATTATAATTATAGCGAGTAAATAAACAATTTAAAAATATTAACAAATAAATACATAAATCGATTAAATACAATCTTCACTACATAAAATTGGGCAAAATTAGAAAATTTAATTAAACGGCGAATCTTACGAAATAGGTTATTCGAACTACCACTATACAAATGTATAATAATTCCATAAGGAACTGGCTGGCAGTAAATTAAAATGTGGGCTATTCAGCTATAGATATTAAACTCGCTGTAAACATAGCTGCTTTTGTGTTACCCAGTGCAAGACAAGCACAGCATATGCATTCACTATGTGATAACTGCTGAGATTCAGTAAATATATTGTTCCAAATACCTCTGAATATGTCACATATTGCAATGAAGTCATTAAACGTTACACTGACGCATTTTGAAGGTAATAACTAGGGATTGCAATTTGGGGAGCGATAGCGGAACAGAATCTAACTTATCTCAGCATGATGTGTTGACAATTCAGTGTGTACTTATAGAAGGCAGTGGTAGACTGTCATGTTTTCACTAGCAGTGGAAGGCGATTGAGGTAAACATAAATATCACTGTTTTACAGCAACTAACACTTTTAATATTTACATACATTCAACAAGTCATCAGCTTCATTATTCGTTTCATTTTCTCTCAACATATATAGATTACACTATACAACATACGTTCGTAACGTCTTAACTGTGAATCGTCTCCGATTGGCACACAAACAGGCTTTATACTGTTCAAAACTAGGACACATCATCGACTATTGGGTAAGACATTATTTCCGTAGCAACACCTCGTATTTCACGCATTATTGAAAATCTGACATTTTTTTTAAACACTGTCTTTCTCTTTCTTTTTCACACGGTCTAAAACCGATGTCACGAGTCTCTAATTAAAATTGCTTGCACAAGTTCATTGACAGCTTTTGAGGCATTTCAATGCTCGATGTTTCCAAACATGTCGTAGAATATCTGCAAAGTTCTTCTGTATGAATTGCAAATCTTCATGCTTTAAGATTTTTCTTTAAAATTCAAAATGTATAGGATATTTATAAAATGTCTATCTTGAATATTCTTAGAACGACTTTTGCATAATTTCGTATAACGCGTAAACCATAAGAATTAAGACAAAACATAAAATATGCAGAGTTTTTTAAAAACATAATGCTTAACATTACCATAATTATGCCAAATCAAACATTTCCGAGACACCCCTTATCAATGAATTAAGTTTTGTCTTCTTTTTAAAGTACTATAGTTGTTCAGTTGTTTATCGCTGTCATGGCCAGCTATACTGTATCCGCTGTAAGAACAGCACACTGTCAAGAAAAGGCGGAACTATTTTTCTGTCCTCATGATAAGGAACCAATTATTGTATTCACACTGATAATGCTCTTCTGTTTGTCTACAACTGCGGTTTTTATTTCGGCAGAATATAGTGATTCTGCTTTCTGTCAACTTTGAACCTACAATACAAATATGTAATTAAACTATTTCTTCAAAGGTTTGTTTCGATTAACATGAAGTAGATAGAAAAAAGGTCTAATGTGTTCCATTCACGTGACTTTCTGTACATATCTGTAACACATTTTTACTTTCTCTATACGTACTATGTACATAGTGTATAGAGAACGTATTGTAATGCACCCAAAAATGCGATACCGAGATTTCACCGGAAATACATGTTTTGAGACCCTCTGAATAAAAAAACATTTTTATAAAAATGTCCGTGTGTGTGTGTGTGTGTGTGTGTGGGCAGCATAGCTCGAAAATGAAAATATCCTTAAAAACCAAGGATGCGACACGATTTTTCCCCACCCCAAACTACCCTTTTGTCGCCCTCCGTGGTGTAATGGCTACCATGCTAACTTCCTATACCCAAGGTCGCGGGTTCAAACCCGGCGGAGGACGATGGATTTTTTCGGGGGTAAAAATCTTCAGCATGGCTTCCTTCGGAAGGGAAGCAAAGCCGCTGGTCCCGTGTCGTAGATTTACGGCGCGTAAAAGAACCTCAAGCCTGATAAGAGAGGCCTCTGAGCAAAATTAAGCGATCTTTCACGCCCAATATAGAATGGGACGCTGAGAACCAAAGCAGTTAAAGAGCGTCCATAAATAACAGACCATTTCATTTTCATTTCACATGGAAAAATTTCGAAATTTTGGTTTTCCTTAAAAATGGCTCTAACGATTTTGATTAAAATCTCGTATATTTAAGATACTTACTTGACAAATAAAATGTATATCTTGAATTTTCTGGGTAAAGCCTCTGAAGACTACTTTATTCTGGATCAATTTTACGGAATTTTGCAAAACTGCTAAACCGTAAGAGATGGACAAAAACTTACCACACAACAAATGTAGAACACTTTAAAATAAAGAATTTATGCTATACACATTTTTTCGTGGAGTTGATTGTTTTTGAGATATTCCTTGTTTTTGGTTTCAGCTATAAAAAACATACTTTTCTCATACAGGACTTTGTGAGCTCGTGTCCATACAAACAAAGGAACTTCAGTCACATAGCAACCAGCTTTTGATTTTGATCACTTTAACCTATGGTACTCCCGTATTTCGCTTCTACTTACAAGGAAGCAAGTAATTAAGACTATTTCTCCTATTTTTTTCTCGATTAGCAGGAAGAAAATAGAAGCATAAACTTTTTAAGAATAATTTATTGCAGGGTTGTAGAGAAAGTCATATAAATGGAACACATCAGATTGTTTTTGTTTCATTTGTATAGCCAGCCCCCTTTAACTTCAATGATCATGTCGGGGGCTTTGACTTGTGAAACTGAAGGTTCAGAACATTAAGTTAATAAACGTTATATTATTAAACACGTGCACATTTACTGTCACAATTCATACTTAAAGACTCTATAGGGGATAGGGAATAATTCTGGTTTAAGCAAAATCGCCCGCCCCAGCCGGGAATCGAACCCGGGACTTCCGCTGACCGCTCGACCACGGAGGCAGTCTAACACATAATGGTTAAAAATCTTATTCTCCTATCTGCTTCTGCTAATCGAGATAAACATAAGCAGAAATGTTGGTAAATATTGGAATACACTAGCCTAAAACGATAGTCAAATCTTTTAATTCTCGTAAGTGAAAAGTTTAAACTGAAACCAATAACAAGGAATATCTCAAACAAACAAAAATGTGGCTTAAATTGTGTGTTTCAACGAGCTATATATTTTGTGTAGCAAGTTTTTCTTTATATTTTACGGTTTACTAGTTATGCAAAATTCAGCAAAATTCATCCAAAAAATTCAAGATGTACACTTTATTTATTGTGTAAATATCTATAATATACGGTATTTTAATCAAAATCATTAGGGCAATTTTTGAGAAAATCAAAATTTTCGAAAAATGTTCCATGTAAAGGGTAGTTTGGGGTTGGGGATGTCCTCCAAAACCTTCGTGTAGCATCCTTGAAAGATACTTAACTTATATACCAAGTTTGGTATTTTACCGACACACACACATGGACCTTTTTCTAAAGATGATTTTTTTGTTATATTTCCGGTGAAATCCGGTATCGAATTTGTGGGTGGAATGCAATGTCTTCTCTACTATGTACATAGTACGAGTAGAGAAATAACAAATATTCGTAGGAGCTGCTTGTAGTGGCTATATAAACGTAAATAATAATGGAAAGAGAGATTCATGTGAATGTAACACATCCTAATTTGTTTGTTTCTGCCAAACAGCTGACAAGCAAAACTTGGCATCACGACCAACGCTAGACTAAAACAAACAACAACTCATGCCAGATTCCCCTTCCTCCATTACATCATTCAAAATACAATTTCTAACACCAATAACGTAAAGTTACTCTCCTCGATAATCAAAGTGAAGACTTCGGAGGGGCAGGTGGGCGCGGTTATTAAGTTTAATGATTAGCCTTTTTTGCTGCTACATATTTATTTAACTGTGCATTACTGATGAGATGTTTCTCAGATCCATCTGATGTAGTCCTTTCACATGACTTTCTCTACATCGCTGTAACAAATTATTGTTAAAAACATATTCCTCTATCTACTTCATGATAATCGAGATAAACATTAACAGAAATTGTCTTATTACTTGCTTCCTTGTAAGTAGAAGGAAATTAATGGGATATACTATGCTAAAGTGAAATATTTAAAATCTGGTTGCAATGTGGTTGAACCCTGTTTCTATGTAAACAAATTTCCGTACATGAAAAGTTTTAAGTATTTTAAAACTGAAAACAATGACAAGGAATATCTCAAAAATGGTCAACTCCACAAAACAAATAGATATGACAAATTGTGTGCTTTAACGTGATCTACATTTTTTGTGACGTATGTTTTTGTCTATGTATTACAGTTTAGCAGTTAGACAAAATTCATTCAGAATAAAGAGGTCTTCAGAAGCTATTCGCAGAAAATTCAGACTGTTCCAGCTACATTTTATTTGCCATGTAATTATCTTAGATATACGGCATTTTAATCAAAATAGTTACATCCATTTTTGAGAAAATCAGGATTTTCGAAATGTTTTCCATGTAAAGGGTAGTTGGTGGTGAAGGGATTTTCTTAAAAGCTTCGTGTCGTATCCTTGGAAGATACTGCACTTAAATATCAAGTTTCGTATTTAACTCTTTACTTTTGACTTTCTCTACATGTACTATGTACATAGTGTATAAAGAAGGTATTGTATTGCACCCAAAAATTCGATACCGAGATTTCACCGAAAAATACATGTTTTTCGACTTCCAGAATAAAAAAACACACGTTTAGAAAAATGGCCTTGTGTGTGTGTGTGTGTGTGTGTGTGTGTTTGCAGCATAGCTCAAAAACGAAAAGACCGTTAAATACCAAACTTAGTATTTAAGTTTGGCATCTTCCAAGGATGCAACACGAAGATTTTCAAGAAAATCCCCCCCCCAAGTACCCCTTACATAGAACTTCATGCGAAAATTTTGATTTTTCAAAATTGGCGAAGCGAAATAAGGGAGTACCATAGGTAAAGTGATAGAAGCTGGTTGCTATGTGACTGAAGTTCCTTTGTTTGTATGAACAGGAGTTGAAAAATTCCTGTATGTGAAAAGTATGTTTAGCAAAGCTGAAACCAAAAACAAGGAATATCTAAAAAAACTAACAACTCCACGAAAAAATGTATATAACATAAATTGTGTCTTTTAACGTGCTCTACATTTTTAGAGTGGTAAGATTTTGTCTATCTCATACAGTTTAGCAGTTATGCAAAATTCCGTAAAATTCATCCAGAATAAAGTAGTCTTCAGAGGCTATTCCCAGAAAATTCCAGATATACATTTTATTTGTCAGGTAAATATCTTTAATATACGGTATTTTAATCAAAATCTTTAGAGCCATTTTTAAGAAAATCAAAATTTTCGAAAAAAAGTTCCATGTAAAAGGTAGTTTGGGGTGGGGGGATTTTTCTCAAAATCTTCCTGTCGCATCCCTGGAGGATACTATACTTAAATACCAAGTTTGGTATTTTACCAACTTTTTGTTTTTGAGTTATCGTGTTCACAGACACACGGACACACGGACCTTTTTCTGAAAATACTTTTTTTTTGGATACAGGAGACCCTAAAACATATATTTCCGGTGAAATCTCGATATAGAATTTTTAGTGGAGTGCAATACCTTCTCTATACACTATGTGCAAAGTGCGTATAGAGAAAGTAAAAAGAATGCATCCTGTAAAAATTCTTTTTTTGACCGGAGTTTGAGAGTATTGGCGAAAGAGCTGAAATGCTTGCACTAGTTTTATCTGACTTATGAAAGGAGTCAATGGCCCCGACGAAACACGGAATGGGATCATTGTTGGAACGAAAACTCAGACGCCTGCCAATTCTATTATGAGCTCCACAGCGGAATGGCACTTCCGAATTGGCGTTCGTATTTTTCCGCAAATTCAAACAATGTTGTAATCTACAGCCTTGAGTTTATCTCAATAGAGATTGTATTATACTTATCAGCTGTAGTTAAGTTGGGCAAGCTCGTGTTCAGTGACTGACTTCCATCAGAGTTGCCAACACCGCCACCAAAATTTCCCTAATCGTTAGAGAAAACCCCAAACATATACATATATATATATATAAATTAAAAATCATATGACTTTCTCAATATCTCTGGAATAAATTAGTATTAGAAAGATTACTCTTCTATTTACATAACACTAATGGAGAAAAAATTAGCAGAAAAGTAGAAGCGGAGTACCATAGGTTAAAGTCATAGTCAAAAGCTGGTTGCTATGTGATTGAAGTTCCTTTGTTTGTATGGACACGAGTTTGCAGATTCTTGTATGAGAAAAATATAAGTTTTTCAAAGCTGAAACCAATAACAAGGAATATCTCAAAAACGACCAACACCACGAAAAAAATGTATATGACATAAATTGTGTGTTTTAACGTGATCTACATTTTTTGTATGATAAATTTCTGTCTGTCTCTTACAGTTTAGCAGTTAAGCAAAATTCGGCAAAATTCATCCAGAATAAAGAGGTCTTCAGAGGCTATGCCTAGAAAATGCTATATATACATTTTAGTTGGCATGTAAATCGTATCTTAAATATAAGAGATTTTTATCAAAATCGTTAAGAGCCATTTTTGAGAAAATCAAAATTCTTGAAAAATGTTCAATCTAAAGGGTAGTTGGGGAGGGGGGATTTTCTCGAAAATCTTCGTGTCGCATCCTTGAAAGATACCAAACTTAAATAACAAGTTTGGTACTTAACGGTCTTTTCGTTTTGGAGCTATGTTGTCCCCACCCATACAGACAGACACATGGAACATTTTCTAAAAATTGTTTTTTAGGATTAGTGGTCTCAAAACATGTATTGCCGAATTTTGGGTGCAATAATACAGTATCTTCTCTATACACTATGTATATAGTATATACAGAGAAATTAAAAAACATTATCTGAAGATTTGCAGAAGTGTGTGCGTGTACATTCAGATTTGAAAATGCAGAAGAATATCAAAATTTAACTTCGCTCTAAGCTTTTTCATTCTAGTCACGCTTATGCACACGAACTTGCCAGGGCTGCATACCTTTCAGCGAAGGATTTGCTTCCTAGTTCTTCGCATACCACAAACCTTGGTATTATATTACCTAGATTCACCGCTGGCGCTAGTGTTGCTGTCGCTAATTGAAACCTCTCGCGCATAGCCAGCTGGAGGGCAGAACGTGCTTTTTGCCGTGTTTTCAGTACCCTTAAAAGCCTTAAAAGTGAGGTGGTTTAAGGGTATTAGGGTTTAATAATTAACATGGTGCACTCTTATGCTGCATAACTGTACCAACCACAGGAAAAAAAGATTCCGAGATCACTTTCCATCGGTAAGAATAAATTGCAACATTTGTGTTCCAAATTCATTTCGATTTATTCTCGGGTGTTCCCTTGGTCACTAAGCGAATGATACTTTATTTTAGGTTTCCAATATATAAACCAGAATTACTGAGCAAGTCCATAGCTGCTCCGAGACGTAACAAATTTGAACCATCGAAATACCACAGACTATACTCATTGCATTTTGCGAAAAATTGTTTCCATGAGAATAAAGGCAAGACGATGCTAAACCCTGACACAGTTCCTTCAGTATTTAGTTTCCCTTCTCATTTGACAAAGCTAATGAGAACGCTATTTGCATTCTTATAACTATTTTGTATGTGTTTCATGAGCATTAGAAGGCAGTGCTAAAATACTGGATTCAATATTATAATTTGACCTAAATTTAAAAACTCTGATGTGCACCATTCACATGACTTTCTCCATATCCCTGCAACAATTAATTCTTAAAAAGCTTATAATTCTATTTACTTTCTGCTAATCAGAAAAGAATAGTAGAAATAGTCTAATTACTCGCTTCCTTGTAAGTAGAAGCGAAATAAGGGACAACCATAGGTTAAAGTGATAGTCAAAAGCTGGTTGCTATGTCAATGAAGTTCCTTTGTCTATATATGGATAGGAGTTGACAAGTTCCTGTATGAGAAAAGTATACGTTTTTCATAGCAGAAACCAAAAATAAGGAATGTCACAAAAACGACGAACTCCACGAAAAAAATGTATGTAACATAAATTGTGTGTTTTAATGTGCTCTACATTTTTGTGTAGTAAGTTTTTGTCCATCTCTTACGGTTTAGCAGTTTTTAAAAATTTAGTAAAATTCATCCAGAATAAATTACTAGAGGCTATTCCCAGAAAATTCAAGATATACATTTTATTTGTCAGGCAAATATGATTAATATACGAACTTTTAATCAAAATCGTTAGAGCTACTTTTGAGAAAATCAAAATTTTCGAAAAAAGTTCCGTGTAAAGGGTATTTGGGGGTGGGGGATTTTTCTCAAAATCTTCGTGTCGCATCCCTGGAAGATACTAAACTTAAATACCAAGTTTGGTATTTTACCGACTTTTCGTTTTTGAGTTATCGTGTTCACAGACACACGGACACACACACACACACACGGACCTTTTTGTGAAAATGCTTTTTTTGGATATTGGGGAGCCTAAAACATATATTTCCGGTGAAATCTGTATCGATTTTTTTGGTGGAGTGCAATACTTTCTCTATACACTATGTACATAGTGCTTATGGAGAAAGTAAAAAGCAGAAAGTATGCATAGAATCACTGAGAAGAAACTGATATAACGGAATTAAAGCTGAATTATGTTCTCTGTGATGCTTACATCCTGTTCGTAAAACACTTTAAATGCAGGTATGCGATATTCAAGTTCAATGATATTTACTTCTGTTTTGTTCAGTTGTGGATGAAATTCCGTCTAGTCAATGAAGTGATTCTATTCAACTTCCAACAGGACATTCAAGGTCTAATCCCTGTGCATAGATGCTGACAATCACAAAGAACATGTTGTCGCAATTATTTCCTACTCAGGTATCCTTATAACGTAATTTAGTTGTTTTAAACGTCACTGTTTTCCCATTACAATCAATGTATTGCGCGCGACCTTGGATGTTTTTTTGCTCTACACTCCAACTCTCAATTCACGACACTTGCACTGGTCTGCGCAGTCAGGCGTATTGGGGTTTGGCTATATGCGACTTAGCTCTAAATATAAAACAATTTAATTATAATTTTAATTTGTCAAAGCTTAGCAGTAAAATAAATGTTTTCATGGTTTTCTTATTCACAAAATAGAGTAGTGTTTTCCGTACCTATTTTTTTAAAGCGATATATTTATTCTCACAGCTAAAGTGACATTTCCGTTTCATCTATTGCCAAATTGGCCACTGCGGTGAAATTATTACATTCATCTAACTTTAAAAAACTATATTTAAATCCTGCTAGAAGAAAAAAATTGATGTTACACTCGCATGACTTTCTCTAGCTACTTTATAAACAAACTTCTTACAAAAGATAATCCTTCTTTCAACACCAAGCTAATCGAGATAAACATTAGCAGAATTTTATTACTTAGTTCCTTATAAGTAGACTGGAACTAAGGGAATGCACTAGGCTAAAATAATGGTCACATGTTTTAAAATATGTCGTTATGCGATTGTCATTGCAAATCGCTTCTTTACTTGGCCAGGAGTAGAACAAAAGAAAAACGGACACTTCCGTCGGAGAAAAGTATCAGTACTTCACAATTAAAACTAATAACAAGGAATACTTCGAAAACGGTAAGCTCCACGAAAAAAATGTTTATTACATAGCTTGTGAATTTTAACAAGATTTACATTTCTTGTACAGTAAGTTTAGTCTATCTCTTATGGTTTATTAGTTATGCCAAATTAAGCAAAATTCATCCTGAATAAACAGCTCTTTAGAAGCTATTTCCAGAAAATTTAAGATATACATTTTATTTGTGATAGAAATGGTCTTAATATGTGATATTTTAATCAAAATCGTTAAAGCCATTTTTAAGAAAAACAGAATTTTCGAAAAATTTTCCATGTAAAGGGTAGTTAGGGCGGGGGGGGGTTTCTTGAAAATCTACATGTCGCATCATTGGACGATACAAACCTTAAATACCAAGTTTGGTATTTAACCGTCTTTTCGTTTTTGAGCTAAAGACGGACCTGTTTCTGAAAATGCTTTTTTTTGGATTCAGGGGGTCCTAAAACATGTATTTCCAGTGAAATTTCGACATCGAATTTTTGGTTGGAATACAATACTTCTCTATCCCTATTGTACATACGGGGCTAGAGAAAATGAAAACGTCAATCTAAATTTGAAACTGGCGAGAGATTAACATAGTACGTGTGTTTTAATAGGCCTTTATTTAAAGAAAATGACAATATGTAATCGTTGTAACAAATTATTATTAAAACCTTATTCTATTTCATTCTAAAAGATTAACAGAAACTGTTTTATTACTTAGTTCCTTTATAAGTAGAAGGGAAATAAGGGAATACACTAGACTAAACCGACAGTCAAATGTTTTAAAATGTGGTTGCTATGGGATTGAAATCCGTTTCTTTGCGTGGCCAGGAGTTCACAAGTTCCCGTATGAGAAAAGTATTTTAAAACTGAAATCAATAACAAGGCAAATGGTACCATTAAAACATGTCGCGATATGACTACTTTGTAAGTTAAAGCGACATAAAATAAATAAATTAAAAAAAAAGTAATATCTTGAAAACTGCAAATTCCACGAAAAAATGTATATTACATTAAGTGTGTGTTATATCGAGATCTACGTGTTTATGTTGTAAGATTTTGTCTATCTCTTACGGTTTACCAGCTATGTCAAATTCAATAAAAATCTTCCAAAATAAAAAGGTCTTCAGAGGCTATTCCCAGAAAATTCAAGATATACATTTTATTTGCAATATAAATATCTGTAACACACGGTATTTTAATCAAAATCGTTAGAGCCATTTTTGAGAAAATCAAAATGTTCTAAATTTTTTCCATGTAAAGGGTAGTTTGGGGTGGGGGGGATTTTCTTGAAAATCTTTGTGTCGCATCCTTGGAAGATGCCAACGTAAATACCAAGTGTGGTATTTAACGGTCTTCTGGTTTTTGATCTATGTTATCCTCAGAGACGCAGACATTGTTTTTTTTTTTTTTTTTTTTTTTTTTTTTTTTTTTTTTAGATATTCCTTGTTAGTGGCTTCAATTGTAAAGTACTTAACTTTTCTCGGACAGTAAGTGTCCGTTTTTCTTTTGTTCTACTCCTGGCCAAGCAAAGAAGCGATTTGCAATGACAATCGCATAACGACAGCTTTTAAAACATTTGACTATCGCTTTAGTATAGTGCATTCCTTTAGTTGCCATCTACTTATAAGGAACTAAGTAATAAGAACATTCTGCTAATGTTTATCTCGATTAGCATTGTGTAGAAAGATGAATAATCTTTTGTACAAAGCTTTTAGAGGAGTTAGAGAAAGTCATGTGAGTGTAACACATCGGATTTTTTAAAAAAAAATTGTTTAGGGGGTCCGAAAGCATATATTTCCGGTGAAATCTCGGTCTCGTTCTTTAACCTGGTTGGTCATAACGGACGATGAATGAAATTGGTGAAATGATGCTCAAATGATCTCATGGTCCATGGAGCTTAAAGTTATTTAACAATTCGTCTTCTTAGGATAAGGGGAAACCCCGAAAAAGCCTTATCCGTGTAACTCACCCTAAGCGAGATTTGAACTCACGACCTGTTGAATGTGAAGCAGACACGCTACCACCACACCACCCAGGCGGGCTAATTATTTATTATGGCATTTCAGAGAAACCTTATATTGTTATACAAAGTGAGCATCAGATATAATACTGCATTCACAATGAGATGCAAGCGCAGACGTGACGAGGCATAAGCGCAGAAGTAAGGAAACACCATTCACAATGCAATCGTAAGCGCAACGCAACAAGTTGTCACGGGTTTCTAGATCCGCAAGTTACATGCGCATTATCTTCAAAGTTACAAACTGAATAACAACTAACAATACCACATAAGAAAATTCACTCAATCTTTTACAAAATAAATACATTACATATTAACAACTGACGCTCGCGGCAGTGACGTCACAATAATTGCGCTTCAAAATTATTGAAAATACTACAAGCATAGAGACTTCAGAAAGTGATAAAACTACACATTTAATGAACTAAGAATGATCTCTCTGCGTCTTCGATTCATGAGAACCAAGAAATCTAGACACAGATGATAGTTACATTCATTAAATCAAAGAATTCGCAAGGAGACTCATAACCTCTTGAGGGAGATTAGAGATGGCGCGGCACGGCCGAATAGAAGAGCATGCATGTACAGCAGGCCATGTAAAATCTCGCAGTGCGATCGTCTGTTATTGAATTCATAGTCAATGCATAGAGAAAAGAAGCAAAATTCTTCCTCTTTGCATGTAACGCAAGGATAAAGTTTGGAGTTTGCAAACTCTTGCGTTGTTTCTATCGGAATGCTTACATTAAATAATATGAGTCCAAACTCTTGCGCTTACGTTGCGTCTGCGCTTGCATTTCACTGTGAATGTAGCACGAGGCACACTTGGGTTATGCAATTGCAACAAGAAGCTAGTTGTCCTCCCTCCCCCTTTCTTCCCCGTGCACTACAAACAATCATCACTAGCGGCACTTGTTTTCTCACCAATCATGCGCATCACTCACAACACTTTCGATTTGCAGATCGCGCGCGCATTTAGAGGTTAGACTGACCGCCCGCCCGTCCCGGTCGAGAAGTCCAGCACTATTATAACTCCTCGCGGCAGGGACGGACATGCACACGATTATAAATATCAGAGCTACCCAGACGGCTTTCTCGGCACGCAACTTTGCGTTGACAAAGTCTGCTGATAGTGAGAAACAAATGATTGGCCACTGTTGCCAACACACTTTTACTTTCTCTACACATACTATGTACATACTGTATAGAGAAGCTATTGTAATGCACCCAAAAATTCAATACCGAGATTTCACCGGAAATACATGTTTTGGGTCCCCCTGAATCCAAAAAAAATCATTTTTTGGAAAAAGGTCTGTGTGTGTGTGGACAGCATAGCTCAAAAATGAAAAGACCGTTAAATGCCAAGTATGGTATCTTCCAAGGATGCGACACGAAGATTTTCAAGAAAATCCCGCCACCCCGAACTACCTTTTACATGGAACTTTTTTCGAAAATTTTGATTTTTTTCAAAAATGGTTCTAACGATTTTAATTAAAATATCGTATATTAAAGATATTTACCAGACAAATAATATGTATATCTTGAATTTTCTGGGAATAGCCTTTAATGGCCTTTATTCTGAATGAATTTTGCTGAATCTTGCGTAGCTGGTAAACCGAAAGAGAAAGCAAGAACGTACTACACAAAAAAAGTAGATCACGTTAAAACATACAATTTATGTCATATGTTTTTTTCATGGAATTGACTATTTCTCAGATATTCGTTGTTATATTTTTGAGGTTTAAAACACTAGAACTTTTTTCACACGGAAACTCCTGGTCCTGCATAGAAACGGATTTCAACCACATGGCAACCAGTTTTTAAAAGATTTGACTATTGATTTAGCCTACTGTATTCCCTTATTTCCCTTCTACTTACAAGGAAAAGACAATTTCTGCTAATGTTTATCCTGATTATCATGAAGTAGATAGAAGAATATGTTATAACAATAATTTGTTTTGCGATGTAGAGAAAGTCATGTGAACGGAACATATATTTTTTAGAGTAAACATTTCACTGTACCTTAAGCGGCTTGTTTTGACGCATGATTTAGAGATGTTTCAACAATTTTGTGTAGCAGGCTCTCTCTGTATTTTACTTGTAAAAATTCTCACGTGTTCCATTCACATGGCGTTTTCTACATCTCTGTAACAAATTATTGTTTAAAACTTGTGCTTCTATCTACTTCATGCTAATCGAGATAAACATTAACAGAAATAGCTTTTTTGTAAGTAGAAGGTAAACAAGGGAATACACTAGACTAAAACGGTAGTCAAATGTTTTAAAAGCTGGTTGCCATGAGGTTGAAACCCGTTTCTTTACATTCCATGACACATTTCCGTATTTTAAAGCTAAAACCAATTAAAAGGAATATCTAAAAAATGGTTAACTGCACGAAAAAAAGGTATATGACAAATTCTGTGTTTCAATGAGATCTACATTTTATGTAAATTTTTGCCTCATGCATTTCTCTTTACCGTACAAATTTCAAAGGTATTATTTGTGTTCTCTCTCGGACGTTTGTGTCAGTCACAAAGATAGAGGAAAATCACTTCAAGCCAGACTCATTGTTGTGATGGACAATGCACAAGTTGCCAATGAGTGTTGGGAGAGATAACACTTTCCGCTGTTCACAAAATCAATTTCCATTCACTTACAGCATGTCAGGTCCTGTCTCATACTGAAGCCAGCTTTCAGCTCATACGCTTCACTTTCTCTACATATAGCGGGAGTATTGCCTTCCCCCCTAAAATGCGATACCAAGATTTCACCGGAAATACACGTTTTAGGGTCGCCTGGATGCAACAAATCTGATGTGTTCCATTCACTTGACTTCTCCACATCCCTGCATCAAATTATTGTTAGCAAGCTTATTCTTCTATCTACTTCATGTTAATCGTGAAAAAATTAACAGAAATAGTCGTATTAGTAGAAGCGCAATAAAGATTTTTTTTTTTTCTTATGGACGCTCTTTAACTGCTGTGGTTCTCAGCGTCCCATTCTATACAGGGCGTGAAAGACCGCTTAATTTTGCTCAGAGGCCTCTCTATCAGACTTGAGGTTCTTTTACGTGCCGTAAATCTACGACACGGGACCCACAGCTTTACTTCCCTTCCGAAGGAAGCCCTGCTAAGGATTTTTACGCCCGAAAAAATCCATCGTCCTCCGCCGGGTTTGAACCCGCGACCTTGGGTATATGAAGACAGGGTAACCATTACACCACGGAGGGCGACAGCGCAATAAGGAAGTAGCATAGGTTAAAGTGATAGTCAAAAGCTGGTTGCTATGTAAGTGAAGTCCCTTTGTATGGGCAGGAGTTGACAAATTCCTGTATGAGAAAAGTACAAGGTTTTCAAAGCTGAAACCAAAAACAAGGAATATCTCAAAAACGATCTACTCCACGAAACAAATGTATGTAACATAAATTGTGTGTTTTAACGTGCTCTACATATTTTGTGTGGTAAGCTTTTGTCTATTTCTTACGGTTTAGCAGTTGTGCAAAATTCCGTAAAATTCATCCGGAATAAAGTAGTCTTCAGAGGCTATTCCCAGAATGTTGAAGATTTATTTGCCATGTACATATTTTAAATATACGAGATTAATCAAAATCGTTAGATCCATTTTTTTGAATATCAAAATTTTCGAAAAAAGTTCCGTGTAAAGGGTAGTCGGAGGTGGGGGGAATTCTTGAAAATCTTCGTGTTGCATCCTTGGAAGATACCAATCTTAAATACTAAGTTTGGTATTTTACCGACTTTTCCTTTTTGAGCTATCATGTTCACAGACACGGACACACACACACACACACACACACACGGACCTTTTTCTGAAAATTCTTTTTTTTGGATTTAGGGGACCCTAAAAAATATTTTTCCGGTGAAATCTCGGTATTGAATTTTTGGATGGAGTGCAATAGCTTCTCTATACACTATGAACATAGTAGGTGTAGAGAAAGTAAAAAGAGCATTTTTAGACAAAGATCCATGCGTGGGTGTGTGTCTGTGAACAGCGTAGGTAACTCAATACGAGAAGGAAAATTGGTATTTCATTTTAGCATCTTCTAGGATATGACACAAAGGTTTTTAGGACAAAACACCATCCTTTATTGGAACAATTTTTAAATGTTCGTTTTTCTCAAAAAGATTTTCATTAAAGACAGTTACATGATTAAATGTATATTTTGAATTTTCTGGTAATGACTTCTGAAGGGCCCTTGATTCCGTAGGACTTTTCCACAAGCGGTAATTCGTAAGAGATGGACATAATCTTACTACCCAAAATAACGTAGATCTTGTTAAAACACACAAATTATGTCAGACATATTTTTTTGTAGAGTTAACCATTTCCGAGGTATTCATTTTTGTTGGTTTCAATTTTAAAATACATATAATTTTCTCAAACGGGAAGTCGTCATTCGTTTTTATTTTGTTTAATTCCTGGTCACGCAAAGAGAACCGAATAGCAACAACTTTTAGGGGATTTGACTATCGCTTTAGCCAAGTGTATTCCCTTACTTCCCTTTAAGTAATATGACCATTTCCGCTCATGTTTATCTGGATAGAAGAAGAATCATTTGTCACAATAATTTGTTTGGAGAAGAGGTAGGAAAACTCCTGTGAATGTAACACACCAGATGTTTTGTTATTTGTGTAGCATATTAAAAGGATTATCATTTACTGCTGCATTTGCAATACTCTTTTTACTTTCTCTACACGTACTATGTACATAGTGTATAGAGGAGGTCCGTGTGTGTGTGTGTGTGTGTGTGTGAACACGATTAACTCAAAAACGAAAAGTCGGTAAAAGACCAAACTTGGTATATAAGTTGAGTATCTTACAGGGATGCGGCACGAAGATTTTGAGAAAAATCCCCCCACCCTAAACTACCCTTTACATGGAGCCTTTTTAGGAAATTTTGATTTTCTCAAAAATGGTTCTAACAATTTTGATTAAAATATCGTATATTAAAGATATTTACCTGGCAAATAAAAGCTATATTTTGAATTTTCTGGGAATAGCCTCTTAAAACTACTTTATTATGGGTGAATTTTAAGGAATTTTGCATAACTGCTAAACCGTAAGAGTTGGACAAAAACTTACCACACAAAAAATTTAGAGCACACAATTTATGTCATAAATATTTTTTTCGTGGAGTGGATCGTTTTTGAGATATTTCTTGTTTTTGGTTCCAGCTTTGAAAATCTTATACTTCCCTCATACAGGAATTTGTTAACTCCTGTCCATACAAACAAAGGAACTTCAGTCGCATAGCAACCAGCTTTTGAGTATCACTTTAACCTATGGTCTCCCTTATTTCTATTTACAAGGAAGCAAGTAATACGACTATTTCACAATAATTTGTTGCAGAGAAAGTCATGTGAATGGAACACATCAGATTTTTGTGACGTGGATTAGCCCTGTAATTTTAATCGTCCAGCATTGTATACAAGATAGGATACGTATTGATTTTGTGTATATAATCCCTTCGAAGGTTGCAGAAGCACGTGTTCTCGTTTTGTTGGGGCTTTTGGGAATTAACAGGTTTGCAAATAATGAAGGATTTGAAGAAGACCTGATGATCTCTGCATTCTGAATTACTTTTACATAACTGGCAAACCGTACACAAAAAATATAGACCTCGTTAAAACACACAAATTATGTCATACACTTTTTTGTTGTTGTAGAGTTAACCGTTTTCGAGATGTTCTGGATTATTGTTTTAAATTTTAACTCACTTAATTTTTTTTTAAACGGGAATACATCTTCCTTCTCGTTTTCGTTTGTTTGTTCTTGGCAAGCAAAGAGATTGGAATTTCAATTGTTTCACATAGCGACTGGTTTTCTAAGACGAGACTATCATTTTAGCCCGTGCATTTTCTTATTTACCTTCTAGTTACAAGGAACTAAGTAATAAGGACAATTTCTGCTAATATTTATCTCGATTATCATGAAATAGAGGAATGAGCTTTTTAACACTAATTTGTTTTAGAGATGTAGAGAAAGTAATGTGAATGGAACATATCAGATTCTTTATAGTGTTTAACAACTGCTTTTACTACATATGGCACTGCAGACAATGACACTGGTACGATGGAATGGCGGGGGAAAGCTGAGAAGCCGCAGAAAACCCTCCCTACGCCGCTTTCTCCATCATAAAACCTTCGATGAACCCAGGCCGCCTGGGTGAGAGGTGAGAGACAAGAGATCCAAACACTTGGTCTCGGCGTGGACAGGAAAAAAATAGAGAGAGAAATTCATGTGAGTGTAACATATCAGATGTTTAGGTGACTTGTCTTGGCACCAATCGTTAAATCTCAGGAAACCGCATGTGGATTTATAGTGGACTAAGGGCCTCTATACGGGTATATTCTCCGGTTTCCGCCGCCATTCATTCCAGTAAATGTTCCATCATCACCTTTCTTGTCATTTATTTCGCCTTAAGTTCTTTTCGTCTACTTCCCTCATTCTCAAGCCGATCTCTCGTTTCAGGTTCTGTGTTACAATGTTCGTTTGTTCCTCGACAGGCTTCTGATCCTAGGAACCCAGCTGTATGTCTGCTACTCCTCCATATGGTCAATAAGTATTTCGTCATTCTTTTATGGTTTTGTCAAAGGCTTGTTAAATAAGGTTAGAGATAAGGGGTAGCCGACTTTACAGTCACTTCTCTCTCTCTCTCTCTCTCTCTCTCTCTGTCTCTCTCTCTCTCTCTGTCTCTCTCCTAAAATACAAAACATTTTAAGAGTTGAAATGTCAAACGTTCTAAGTGCTGTTCTTAATTTGGGGGGGGGGGATTTTTCCTCAAGAGCGTTCCATGTGTCCAGGTACATATTCCTATTCATGTTTCAAGTGCCAATTCGCGGATTAAGTAGTTCAATGACTCGTTAACAGATAGCATAGGTGTAAGTTCCAAGTAGGGCTGCCATATATAATGTTTTTCAAATGGGAGGGCTTCCACTCTGCAGCGAATGAGATGCGTTATCGTGCTCTGCGTTGCCAGGTCACTCTTTTCATATTCCCCTCTCACTCGTACACTGAGCATGCAAATCTGCCTGGCGACATAATGTTTATTCAGGTGTATTATGAACACTGTTTGAGCTAAAAATCTGTGTTTTTTACGGTTCTGCTACAAACATTACTCCATATTTTACTCGTGAATTATTTTTTGCAACATTTGAATATTTTTGCTAGCGCAAGTAGTATTTATGAGAGACGGAATCACTTAGTACGTTACTGCCCAGTTCAGGATACCCATCTGTGAAAATTGATAAAAAATTGCGAAAAACGGAAAAACTTTTTTTTTGCCTAATTAAATAATGTAAAGCTTGTAGTTCAATTTCCTGTTGTTTTTATCATGCGTCCTTTAAACCGTATCACGTGACGATTTAAACGGATGACAGTAAGTGGATGTGGTGCTTTAACCTTTTCACTATGGCGAAAAATTGCTAAAAATCCGAAATTTGTATTTGACCAATAGCTTTTGGCCTTAAATGTGTCTATTTCAAAGTTGAAGTCATCATCCTGGCATGCCGTACCACCGATTCTTTAACCTGGGCCCTCCCCATCCTAAACCACACGCGAGATAGCGGGCCTCCCCACACCGCACCAACAGCATATTCCCGGCCGTGAAATAGAGACTGTTTTGGCGGCAGAGTGCAGCTTGACTCGGACCAAAAACTTGCAGTTTTTCTTTGCTTTATATATTATTCAAAATTTGTGTAAACAGTCCGTGAGAGTTGACAGATGTTCATGGTTTAAAAATTGCTGCAGGAGAATATGACATTTTAAGACTTACAAAGAAACGGTGTTACATTGTATGTTAAACTTTAAAACCTATTTTCTTGTGCTTTTATTTTTCAGCGTTTTCAAAACCTCAAATTGTTCCACACGAAACAGTTTTCAAAATAGAAGCTTGAACAGTTTTATCGTTGGATAAAAATAGTAGAAAAGAAAATTGACGATATGATTTTTTTCTAATATCACCAGTACTCTTGTAATTAAATAATAAACTTCATACTTCCATAGCAAAAATAAAAAAAATAATAAAATGATAAATAATGCTTTTTTTCTCCTAAACTTATAGATAACATTTTCATCTCATCAATTTACTAATACTGTATGTATCAGTATAGTATTACAAAGTATTACATTTCTGTAACTGAAATTACATCGTGTGGAATGATATAATTAAATGACAATAAAACACTATAAATATGTTAATATCACAGGAACTATTTTGAACGAAAATCTGAAAATTAGCATGTAAACTATTCTTAATACTGCAATTGCTGAGTTAAAGTTTCAAATCAATCGAAGCAAAATAGTAAGTTTTAGGTTTTTCACAGATGGGTATCCTTAAGCAGGAATGCAATATGTGAAGACAGCAGCACTCAGATTGGCTGCTCAAGGACAACCCTCATCCCATTTGAAAATCACTGTAGTCTTCCTAGTGCCAGCGCGCCAGTCAACTGTTTGACTTGTGTTATGAGCTGAATGTAACAGGGTAGCAGGTAAATCGAAATGTTTGTGCTATTCTTGAGAAATAAAAAGCGTATCCTTTTAAAGGGTAGTTGTGTTGGGGAAGTTTCAAGGACATTTTTTTGCCATCTTTGAATGATACTGAACCTATCCTATTTTTATTTTCTCTACACGTACTATGTACAGTGTATAGAAAAGGTATTGCATTCCACCCAAAATATATGTTTTGGGTCCCCCTGAATCCATAAACAGAATTTTTTCAAAAAAGGTGTGTGTGTGTGTGTGTGTGTGTGTGTGTGTGTGTGTGTGTGTGTGTGTGTGTGTGTGTGTGTGGACAGCATAGCTCAAAAACGAAAAGACCGTTAACTTGGTATTTAAGTTTGGTATCTTCCAAGGATGCGACACGAAGATTTTCAAGAAAACCCCCTCACTCCAACTACCCTTTACATGGAACTCTTTTCGAAAATTTTTATTTTCTCAAAAATGGCTGTTACGATTTTGATTAAAATGTCAAATATTAAAGATATTTACCTGATAAATAAAATTTATATCTTGACTTTTCTGGGAATAGCTTCTCAAGACTACTTTATTCTGGATCAATTTTATCGACTTTTGCAGAACTGCTAAACCGTAACAGATGGACAAATACTTACCACACAAAAAATGTAGAGCACGTTAAAACACATAATTTATGTTATATACATTTTTTTCGTGAAGTTGATCGTTTTTTGTATGTTCCTTGTTATTGCTTTCAGCTTTAAAATACGTATACTTTTCTCATACAGGAATTTGTCAACTCGTGTCCATACAAACAAAGGAAGTTCAGTCACATAGCAACCAGCTTTTGATTATCAGTTTAGCCTATGATACTTCCTATTTCCTTTCTGTTTACAAGGAAGCTAGTAATAAGACTATTTCATCTATTTTTTCTCGATTAAAATGAAGTAAATAGAAGCATAAGTTTTTTAACAATAATTTGCTACAGAGATGTAGAGAAATTCATGTGAATGGAACACATCAGATTTTTCATTTTTGATTTATGATGATTTAGTAGATTTGCAGACACGTGATTTTATTACAATAATTTGAAGAGTGGAAATGTCAGACGTTCTAAGTACCGCTTTTAATTTTTTTTCTCGTCCCCCCCCCCCCCCGCAAGAACGTTCCATGTGTCCAGGTGCATATTCGTATCAAGTGTGAATTGGCGGATTAAGTAGTTCAATGACTTGTTAACAGATAGCATAGTTCTAAATTCCAAGCAGTGATGTCTTCTAGTGTTGCAAGCGCCAGTCAACTGTTGACTGTTGGGCTGTGAACTTGGCGCGCGGTCGTACATTATTGGGTGTTAATTTTACAGTAAATGAAGCTTTAAATCCTTTTCATGTAGTTCCAATGGAAGATTGTTGCTAATAGCATTTGAAAGCGCACAATCTCAAATAGCTACTTACCCAACATTACAACAGTGGAAGGTAGTTGATGCTTTAAAGAGAGGAAAATCAACAAACTCTGATCAACCGCGTTTGTCGGTTGAGAAAAAGGAAGACGAGTTTTGTCAGAAATAGATGTGAACAGTTCAACCAGTCTTCAACAAAACATCAATACTGTATTGCTATTGTAGGTTTTTTAAACAATATTAGTTTGTTGCTTTTCTTGTTAAGGATACATAGTACTTAGGAAAATGTTACTATAAATAATTGCTTGTATTATTTCTCTCAAAATGTAACAACAGTTTGATTGGCTCTTGTAACTGATAGCTTGAGCCCGGGTGTTAGGCAAAATGTGTTTTTAATAGGTGAATGTAAATCACAAGTTCCGTAGATATAAGTGTGATTTTGAGTAAATAGAATCGACAGGTTTAAATTCTATTCTATTTATTTGCCATTTTAAGCAATATTCTTGTATATTTGCAATTTTGCACTCCCTTCAAGATACTTTCCGTGCAATATGTTTTAGATAAGAAAATATTTGTTACTACAGAGACGTTCTTCAGGTACAATCACAAATAGGGAATCTGGACCAAGTGAGGACCCAATTTTTGAAAGGAAGGGAGCGGTACGGCAGACTGTAGAATGATGAGGGAATTTGGGGCACATAGTGAAACGATAGAGTACAAAATCAGAGCAGTTAAATATTGGATGAGAATCGTTCACGGAAACCAATCTCTAATTAGGGCAGTCTGCTACCGTGAACAGTTGCGAATGGAAGGTAACTCGACGTGAGCATCAAAATTAAAGAAAGGGTTGGAAACCATATGGCGGGGTTTACAAGGCCTGGCTTATGAAACCCGAGCCAAAGCCGATGTGTTCGCTGACTACCTCGAAAGGACTATGAGGCCACGAGAAGACCCCCAGGACGAAGACTTCTCGGACCGTGCTCGGCGGGAGGTGCGTCGATACCTTCGACGCCCCCCCCCCCGACGAGGCGGACCGACTTCCCGTCATCCGACCCAGTGAACTCCAGGGCGCACTCCGGCGTCTCAACCCCAAAAAGGCAGCGGGTCCTGACGGACTAACCCCCGCCATGCTCCGATGCCTTCCCATCAAGGCGGTACTCTTTCTAACCAAGGTTTTCAACATGTGCCTCACCTTGTGCCACTTTCCACGCGAGTGGAGGGAGGCCCGGGTGATATGCATCTTGAAGCCGGGGAAAGACCCGTTACACCCATCCAATTACCGATCCATCAGTCTCCTATCAGTTCTCTCGAAGGTTTTCGAGAGGCTAATACTAGTCCGCTTGTCCCCTCTCTTGGGCGACATTCAAGCCATCCCAGATCACCAATTTGGTTTTCGTCCTGGGCATTCTACACCCCAGCAACTACTGAGAGTGGTGGAGGCCGCTGCCCTGGGTTTCCAGGACAGAGCCTACACTACGGCGGTGTCGCTGGACGTGGAGAAAGCCTTCTCTACGACCTGGCACGCGGGTCTGCTCCTCAAACTCATCCGACTGGAGCTCCCGACACACATCATACACCTACTACACTCATACCTTAAACCAGATATTTTGTAGTTTCAGTTGCGGGACACAAATCAACACCTAGGCCAGTAAGAGGCGGAGTCCCCGAAGGCTCTGTACTTTCCCCTACGCTCTTTAGCGTCTACATGGCCGACCTACCAACAGTGCAGCAAGTCAACATAGCTCAGTATGCTGATGACGTGCTGTTATACTGTACAAATAAACACCCACGCAGAGCCTTCAACCCTATCCAGAGACACCTCTGCCTCATCCAAGAGTGGTGCGAGCGTTGGCGATTGTCCATAAATCCGGAGAAAAGCCACGCTATTCTCTTCACCAAGCGCCGCTTTCCCGCAAACTTCCCCACATTCACGTACCTCAGACGAAGGATACAATGGACCAACACCATCACCTACTTGGGGGTGAAGCTTGACAGGGGCGTCACTTTTAGGGAGCACATCAGGGGGCTGTGGTGCCGGGGCAATGGGGCTGCGGCCTCACTGTACCCGATGCTGAGGTCCTCGATGACGGTTCCCCTTAAGTTGCGCCTTTTGAGGGCTCTCAAAATCCCCTTGTTAATCTACGCCTGTGAGATCTGGGGCATGGCGGCAGACTCCAGTCTGCTGTTGCTTCAGCGGGTACAGAATAGATGTCTTCGGGCTATCTATTCTGTGCCTAAAGGCTTTCCAACGAGTCTCCTGCACGAAGCCTCTGGTCTACCATACCTGGAGGACGAGATTAGGCGTCGGGCAACAAAATTCAACGAAGGGTTACCATTCCATCGGAGCGCCCTCGTTAGGTCTCTTGGGGATTACGATCCCACAAACCGCCACTTCAGGCGATACCGGCTTCCCCGCATGGCTTGCGGGCATCCCCGGTAACGAAGGAGCACCACCAACAGCTGCTACGGCTGAGCTCCTATAATCCTTCAAGAGTTGCTTGGATTCAAAATTAAAACCTCAAAAGAAACATTTTGATGAAAACACACCAGCGGTGCACAAGGGCCGTTGCACCATCAAGGCAACCGTCGAGGAGCAATATTTGCCTCCTCCTGTCACTCCACAACCCCAAAACACACCCGCCATCCTGCAAAACCCACAATCCCGTCAGAACGTGGTTAAGTTCTCTCCGAGAACAGGGACACGTCTAGCACACCTCGGGCTGCCCTCAGCCTGCCAATTACACTGGACTGGATATGGCGGGGCAGGCAAACAGACGGAGTATTTGGAGAAAAATTAAGAACCGCCTCTGTAATATTGAGATTGCGCAATGCACAGAGAAGGTTTAATTAGAAGTACAGTCTGAGCTAAAGTCGCAGTGGGGTATGGAGCAATACATCAAAACAGGTACCAAACTCTGTGCCTTTTTTGCCTACCTATTTTAAGAGCTATAAATGCACACATCCGGGCTATACTGATTGCGCACCCTCTTTCTCCTTCATTGTATTTTTACTTTCTCTACACGTACTATGTACATAGTGTATAGAGAAGGTACTGTAATGTACCCAAAAATTCAATACCGAAATTTCACCAGAAATATATATTTTAGTATCCCCTGTATCACAAAAAAAAAAAAAAATCCAGAAAAAGTGTGTCTGTAAACACGATTACTCAAAAACGACAAGTCGATAAAATACCAAACTTGGTATTTAAGTTTAGTATCTTCCAGGGATGCGACACGAAGATTTTGAGAAAAATCCCCCACCCCAAACTATCCTTTAGATGGTAATTTTTTCGAAAATTTTGATTTTCTAAAAAATAACTAACGGTTTTAATTAAAATATGGTATATTAACGGTATTTACCTGACAAATAAAATGTATATCTTGAATTTTCTGGGAATAGCCTCTGAAGACTACTTTATTCTGGATGTATTCTACGGAATTTTGCATAACTGCTAAACCGTAAGAGATGGACAAAAACTTACCAGACAAAAATGTAGAGCACGTTAAAACACACAATTTACGTTATATACATTTTTTTCGTGGAGTTGATCGTTTTTGAGTATTCCTTGTTTTGGGTTACAGCTTTAAAAAACTTTATACTTTTCTCATACAGGAATTTGTCAACTGCTGTCTATACAAGCAAAGGAACTTCAGTCACATAGCAACCAGCTTTTGACTGTCACTTTAAGCTATGATAGTCCATTATTTCGCTTCCACTTACAAGGAAGCAAGTAATAAGACTATTTGTTCTCAATTAGCATGAAGTAAATAGAAACATAAGTTTTTAAACAACAATTTGTTGCAGACATGTAGGGAAAGTCACATGAATGGAACATCAGATTTTTGGGATAATTGCATGCATATAATTTTGTGGTACAAAACTGTTCTCATCCTGATTTTAGGTGTGAATGAAAACAGTTCCAGTCTCCATTTAATTATGATAATCACCGCAGTATGTTTATCTGTTTTATTCGTGTGAGAGGCACTTGCCGTAAATAAAATATTCAATGTCCGCAGTGGATGAATCGCTCGTCCCATGCATGTGCACTGCAGCAGATCGATCATGTACACAGAAGAGGAACATCCCAAACTAAATTGTCCAATAATTTAATAGCCTCGCTCGCCTCGCGTTTCTTCTCCATAAATAATGCGGCAGGATTTAATGCTAAGTAAATCAAGTCAAGAGTAAATGGAACAATACTGCCCTAAAATAAAGTTATAAAATAATAAAACAGATTGTTTCACAATGTAAGCCAAAGAATTGTTTGTATAAAAATATGTGTTCCATTCATATAACTTTCTCTACATCTCTGCAACAAATTATAGTTAAAAAGCATATGCTTCTATTTACTTCATGCTAATTAGCAGAAATATTCTTTAAGGTTAAAGTGATAGCCAAAAGCTGCTTGCTATGTTATTGAAGTTCCTTTGTTTGTATGGATAGGAGTTAAGAAATTCCTGTATGAGAAAAGTATAAAGTTTTTCAAAGCTAAAACGAAAATGATCAACTCCAAGAAAAAAATGTATATGACATAGATTGCGTATTTTATTGTGAGCTACATTTTCTGTGTAGTAAGTTTTCCCCCATCTCTTACGGTTTAGCAGTTATGCACAATTCCGTAAAATTCATTCAGAATAAAGTAGTCTTCAGGGGCTATTCGTAGAAAATTCAAGATATACATTTTATTTGTCAGGTAAATATCTTTAATATACGATATTTTAATCAAAATCGTTAGTCATTTTTAAGAAAATCAAAATTTTCAAATTTTTTTCAATGTAAAGGGTAGTTTGGGGTGGGGGCATTGTCTTGAAAATCTTCATGTCGCATCCTTGGAAGATATCAAACTTAAATACCAAGTTTGGGCTTTAACGGTTTTTTCGTTTTTTGAGCTATGCTGCCCACAGACAGACACAAACACACACGGACATTTTTCTAAAAATCCTTTTTTTTCGATTCAGGGAGTCTCAAAACATGTATTTCCGTTGAAATCTCGGTATCGAGTTTTTGGGTGCAATACAATACCTTCTCTATACACTATGTACATACTTCGTATGGAGAAAGTAAAAATGACAGCGTGACGTCATTTCACGATACGCACGAATATAGCCTAAAATGGCATGCTTTTAGGTCAAGGCTATATAACGAATAGAACACATTATATTGTAAAATGTATAGATAAGAAATGGTATTTAGAAAAGCATACTTATAATAAAGCATAATTAAAAACCGTAATATGAGAGAAGAAGAAGAATAACAAAGTGAGCGAGATACCGGATGCTATAAATTGTTTATACCGTAACAAAGCATAAGGACAGAGTTACACAAATATTTGTTTAAGAAATGTTAGCTATTTAAAAGAACATTTTCATGTAAATTATATAAATGCATTAATTTTAATTATTATGTATGTATAAAAAAGTATTATACATTTGTATTTCACGAAATATGGAATAGGAAATCTGCCGTTCTCATGGTGACGGACAGATTACAATGTATAAAACATTGATCTTCAACTATTGTATATATGTAAAAAAGTGTAATAAACTTCCGGGACGCTTAGTGTATAAGAGAGAAGCCAGGGATACGGACACAAATCGAGACCTCTTATCCGGCTGTTCAGTGTCAAATATTGTATTGTACTACTTACCAACAAGAGATTTATTGTAAGTACACATTATATTGTATTTATGTGGCACAGTTTTCAAAACAAAACAAAAAAAGGGGGGGGGATTTTGACCAAATGTCGTGCCTTCATTCATTACATTGTTTCAGACAAAATAAGAAATAAAAGTTCATAAATAACAAGAAACCTTTTAAATTAATTTTATTTATTATTACATCCTACTATCCAAGCATGGAGATTAAGATTCTCGTACTCACCGACTGAAGCTAGCAGAGCTAACAGAAAACGTGGCTAAGCTGTGCACAATAAGTAAATCGCTGCCGATATTAACCTGCAAATGCTCCAACAATTAAGTCTGGCGCAACTAGTAATTACAGTTTCACCAACAATAAGAACTACCAACTCCATTTACAGCGGCAAATTCAAACCCGTAAAAAGGGTTTAAAATTAAGATACCCCAGCAGACCTTGTAAACCGCCCCAGTGACGACCTAGGAATGTATAGGACTTGAGTGAACTGCACATACAACACCAATACTGCTGCTTTCATTTTCTTCATCCAATTGCGTCATGTAATTAATGCATCCTTTAACACAGAAATTTACGCTAACGTTTTCTATGTCACGTTTCCGATAGAATAATTTCAGGTGTGCGTTTACAGCCTAACTTGTGCCTGAAAGAGCTTACCATTCACTTTATCTCCTACCCACAAAAATTCGATATCGGGATTTCAACATCAAACATTACAGATATTTTAACATGCATTTCTGGGAAGTGCGCGTCAATAGTGTATCAGTGTTAGTGCAGTAACAGTAACAAAGGACACACATCTTGGAAGATATACACTAGTGTCCAAAAGTTAAACATAATGCAGTATGTTGTTACCAATGCATCACAATGATCAGGAATACAACAGAGTGAGAAATAGCAGACAATTTTGACCTCCGGACAGTTTTTACGCAAGCACAAAATCCGACGAGCATTTCCACAATGACAATAATGGTTAATATGGGGTGTGGTGGTCCCTCATGGCTACACAGGCCTCGCATGCTCTCTATCAGGTTGTTCAAGAACTCAACAGGCATCAGTTCCCATTCCTCACGGAGAGCACGTCGGAGGTCTGGAAGTGTCCTCGGTGGGACCTGGAGAGGTGCAATTCGTCTTCCTAATGCATCCCTGGCATGTTCTATTGGGTTCATATCCGCGGACATCACTGGCCAGTCCATGCACTGGATATCTTCGCTCTCCAGATAGTCGTCCACCAGGTGGGCTCTATGCATTATCGTCTATTAAGACGAAGTGTGGACCAACTGCATCTCTGAGAGGTCGCACATGTGGTCTCTGTACCTCTGGGCATTCACAGAGATCTGTACGTCCATTGGACATTATGCTGTCCTCACGAGTACGCCACCACCCACGATGTTGGTGGGATGAAACCGGGTTCCACGTTCTCTCCAGATTATTGAGGAAATGTCATTTCTGTTCCGAGTTGTCGCAGACGGTGCTTATTGACAATTAAGTTCATTCTGCAAGAAACACGTAAAATATATGCGGTTTTTATAAGTCATCAAAATGTATTTTCCCCGTAATTTCCAGATTAAAGTCACATTTATGTGTGATTTTAGGTCATTTTCTTGTCTTTATAGATTTCTGTGTGACATTTTTCTATATAATTGTCCATTTTAAGCCACTTTTTGTTATTTAATGATGAAGTAGTCATATAATGCAATACAAAATAAAATTATTCACGGCAACTTTGGCCATCCTTGTAATACATGAGCGTTTTTCATAAGGAAACTTGTGTCACCGGCAGTTACAGTCAGAAAAACATTTCCTCGAGTCAGAGTACAGTGCGTATTACCAGAATGCTGAAACAAAAATTATCAACTGCAAGCCGTAAGACAATATGTGTCAGAATTCGGTGAAAACTTGTTCTCATCTGATGGAAGTGTCTTATTTTGTAAAGTATGCGAAATTAAAGTCGCTAGAGATAAACATTTTACCGTGCAGCAAAATATAGTGCGAGAGAAACATTTACGAGCTGTCGAAGATGGTACATTTTTGAAAACTGAGGTTGACTTTGGTGGTGTATTGCAATACTGACAAAGGTAGGCTTACTTATTATTACTTTCTCTATACGTACTAAGTACATATTGTATAGAGAAGGTATTGCATTGCACCCAAAAATTGATACCTAGATTTCACCGGAAATACACGTTTTAAGAGCACCTGAATAAAAAAACATTTTTAGAAAAATGTCCGTGTGTGTCTGTCTGTCTGTATATGTGTGTGTGTCTGTGGGCACCATAGCTCAAAAACGAAAAGATCGTTAAATACCGGCCGCGCCGTGGTCGAGTGGTTAGACTACTCGCCTCTCACCTAGACGGCCGGGGTTCGATCCCAAGTGACCGCATGCGAGATTTGTGGTGGACAAAGCGGCGCTGGAGCGGGTTTTCTCCGGGTACTCCGGTTTCCCCCGCCATCGCATTCCACCGGTACTCCATCATCATTCATGTATCATCAGTGTCACCGCCTGCGGTGCCATAAGTAGTTAAAGCGGGCGTTAAACACTACCAAAAAAAATCGTTAAATACCAAACTTGATATTTAAGTTCAATATCTTCCAAGGATGCGACATGAAGATTTTCAAGAAAATTCCCCCTAACCCAACTACCCTTTTTATGGAACTTTTTTCGAAAATTTAGATTTTCTTAAAAATGGCTCTAAAGATTTTGATTAAAATATCGTATATTAAAGATATTTACCTGACAAATAACATGTATATCTTGAATTTTCTGGGAATAGCCCCTGAAGACTATTCTGGATGAATTTTACATAACTGCTAAACTGTAAGAGATAGACAAAATCTTAAGCACACAAAAAATGTAGAGCACATTAAAACACACAATTTATGTTGTATACATTTTTTTCGTGCAGTTGATCGTTTTTGAGATATTCCTTGTTGTTTTCAGGTTCGAAAAATTTACTTTTCTCATACAGGAATTTGTCAACTGCTGTCCATACAAACAAAGGAACTTCAATCACATAGCAACCAGCTTTTGACTATCACTTTAACCTATGGTACTCCCTTATTTCGCTTCTACTTACAAGGAAGCAAGTAATAAGACTATTTCTGCTAATTTTTTTTGTCGATTAGCAAGAAGTAAAAAGAAGCATGAGCTTTTTAAAACTAATTTGTTACAGAGATGTAGAGAAATTTGTGTGAATGGAACACATCAGATTTTTTTTATAGAATGACTTACTTAACTGATTATCTGCCATAATAAGAGGCTGCCATACTAAAAAAAAATCTGATGTGTTCCATTCACATGACTTTCTCTATATCGCTGTAACAAATTATTGTTAAAAAACATACTCTATCCACTTTATTATGAGCGAGATAAACATTAACAGAAATTGTCTTAATTACTTGCTTCCTTGTAAGAGAAGCAAAATACGCTAGGATAAAACGTTAGTAAATTCTCTTAAAAGTTGGTTGCCATCCGATTCTATACAGGGCCAGGAGATAACAACTTTCCGTGTGAGAAAAGTTTAAGTATTTTAAACCTGAAAACAATAACAAGGAATATCTAAAAAAAAAAAAAAAAAAAAAAATCAATTCCACGAGTAAAACGCATATGATATAAATTGAGAGATTTAACGCGATCTACATTTTTTGTGTAGTAATTTTGTCTATCTCTTACGATATACCAGTTATGTAAAATTCAGCAAAACTCATTCAAAATCGCTAGAGCCATTTTTGAGAAATTCTAAATGTTACAAAAATTTTCGAAGTAAAGGGTAGTTTGGGGTGGGGGGATTTTTCTCAAAATATTCGTTTCGCATCCTTGGAATATGCTAAACTTAAATACCGAGTTTGATATTTTATCGACTTTTCGCTTTTGAGTTGTCGTTCACAGACACACACACGCGGACCTTTTTCCAAAAATGTTTTTGGGAGGATATCGAGGACCCTAAAACGTGTATTTCCCTTGAAATCTCGGTATCGAATTTTAGAGTACAATACAATACCTTTTCTATACGCTATGATAGAGAAAGTAATTATAGTTTTAACAATGCAATTTTAAGGTCATCAAGTTCCGGGCCCTTCTGATTACTTTCTCTACCACGTACATAGTAGGTAGAGAAGGTACTGCAGTCAACCCAAAAATTCGAAACGAAGATTAACGGAAATACACATTTTGATGACCCCTGAATCTAAAATGAGCATTTCTACTTTCTCTAGCACAATGTAAAATGTACATAGTGTATAGAGCAGGTTTGTATTCCATTCAAAAAGTCGATACCCAGATTTCACTGGAAATACTTGTTTTAGGGCCATCTGAATAAAAAGAAAAACTGATGTGTTCCAATCACATAACTTTCTCTACATCTCTGCAACAAATTGTTGGAAAGCTTCTGCTTCTATTTATTTCATACTAATCGAGAAAAAATTGTCAGAAATAGTCTTATTACTTGTTGCCTTGTAAGTAGAAGCGAAATAAGGGAGTACCATAGGCTAAAGTGACAGTCAAAAGCTGGTTGCTATGTGACTGAAGTTCCTTTGTTTGTATGGACACGAGTTGACAAATTCCTGTATGAGAAAAGTATACGTATTTTAAAGCCGAAAGCAATAACAAGGAACATACAAAAAACTATGAACTTCACGAAAAAAAATGTATATAACATAAATTATGTGTTTTAACGTGCTCTACATTTTTTGTATGGTAAGTTTTTGTTCATCTCTTACGTTTTGGCAGTTATGCAAAATTCCGTAAAATTCATCTAGACTAAAGTAGTCTTCAGAGAGTATTCCTAGGAAATTCAAGATATACATTTTATTTGTCAGACAAATATTTAATATACGATATTTTAATCAAAATCGTTAAACATTTTTGAGAAAATCATTATTTTCGAAAAAAGTTCAATGTAAAGGGTAGATATTGCTTTTTATTGATTGCAGTTTTAAAATACTTAAACTTTTCTGATGTGGGAATTTTTCAACTCCTGACCACGCAAAGAAACGGATTTCAATCCCATAGTAACCACTATCGGTTTAACCTAGTGTATTCCCTTCTACTTGCAAGAAACTAAATAATAAAACCGTTTCTGCTAATATTTATTTCGATTAGCATGAAATCTATAGAACAATAATTTGTTACAGAGAATTAGAGAAAGTCATGTCAATGGAACACATCAGATATTTTTCAGTTTATAGTGCACCCAATATGAAATATAATGAATTAGTACTCTCTTATAACAAAGAGTTTGAAGTTATGGAAATCTTGAATATTTAAGATGTTCATGGTGTTGGAGTGTCACAATTCCGAAAATTAATGGATTTCTCCAAAATAGTTAGCTCTTCTATTATTACATGCACAAAAAGTCAAATTTTAACACCAGATAGAATACAAAATAAAATTTATAAGTGTATGTATATGTTTATAAATTAAAATATTGACCCAAATTAAGCCAATAAGGACCAAATAGGCTCTAATTTGTAGTAAAGGTTCAGTACTGTATTATACCAAAATTTCTGACCATAATTTATCACATAATAATAATCCTGCATAAGGTTTCAATGGAGTATTGTAATTTGATAGTTTAACAAAACATTGTCCACAATTAATGCTACTACTATATTACTTCCTCTATACGTATAATGAGCATAGTGTATAGAGAAGGTATTGTATTGAACCCAAAAATTCGAAACCGATATTTCACCGGAAATAAATGTTTTGAGACTCCCTTAATAAAAAAAAAAAACATTCTTAGAAAAATGTCCGTGTGTGTGTATGTGTCAGTGGGCAGCATAGCTCAGAAACGAAGAGACCGTTAAAAACCAAACTTGGTATTCAAGAAAATCCCCCCACCCCAAAATACCCTTTACATGGAAAAAATGTCGACAATTTTGGATATCTTAAAAAATGGCTCTAACGATTTTGATTAAAATCTCGTATATTTAAGATATTTACTTGACAAATAACATGTATATCTTGAATTTTCTGGGAATAGCCTCTGAAGACTACTTTATTCTGTATGCATTTTTACGGATTTTTGCATAACTGCTAAACCGTAAGAGATGGACAAAAACTTACCACACAGAAAATGTAGAACACATTAAAACACACAATTCATGTTATATACATTTTTTTCGTGGAGTTGATCCTTTTTAAGATATTCCTTGTTTTTAGTTTCAGCTTTGAAAAACAGTTTTCTCATTCAGGAATTTGTCAACTCCTGTCCACACAAACAAGGATCTTCAGTCATATAGCAACCAGCTTTTGACTATCACTTTAACCTATGGTTTTCCCTTATTTCGCTTCTACTTATAAGGAAGCAAGTAATAAGACTATTTCTGCTCATGAACTAAATAGAAGCATAAACATATTAATAAGTTTCAGATGTAGAGAAAGTCATGTGAATGGAGCACATCAGATTTGTTTTTCTATAGATTAGTTATCAAATATTCATATTTAACAGCACAAGTAAAGTTTAAGAAAAAGCAAATGCAAATAAAGCGTCCGTTTCAAGGCTGGTACACTTGTGTTGAAAGCACTTACAGAAATAAAACCAAGGAGAAAGAGTTGGAGAAGTCTTGGCAGGCCATAGACATGCTCGACATTGCGCCCAACATTGTACCTACAAGCTGTGGGTCTTGCTTCTTGAGAACGTGCTGGGAAAACTAATCTATTATTTTTGTTTCTCACAAACCCTGTGCTAAACTTGAATTACAAATAGGTGTTGGTGTGGTCATTTCAATGTATGTCACCTTTACATGGAGTTTGTCCACGAGTTAGTTCTTGGAGCGGTAACGGGGTTACGGGTTCGTATCCCGAGTGCGGGGTTTGGGTATTAGGAATTGTGTGGATGTGTGGCTGCCATATCTCAGGATTTTTACCAGCATGGAGACTCTTTTCAGGGTGTGGTACGACACAAGTGCTTTATTCAGTTATTCGGCCTTTTTCCGCCGTCGAACACATACGCATTACTCTTAATTTTCTCCTGTGAAATTATGCTTTACGTGACCGCGAATATTATTACTTATTACTTTTGGTGCAGTGATTTATTCCGTACTCTGGTCTGTATTAAAATAAATATTTCCCTCACAACTAAAGGTAGCCTGTTCGACTCCACCACGTACTCTAAATACAACATCTTTGCTCTGCCGATGTTCTACGCCAAGGGCCTAAGAAACTGTCACCTGACCAACGTAGCACTGTTTTCTCGTTTTACTTTCTCTATACGTACTATGTACATAGTGTATAGTGAAGGTATTGCACCCCACCCAAAAATTCTATACCGAGATTTTATCGGAAATATATGTTTTATGGTCCCCTGTATAAAAAAAAAGAAAAAGGTCCCTGTGTGTGTGTGTGTCTGTGAACACGATAGCTCAAAAACGAAAAATCGATAAAATACCAAAGTTGGTATTTAAGTTTAGTATCTTCCAGAGATGCGACACGAAGATTTTGAGAAAAATCCCCCACCCCAAACTACTCTTTGTATGGAACGTTTTTCGAAAATTTTGATTTTTTCAAAAATGGCTCTAACGATTTTTATTAAAATTTCGTATATTAAAGATATTTACCTGACAAATGAACTGTATATCTTGAATTTTCTGGGAATAGCCTCTGAGGACTACTTTATTGTGAAGAATTTTACGGAATTTTGCATAACCGCTAAACCGTAAGAGATGCACAAAAACTTACAACACAAAAATGTAGAGCACCTTAAAATACAATGTATCTTATATTTAACAATTCCTGTCCATACAAACATAGGAACTTCAATCACATAGTAAGCAACTTTGACTATCACTGTAACCAATAATACTCCCTTATTTCGCTTCTACTTACAAGGAAGCAAGTAATAGGCCTATTTCTGCTGATTTTTTTTCTAGATTAGCATGAAGTAAATAGAAGCATAAGCTTTTTAACAATACTTTGTTGTAGAGATGTAGAGCAAGTCATGTGAATGGAACACGTCAGATCTTTCTGTTATGTTCGCCTCGGGACCCCTTCGGGTCAATGCTCTACCCCTAACGGTACTGTGCTAGCAGCTCGTGACAACTCGGCTACTTATACGTGTTTGAAATCCTTCTTCCCTTCCCATTTTCAATGTACATGTATATTTCCCTTCTTGGTATAATTTATATTGTTAGCTATGATTTATATTTCCCTTCTGAATAACTCTTTGCCCCGTGACAAGACACGTAGTGTCTCATTCTGTATCAAATATGAAGTTTGTTAGACCTGCTTTTATTTTCAATGAAACAAAATGAAGGTTATATTGGAGTGCTTAGCGTCTAAAAGTTCTTTATGCAAATCTTCTATTGTAAACAGCTTGTTTCCGTGTTTAATTACTTCAACTGGCTCATTTTGGCACGCGTGTCATAATATCAATGACGTATTTCCTATAGCGATGACGTAATATCGGTATTACGGTAGCTTTTTTTTTTTTTTTTTTGTGTTCGTTATTGACACAAGGTTTGTGGAAAAGAAACTGTTTAAAAATAGATCTGAAAAAATTTTAAAATCTCATAATATGAATAAAAACAGTGTCTAGGTACGCATTTCGGTTAATAGCCGCCAGATGGCAGTGATACCACAATTATTTGTTGCTAAATGGTCGTAGCACTGCTACATTTTCCCTCCGCATTCAATGTTAAGGTAACGCACAGTCCATCGACACAATAACGCAACGCAGCAGTGAAATTCAAATATTTATTTAAATATTAGCTCTTCTTTCCTTATTCCTATTGTTTAAAATAAAGAAGCAAATAAGCTTTCCTGGCGACGAACACCTAGAGTAACTGCTTATTTTATTTGCTCCATGATGGCCAAAAATGTATTTTTCCTCCCCATTCAATGCTAAGGTAACGCAACAGTTTATCGAAACAATGACGCAACGCAGCAATGAAATTCAAATACAGTTTTATGTATTAATTGCCCTTTTCTTACTCTTATCGTTTAAAATAAAGAAGCAAAAAACTTTCCTGGCGACGAACACCTAGAGTAAGTACTTATTTATTTGCCGTTAAATGATTGACGTAGTATTTTTCCTCCCCATTCAATGTTAAGGTAGCGCAACAGTTTATCGTGACAATGAAGCAACGCAATAGTGAAATTCAAATACATTTTTATGTATTAACTGTTCTTTCCTTACTCCTATCGTTTAAAATAAAGAAGCAAACAAGCTTTCCTGGCGACGAACACCTAAAATACGTACTTATTTATTTGTACACCAGATGGCCGTTGTACTTACTGCTCTTATTTTTCTTCCCCATTCAATGCTAAGGGAATGCACCCGGTTATGGAAACAATGAGGTAAGATAAATGTGAAAATCAAATATATTTCTTATGTATTAACTACCGTTTCTTTGGTCACATCGTTTAAATAAAGAAATAAGTGCATTTTTGTTGTAATTCTTTAAAATGAACAAGTTATAACCTATGCACATAACCATTAACCCTTATTGGAATCTGAAAATGGCGGAGAAATGACGGGATCAGTTTTAGGTTAAGTTCCTATTGCAGGTGTTGGTTATTTGACGGTATGTGGTTCATGGGCTAAGTAAAGAACATGAAGATACCCGCGTCACCATCACACTGCAATTGCGGTGCTCTTTAATACATTTGATCAAGTAATATTTTGGGTAAAATGGAGAAAGCTATCATCAAATAACCAGATCTACTTGCTCTTTAGTTATGTCATTGTTAGCCTTAGAAATGGGTTTTTGGACATAGAAGAAAATAAAGAGAGGTGGAACACATTAGGAGTAAAGAAGAAAGAGATTCAGAAGAAGCATGAAGGAATGTTACTTTGTGACTTTCTCCTTAATGTAATTCATGACCTATGTCAGCGTATACCCGTCATATTATGAAAACGCTGTCATTATTGTTATTATGCCAACGATATCCTTGCTTACCCACGCTGTTAACTGCATGTCATCCTTCCCACAATACCTTACGGGTGCTCTGACTTCGTCCTTTTCGCAACACCAACTATATAATCTACATAGCGCCGATCATTGCGTTTTTCAGATGCAAAGGCACTATTAGACATTGGCAATGGGAAATTCCTGCTGACACTTCGACTGGCCTCATTTCGTTTCCACTGTGTTTGTCACTTCACAACGTTAAAGGAAGAATTAATATCGAAGGTGTTGCTGCAAATTACAAAAACCATGCTTGGTTGAGCGAACGAGCCATTTTAGCAGCAATTAATAGGAATGTAGATGGTTTGAATGAATATAAAAATTCAGAGTGAAATTGATGGACAAATGCATTCATTTAAGTCGATCGATTCCATTACCGATCTAAATGTTATCATTGTCCCTCTGAATTCCTAAATTGGATTTATCAGGATTACCGCCACACAATTTACAGCTCAAGGTTTACTCGGTGATAATTATGCTACGCAATCTGTATCAGCCGAAATTGTTTACGGAACAAAACTCCTTGTAAAAAAAAAATATGAAAATTTTGATTGGTTATTATAGAGAACTTGGGCCCCATTAGAAATTAAACAAATTGTGGTTTGACTGTAAGTTTGGTTTATAGTTGTTACGTTTTCACCAATATTTTTTATCGGAAAAGCTTCGTAATTAAGTTAGACGCTAATTTATTACGTGCGCGTAGCGATCCTTTTTTGTGAATATTTATGAAGTATGCTGCCTAGAAGGAGTAGAATATAAATAAAGAAGTCTTGTAGTACTTTTGCAATGTAAATATATAATAATACTACACACTAAAATTCCTAATACCTGAGTTTCATTGTCGGCGGCAGGCGAACAGTGTTGTGGAATGCAACACCGGCATATGTCGCTAGACGCTGTGCTGATGTATGACAAGTATGTTTCACGCAGATACAGCTGTTCAGTGAATTTTATTATGCAGAACTTCGGCCACTCTAAAATCGAATGAAACTAAGTGCGATTGACTGACTTTGTATTTATGATGACAATTTCAAAGCCTGTGGATTTCAAATTTAGCGCGAGGTTAGGTTCCAATCCGTTTAGGTTAGTGTGTGTATATAAACAGGTAGCAACATTAGTTTTTTAAACCATCTCCCCACCCCTAATCACCCTCTAACCACACCGGTCCCGTTAGAGTGCAAAACTGGTATAAGTCGCAACGGAGAGAGTTAGCGGTCCAACTTGTAAATAATTACCTTTTGATTTAAGCTATTATAATCATTGGATAGTTCAAAGGCGAGGATGTGCTTATTCCAAGAATACCACTAATGCCAACAGACTTTCCTTTTGAATTTAAGCATGTTCAGTTTCCGGTGCGCCTTGCATTCGCAATGACAATAAATCCTAATCGTTAGCAATGTGTGGAATATACCTTGAATTGCTGTGTTTATGGCATGGACAGTTGTGCGTTGCGTGCTCGAGAGTCGGCAAACCATTGTTTTCTCTCCGTAAGGAAAATTGTACATTACAAAGCATTACAATAAAATATTGTCAAATTATTTAATTGTAATTTTATTTCATTGCCTGGCTGCCTCAGTTTTTTTAGGCGGGGCGGTCCGCTATTAGAGAATACAATCTTATTATTTTTATTTCAAAAGTTGTTAACAAAATCATGTATGCATCTTACGGTCCGGGAGCTCTGGTATAATGTTCCCCATTGAGGTCATTGGTATTGTCTCGGGACTCGTAGCGACCAGTTAACAATGGAAAGGTTCTCTGCGTGCTGCAAGGACGGGATTACCTGAGGTACGGAGGCTAATCCTCTGGCCTTTGTGCTGCTTGTCCAGGCTCAAGTCACAAAAAGTCTCTTCCAGCAGCGGGGCCGTAAGGGGGAGGGGCTTATGTATAAGGATTACATTTCAAACGTATAAAATAAATATAAATATGCACAAAGAGATTGGAATTTTAATTGTTTCACATAAAGACTGACTTTTAAGCAACGAAACTTCGCTTTAGCCTGTGCATTTTCTTATTTCCCTTCTACTTACAAGGAACTAGTAATAAGACTAATTCTCCTAATGTTTATCTTGATTAGCATGATGTAGATAACAGATTAATGTTTTGAACAGCTAGAGGACATCATGTGAATGGAACACATTAGATATTTCCCTTCTTCTTACAAGGGAGCAAGCACTAAGACAATTTCTGCTAATATTTATCTGGATCAGCATTAAGTAGATAAGAAGAATAAGCTTTTTAACAATAACTTGTTGATTATCTCCGTGGTTGAGTGGTTAGCGAGCTCACTTTTCAACCGGAGGTACAGAGTTCGGTTCCTGGCTAGGGCAGGGAATTTTTCTTTAACCAGAACTATTCCCTTTCACCCATAGAGTCTGGAAGCATGAATGTGCCTGTGTTTAGTAATATAAAAATCTGATGTGTTCCATTCACATGACTTTCTCTACATCTCTGCACAAATTGTAGTTAAAAAGCTTATGCTTCTATTTACTTCATGCTAATTAACAGAAATAGTCTTATTACTTGCTTCCTTGTAAGTAGAAGCGAAATGAGGGAGTTCCATCTGTTAAAATGATAGCCAAAAGCTGGTTGCTATGTAACTGAAGCTCCTGTGTTTCTATGGTCAGGAGTTAAGAAATTCCTGTATGAGAAAAGTACAAATTTTTAAAAGCTAAAACGAAAAACCAGGAATATCTTAAAAATGATCAACTCCACGAAAAAAATATGTATATAATATAAATTGTGTTTTATCGTCAGCTACATTGTGCGTGTGGTAAGTTTTTGTCCATCTCTTACGGTTTAGCAGTTATGCAAAATTCCGTAAAATTCATCCAGAATAAAGTAGTCTTCAGAGGCTATTCCCAGAAAATTCAAAATATACATTTCATTTGTCAGGTAAATATCTTTAATGCACGAAATTTTAATCAAAATCGTTAGAGCCATTTTTTAGAAAATAAAAATTTTCGAAAAAAGTTCCATGTAAAGGGTAGTTTGGTGGGGGGATTTTTCTCAAAATCTTCGTGTCGCATCCCTGGAAGATACTAAACTTAAATACCAAGTTTGGTATTTTACCGACTTTTCGTTCACAGACACACACACACACGCGCGAAACTTTTTCTGAAAATACTTTTTTTGGATACAGGGGACCCTAAATCATATATTTCCGGTGAAATCTCGGTATCGAATTTTTTGGTGGAGTGCAATACTTTCTCTATACACTATGTACATAGTACGTATAGAGAAAGTAGAAATGCTTTCCTTTTGGATCCAGGTAATCCTAAAGTATGTATTTCCGGTGAAATCTCGGTATGGAATTGAGAGTGCAATACAAAATCTTCTCTATACACTATATACATAGTATGTATATACGAAGTATAAGGTCTGTATCGGAAAAACCATAAAGCAATGCAATGAGCCGAAAATAAACTGTCACGCTTCGAGTGAATTCTAAAAATATATAATCGTTAATGTCACTCGAAAAAGCTCCAATGATATCTTCACAGGATAGAATGCCAGTAAGATAGGCTTTGTTGTAAATGTATGCAAATATAATGAACATGCAGCCTTCCGCCTATCACTCGAGGGTAGATACTACGGCAGCGGATGATACCGCCGCAGCCTTGATGTCACATGCAGGAATAACGTGATATTTAAATAAAGCTCCATCAGAGTCAAAATGTGAATTGAGTTAGCACAAATATTAGGCCTGCACTGAGTGCTAAAAAAATAGTCTTATTACTTGCTTCCTTGTAAATAGAAGCGAAATAAGGGAGTACCATAGGTTAAAATGATAGTCAAAAGCTGGTTGCTATGTGACTGAAGTTCCTTTGTTTGGACAGGAGTTGACTAGTTCCTGTATGAGGCAAGTTTAGGTATTTTAAAGCTAAAACCAATAATGAGTATATTAAAAACGGTCAACTCTACATAAATGGTGTTTTTGAACGAGATCTACATTTTTTGTAAGGTAAGTATTTGTCTATCTCTTATGATTTACCAGTTGTGCAAAATTCATTCAGAAAAAAACATGTCTTCAGAGGCTATTCCCAGTAAACTCAAGATATACATTTTAGTTGCCATGTAAATATCTTTTCGTTATTTTAATCAAAATCGTTGGAGCCCTTTTTGAAATAATCAAAATATTCGAAAGTTTTTCCATGAAAAGGGTAGTTGGCTGTGGGTGGATTTTCTTGAAAATCTTTGTGTTGCATACTTGGAAGATAATGGACTTAAATACCAAGTTTGGTATTTAACGGACTTTTCGTTTTTGAGTATGCTCTCCACATACAGAATTTTTTCTAAAAGTGCTTTTTTGGATTCAGGGATTCCCAAAACATATATTTCCGGTGAAATCTCGGTATCGAATTTTTGGGTGCCATACAATACTTCTCTATACACTATTTATATAGTACGTGTAGAGAATAAAAACAGTTCAAAAAATAAAAATGCAGAACACTGCACGCTCTTCTATTGAGTTTGAGGACTGAAGACGTATGAAAGATCAACACAAATGTTTAATATAAAAGGTGCATACATCTAAGAAGCAAATACTAGGTGACTCAACTGGCCCCGTTTTTGATGTGTGCAGATATCCCTTCGTGCTTTTAAAGAGTTACAGAAATCGACGGGGCTATTTCAAGTTAAAACCGACTAATGGAGAACACGCAACAGCGATGAGCTGCTCACCGTTTCCACTGACGTGACCCTTCATGATCGTAGGAAGTGACCAATCCAGTACATTGGTGCGTAAAATTTCAACCAATCGCAACTCATTATCTCTGCATTTTAACAGTTTATCGCACCCACAAGGTTTTCAACATGTGCGTGCCACTTTCCACGCGAGTGGAGGGAGGCCCGGGTGATATGCATTTTGAAGCCGGGGAAAGACCCACTACATCCTTCCAACTACCGATCCATCAGTCTCCTATCAGTTCTCTCGAAAGTCTTCGAGAGGCTAGTGCTAAACCGCTTGTCCCCTATTTTGGGCGACATTCGAGCCATCCCTGACCATCAGTTTGGTTTTCGTCCAGGGCATTCTACACCCCAGCAACTACTGCGAGTGATGGAGGCCGCTGCCCTGGGTTTCCAGGACAGAACTACACTGCAGCTGTGTAGCTGGACGTGGAGAAGGCCTTCTCTACGACCTGGCACGCGGGTTTGCTCCTTAAACTCATCCGACTGGAGCTCCCGACACACATCATACACCTGCTACACTCATATCTCAAACACAGATATTTTGTTGTTTCAGTTGCGGGACACAAAACAACACATAGGCCAATAAGAGACAGAGTCCCCGAAGGCTCTGTACTTTCCCCCACGCTCTTTAGCGTCTACATGGCCGACCTACCAACAGCGCAGCAAGTCAACATAGCCCAGTATGCTGATGACGTGCTGTTATTCTGTACAAACAGACACCCACGCAGAGCCTTCAACCCCATTCAGAGACACCTCCGCCTCATCCAAGAGTGGTACGAGCGTTGGCGGTTGTCCATCAATCCGGAGAAAAGCCACGCTATCCTCTTCACCAAGCGCCGCTTTCCCGCAAACTTCCCTACATTCACGTACCTCAGACGAAGGATACAATGGATGAGCACCATAACCTACTTGGGGGGTGAAGCTTGACAGGGGCGTCACTTTTGGGAGCACATCAGGGAACTGAGGTGTCGGGGCCACGGGGCTACGGCCTCCTTGTACCCGATGCTGAAGTTCACGATGCCGGTTCCCCTTAAGTTGCGCTTTTTAAGGGCTCTCATTGTCCCCTTGTTAATCTACGCCTGTGAGATCTGGGGCATGGCGGCAGACTCCAGTCTGCTGTTGCGTCTGCGGGCACAGAATAGGTGTCTTCGGGCCATCTATTCTGTGCCTCGTGGCTTTCCAACGAGACTCCTGCACGAAGCCTCTGGTCTACCATACCTGGAGGATGAGATTAGGCGTCGGGCAACAAAATTCAACGAAGGGTTACCATTCCATCGGAGCGCCCTCGTTAGGTCTCTTGGGGATTACAATCCCACAAACCGCCACTTCAAGCGATATCGGCTTCCCCGCATGGCTTGCGGGCATCCCGGTAACGAAGGAGCTTTCCAAAAGCTACTACGGCTAAGCTCCTTACGATCCTTTAAGAGTTGCTTGGATTCAAAATTAAAACCTCAAAATAAACATTTTTGAATAAACATCACACCAGCGGTGCACAAGGGCCGTTGCACCATAATTGGCAACCGTCGAGGGGCAATACTTGCCTCTTCCTGTCACTCAACAACCCCATCTCTCACTCGCCATCCTGCAAACCTCACAATCCCGTCAGAACGTGGTTAAGTTCTCTCCGAGAACAGGTACACGTCTAACACACCTCGGGCTGCCCTCAGCCTGCCAACTGCTCTGGTCTGGTCTGGACGTACAATTTTTTTTCTAAATATATCGCAGCCACGTGCAATTGTTTTCTCTGTGAACTAATGTTGGCCTCGTAATAATAGTATCAGTGTGCAGTGATATTGCCGTACCTAAAGGAAAGGTCTATCGCTGAAATAGACATATTAATGTAAAACTAAAAACAAGATAGAGTGTGTGGAACCAGTTAAGCGTGCGTGCGTGCGTGCATGCGTGTCTGGTAGGCTCGTGGTGAGCCTGGGTGTTGTTTCTGTGTACCTACCCTTGTAAGGGTTTAACCACAGGAATGAGGTGATGGTTAAGGTTTTGTTTGAGGTTTCGAGTGTTGATGTTAAGGAGGTAGCGCTGGTAGGCTCCTGGAGCAATTGCCTTTTCAGGAGCAGCATCCTTTCCTCTGCTCCGCTGGTGTTAGTTTATTTATTTATTTAAATGGTGGTGAATTTTGATAGACCTGTCCCTATGGGAGGGGGAGTGCTTTGTTCAGCTATTACGCTGTTGGCTGGTTTAAAGCCGTTGTTACCGGGGGTGCCCACAAGCCATGCGGGGAACCCGGAACCGCCTTTTTCGGCGTTCAGCTCCCAGTGATCTGACAAGAGCGTTCTCATGTTCGCCCAATCTGGCGTAGAATTTTTGAGCCCGGCGTCTAATAACATCTTCCACATATGGGAGGGCCGAAGCTTCATGTAGTAACCTCAAAGGGAAACGTCGACATACAGAATATATGGACCGGAGTCCTCTATTCTGCACCCGCTGTAACCAGAGAAGCCAGGAGTCTGCTGCCATACCCCACACTTCGCAGGCATAGAGCATCAGGGGGACTATAAGCGCCTTGAAAAGGCGTAACTTTAAGTGAACCGGCATCTGGGAGGCCAGCACAGGGTAGAGGGAGGCTACCACCCCCTTCGCCCTGTCCGACGTTCCCCGCACGTGTTCACGAAAAGTTAGGCCCTTATCAAGAATGACGCCCAAGTATTTGATGGAATTCCCCCACTGTATCCTTTGGCCCTGATAGGAAAAGATGGGTATCTGGTTTATTGCGGGGCGTTTTCTGGAGAACAGAAAAGCATGACTTTTGCCCGGGTTAACGGACATCCGCCACTGTCTGCACCAGTCCTGGAAGAGACGGAGGTGTCTCTGTATGGGGTTGAAGGCTCTGCGTATGTTCCTGTCAGTGCGGTAGAGCAGGACATCATAAGCAAACTGGGCCATGTTGACGCCCTGTACTGTTGGAAAGTCTGCCATAAAGAGGCTAAACAGGCGGGTGATAATACAGAGCCTTCGGGGACTCCGCCTCGTAGGGGTTTTGGTGTAGATGTTTGCCCCGCAACTGCAACCACGAAGGTGCGTTGGTGTAGGAAGCTCTGTATGATGTTGATTAACTGTGTATGTAGGTCAATCTGGATGAGTTTAAACAGGAGACCCTCATGCCAGGTGGTACCAGTTAAGCAACGACACAGGCCATGATTTATGGCATGGACATACGTCAAGACAAATGCAATATTATTCTTCGTGTCCATATTATTGTTATTTCATTGTCTTATTAAATTCAACTTGTGACAATATTAAGACCACAAGCCATAACATATAAGGTTTTTATTTTATAATGTTATAACTTGAAATTTATTTGTTTAAATAGCTTAAAGCATATATTTAACTGTTACTTTTTGTGTGGTTTTTTTTTGCTGGATTGTTTTATTTGTGTTATTAATACATTTGTAAGACGTGTGTTCATTCCAATGTTTAAATAAAAGAGTTAATAATGTGTTGGCTGGAGACGTGACCAACAATCGCGACAATGATAGAAAGAGAGGGCAACACCGATATGGACGTGCATTGCTAAAACTGACACAGTTACACAGACTTGCAATGAACGCACGGCAACACAGATATTATTGATGATAGATTTAAAGAAAAAGAAGTTTTGTTTCCGCTTAGCAACGAAACAAGGAGGGAGTAAAATAGGTACTCTTGTGTAAAAGAAGCGTTATAACTTGATTCTGTGTATGTTTGTTTATATATCAGCAAGATTTGCAATAAATTCAGAAAGAATAACAATATTTATTGATGGTAGTTAAAACCAAAATCCAGAATGCGTCTCGTTTACCACTAACCTGAGAAGAGAGAAGAGACTACATGGTAAAAGTATAAAACAAATTAATAAAATAAAATACACACGAACCAACTTAATCGTTACGAACTCCAGATACAACTTTTCTCTAAATAAAGGTAGTAGCTCTAGTTATATTACTTATGATAGTCAAGGTCACTCAACCAGTTCCGCACATACTGGGTTTAACTTGGAATAGCCCCGTTGATTTCTGCAACTGTTCTAAGGTACTAAACAATATCTGTACACGTCAAATCTGGGCCCACCTGATTCTCCACACATACTATGTACACAGTGCACAGAGAAAGTATTTTAATGCACCCAAAAATTGAATACAGAGATTTTCCGAAAATGCATACTTTTGAGACCCCCTAAAAAAAAAAAAAAAAAGAAGCTTTTTTAGAAAAATTGTCTGCGTGCTTGGTATTTCAGTTTGGTATCTTCCAAGGATACGACACGAAGATTTTGAAACAAATCAACCCATCCGAAACTATCCTTTAGATGGAAACAATTTTGAAAATTTTGATTTTCTCAAAAATGGCTCTAACGATTTTTATTAAAAGATCGTATATTACAGATATTCACCTGACAAATAACATTATCTTGAATTTTCTGGGAATAGCATCTGAAGACTCTGAATGAATTTTACGTAATTTTGCATATCTGCTAAACCGTAAGAGATGGATAAAAACTTACCACAAAAAATGTACAGCACTTCAAAACACACAATTTATGTTGTATACATTTTTTTCGTGGAGTTGATCGTTTATTAGATATTCCTTGTTTTTGGTTTCAGCCTTGAAAAACTTATACTTTTCTCATACAGGAATTTGTCAACTCCTCTCCATACAAACAAAGGAACTTCAGTCACATAGCAACCGGCTTTTGACTATCACTTTAACCTATGCTACTCCCTTATTTCGCGTCTACTTATAAGGATGCAAGTAATAAGACTATTTATGTTAATTTTTTCGCGATTAGCATACAGTAAACAGAAGCATAAGCTTTTTAACAATAATTTGTGGCAGAGATGTAGAGAAAGTTATGTGAATGGAACACATCAGATTTTTTCACATGGAAAGCTGTAAATTCCTTGCTCTGTATAGAAACGGTTTCCAACCACATGGCAACCAGCTTTTAAAAGATTTGACTATCGCTTTATCCTAGTGTATTCCATTATTTCCCTTCTACTTACAAGGAAGCAAGAAATTAAGACAATTTCTGCTAATGTTTAGCTCGATTAACTTAAACTAGGTAGAAAAATATGCTTTTTAACAATTTCTTACAGCGATTAGAGAAAGTCATGTGAATGGCACACATCAGATATTTTTTTTTAAACGTTCCAGGCATAGATCTAATCTCGAGTAAATTAAGTTTACAGATATGGTCATGATCAGCTTAAAACCTAGTGATATTTTAATTGTAGCAAAGATAAGCAATGGAATCCAGCTTTTAAGCTTTAAAAATCTGATGCTCCATTCATATGACTGTCTCTTCATCTCTGTAACAATTTTTTGTTAATAACCTCCACTTCGTGTTAAAACATTAGCAGAATGTTCTTATTACTTAGTTCCTTATAAGTAGAAGGGAAATAAGCGAATACACTAGGCTAAACCGACAGTCAAATGTTTTAAAATATGGTTGCTATGGGACTGAAATCTGTTTCTCTGCGTGGCCAAGCGTTGACAAGGTATTTTAAAACTGAAATAAATAACAAGGAATATCTAGCAAACGGCCAACACCACGAAAAACATGTATATGACACAAATAGTCTCTTTTAATGAGAATATTCCCAGAAAAGTCAAGATACACATTTTATTTGTCATGCAAATATCTTCAATAGACGATATTTTAATCAAAATCATTACAGCCATTTCTGAGAAAATGTTCCACGTAAACGATAGTATGGGGGTGGGGGGAGTTTCTTGAAAATCTTCGTGTCGCATCCTTGGAAGATACCAAACTGAAATACCAAGTTTGGTATTTAACGGACTGTTCGTTTTTGAGTTATGCTATTCACGCAGTGCACAGGCTAAAGCGTTATTCTCGTCCTTTAAAAGCCGGTGGCTATGTGAAAAATTTGAAATGTCAATAAATGGATTATTTGTTAATCTGGAATGAAGATTCTGACGTTATTGCCCAGAAACTATGTTCTGCAAATGTTGCCATGTTGCAACTTAGATATGCTTGACACAAAAGACTGATCTCTATACACTACTCTCTTGTTTTTACACATCTTAGTTATGCTGTGGGGCACCTCTACTAACGCATAAAGGATATTTATCGCACAGAAAAGAATTCTACGTTAAAGAGCATGGACCCCTGTAAACCTTATTTTATACAATATAAAATTGTAAGGTTTCCTTCCATTTATATTTTTAAGAGCTTACTCTTTTTAAAATCAAATAAAAAATCATTTTACAAAAATTCAGACTTTCATTCAACACACGAAATGCATATTTATTATCCATTGAAAACCATAAACTCACAAAATATGAAAAATCACCTGCATATTCTGGCGTTATGCTATTTAATAATGTACCGTTGACTATACAAAAATTGCCTTACAACAGCTTTAAGCAAAATGTAAAACGATTTTTATTGAGTCAATGTCTCTATTCCGTGAAAGAGTTTTTAAGTTAAAAGTTTTAAAATGTTGTTAATTATGTATTTTACTGTGTTTTTCTTATTATACAGACGTGTAAATCCATGTACTATTGGCATGTTACAAATATATTTCAATTCAATTCAATTCTTTGCTTGCCAGGAGTAAACAACGAGAAACGAGAAGAAATATGTCTTCCCGTTTGAGAAAAGTTCAAATGACTAAAATTGAAACCAATAATCCGGAATATCTCGAAAACAAAACATGTATATAATATAATTTGTGTGTTTTCTTCAGATTTACATTTTTTGTGTAGTAAGTTTTTGTCTATCTCTTACGTTCTGCCAGTTGTATAAAAGCCATCAAAAATGAAGAGGTCTTCAGAGGCTAAGTCCAGAAAATTTAAAATATGTATTTCAATTTTTCATAAAAATATATTAAACATAAGGTATTCTAATCTAAATCGTTAGAGCCAGTTTTGAGAAAATCAAATTTTTCGAAAAATTTTCCACGCAAAGGGTAGTTGTGGTTAGGGGAATTTTCTTGAAAATCTTTGTGTGTACCCTTCGAAGATACCAAAATTAAATATCACGTTTGATATTTAACGGTCTCTCCTTTTTTTAACTATGCTGTCCACACAGAGAGAGAGAGAGAGAGAGAGAGAGACACGTTTCTAAAATGTTTTTATTCAGGGGCTCTCAAAACATGTATTCCCAAATCTCCGGTTTTGGGTACCTTCTCTATACACTATGTACATAATACGTATAGATAAAGTAAAAAGGTAGATTTCGTGAAAATACACAATTATGTCAAATACATTTTTGAGATGAGCATTTCTGAGATATTCCTTGTTTGGTTGCAATTTTCCATTACTTATTTTCTCAATTACATGGCGCCACATAAAGGTCTTTTTGTTTTTGAGCTATGCTGTCTACAGACACATACACAGGGACCTTTTTCTAAAAATGCTTTTTTCGGACTCAGAAGACCCCAAAACATGTGAAACAAAAAAACATGGAATCCACTATGTACACTGTACATGCGGCCTAGAGAAAATAGAAACATTCTGTGGAAGCCGCTGAGCGAGTAACGATTTTGTGTCTTTATTTGTATTTAATGGTTTATAAAAGATACAAAGGAACATATTTAGTTACTCGGTATTTTTAGAGGTTCATGAATCTGGTAGTTAACTAATGACAGCTATAAACAGAACAGCAGTAATAATTATTAATGATTCAGTGATCGAAGACATCAAGGCATCTAATACACGATCAGAAAATGTACGAGTTTACTGAAATAATGCAGATTCCAGCTACTCTATAGAACTGTTTACTACGGTTATTTTAAGAAATAATTTGCATGTAACATGTAGTTGGCAACTGTTTTCCTTTTGCTCTCTTTCATTTCTTGTTATTTCAACCTATACGTATTTCTAGTCTGCGTATTTCTGTCTCTTGGGAAGCCAAATGTATATTTACAGATACATGCAATTGCTTGTTTTCACATGTTGATCTACTTTAAAACGTTTCTTACTGTACACTCTGTAAACTATTTTGATATGATATTAATGCCATTTAAAAGTATTAAATAAGAATAATTATTAATTTCTATGTGTGTTTTTTTTTTTTTCTCTCTTCAACTACTATGTACATAGTGCATTTCACTCAAAAATTCTATACCAAAATGTCACCGGAAATATGCGTTTTAGGGCTGCCAGTGTCCAAAAAGACCATTCTTAGAAACACTTCCGTGTGTGTGTGTGTGTTCCATTCACATGACTTTCTCTACATTTTTTGCAGCAAATTCTTGTTAAAAGGCTTATTCTTCTATTTACTTAAAGCTAATCCAGAATAAATTAACAGAAATAGTCTTATTACTTGCTTCCTTGAAAGCAGAAGCGAAATAAGGGAGTATCATAGGTTAAAATGATAGTCAAAAGCTGGTTGCTATATCACTGAACTTCCTTTGTTTGTACAGACAGGAGTTGACAAATTCCTGTATGAGAAAAGTACACGTTTTTCAAAGCTGAAACCAAAAACAAGGACTATCTCAAAAACGATCAATGTGCTAAACATTTTTTTTGTGGTAAGTTTTTGTCCATCTCTTACGGTTTAGCAGTTATGCAAAATTTCTTAAAATTCTTCCATAATAAAGTAGTCTTCAGATGCTATTCCCAGAAAATATACGGTATTTTAATCGAAATCGTTAGAGCCATTTTTAAGAAAATCAAAATGTTGGAAAAAAATTCCATGTAAAGGGTAATTGTGGGTGGGGGGATTTTTCTCAAAATTTTCGTGTCGCATCCCTGGAAGATACTAAACTTTGGTATTTTACCGACTTTTCGTTTTTGAGGTATCGTGTTCACAGACACACGGACACACGACAAACACAACATATATACATACACGGGCCTTTTTCTGAAAATACTTATTTTGGATACAGGGGACCCTAAAACATATATTTCCAGTGAAATCTGGGTATCGAATTTTTGGGTGGAGTGCAATACCTTCTCTATACACTATGTACATACTATGTAAAGAGAAAGTAAAAACGATAAGATCTTTGTGTGGCGCCATGGAATTAAGAAAATAAGTAATGAAAAATTGAAACCAAACAAGGAACATCTCAGAAATGCTCAGGTTTACAACAAAACAAAAATGTGTTTGACATAAATTGTGTATTTTCACGAAATCTACCTTTTTACTTTCTCTACACGTATTATGTACATAGTATATAGAGAAGGTATTATATATTGTACCCAAAAATTCAACACCGAGATTTCACCGGAAATACATGTTTTGAAAGACCCTGAATAAAATACATTTTTAGAAACATCTCTCTCTCTCTCTCTCTCTCTCTGTGCAACCGGCTTCAAATTTTCTAAATACGTGGTACAGAAGGTAAAAATATACCTAGGCCGAATTGAGTATTTGAAGTATAAAATTTAATTTTTTGGAAGTTTTAAGGTCTTTGGGCCCAATTGCTGTAAACACGTTCATGCAATGATCAAAATTACCCGGCATGCCACACTTCACACGTGCAAACACTGGAAGCAACAGCAGATATGTACACAGGCGTGAGCTCCAGGGAAAGCCTTCATTTGTCAGGTTGCAGTATCTTGCTCCTGCACGCATGCGCGAGTGTCTTGTTATACTCAACCTCTCTCTTTTGTCGCATAGGGACACCGGGTCGATTTTTTCTACCCGCCTCTCATAACACACACTGGATGGAATCCGTGTTATTATTTAATGTTTTTCTGGATTGAAATTATAGCACGAAATGAATAGCTCAGAATTTTTCTTGACTTTCCCTCTTAACGGTGGAAACCACAAGCAATTACGTCAGCTGTTTTAGACTCTGCAGTAATCATGAATTAAAAAGGTGGCACTCCTGTAGAAACTTTGATTTTGTATTCTCACTCGTTTATTAATTTGTAACGTGGCTATGAAATGGCGAATTGGGATTTGATATATGTATATAACATATTATACATCTCTGTGACAAATTATTGTTAAAAAGATTATTCTTCCATTTCTTTCATGCTAATCGAGAAAACTTTAGCAGAACAGGAGTTGGCAAATTCCCCTTTGAGAAAAATAGAAGCATTTTAAAGCTGAAACAATTAAGAAGGAATACCTAAAAAACGGTCAACTTCACGAAAAGAATATTTATAACAAATTGTGTGTTTTAACGAGTTCTGCAAGTTTTGAATAGTAAGTTTTTGTCTATCTCTTACGGTTTACCAGTTATGCAAAATTCCGCAAAAATGCATCTAGTATAAAGATGTCTTCAGAAGCTATTCCCATAAAACTCAAGACACACATTTTTTTCCATTTAAATATGTCTAATATACGACATTTTTAATCAAACTTGTTGCAGCCACTTTTGAGAAAATCTACATTTTCGAAAAATGTTTCCAGGTAAAAGGGTAGTTGGAGGTTGGGGGTTTTCCTGAAAATATTCGTATCGCATCTTTGGAAGATACCAAACTTAAATACCAAGTTTGGTATTTAACGGTCTTTTCGTTTCTGAGTTATGCTGAAATGAAATGGCCTGTTATTTATGGACGCTCTTTAACTGCTTTGGTTCTCAGCGTCCCATTCTAAACTGGGCGTGAAAGATCGCTTAATTTTGCTCAGAGGCCTCTCTTTATCAGGCTTGAGGTTCTTTTACGTGCCGTAAATCTACGACACGAGACCCACGGCTTTACTTCCCTTCCGAAGGAAGCCATGTTGAAGATTTTTACGCCCGAAAAAATCCATCGTCCTCCGCCGGGTTAGAACTCGCGACCTTGGGTATATGAAGTTAGCATGGTAACCATTACACCACGGAGGGCGACACCACACACACAGACGGAATTTTTCTAAAAATGCTTCTTTTTATTCAGGGGTCTCAAAACATGCATTTCCGGTGAAATCTCGGTATCGAATTTTTGGATGCAATACAAAACACTATGTGCATAGTACGTGCAGTGAAAGTTACTTTATTTTCTCTACCACGTACAATATACAAATTAGGTAGTGCAGGTATAACATTCTTAAAAGTGCGATACCGAGATTTCACCGGAAATATATTGTATTTTGAGCGCCGCTGAATCCAAAGAAAAACATTTTTAGAAAAATGTTTACGTGTGCCTGTGTGAATGCGTGTATGTCAACAAGACAACTCAAAAACAAAATTTTAATTAAATACAGCTCAGCATCTCCTCGGGTATACCTTCCGAGGAATTCATGAGACAGTTTTTTAAAGTTTTGATTTTCTCAAGAATACCTCTAAATTATTAATTCAAACACTATATGTTTATATAATTTCATGAAAGCTGAAATGTATTTCTTCAATTTTCTGGAAATAGTCCTTCAGTTGTCTACGTTCTGGATTATTTTTTAATACCAACAAACCGTAAGAGATAGACACAATTTTACTCTACCAATATTGCATATCTCGTTAAATTAGATATACAAGTTGTCGGATACTTTTGTTTTGTGCATTTAACCGTTCCAAGGATATTCAATATTATTGGTGTAAATTTTCTAACACATATTGATTCCAAAATTGATTCACAGTAACTGTATTTTCTATCTGCTTCCTGCTAACCAAGGTATCTGTTCCCCAAAATGTTATTGTGTAGAGTGTTCGTATGATATTCAAATATTTAAACATCTGATGTGTTCCATTCATATGACTTTCTCTACATCCTGTAGCAAATTATAGTAAAATGTTTCTTCTATCTAAATCATGCTAATCGCCATAACGTAAGGTGAAATGTTATTTTTTTATAAGTAGAAGGGAAATAATGGAACACACTATGCTAATACAACAGTAAAATCGTTTAAAGCTGGTTGCCATGTGGACGAAATCCGTTTCTTTGCATTGCCAACTGTTGACAAATTCCCGTAAGTGAAATTAAGTATTTTAAAGCTGAAACCAAAAAACGCGAATATCTAATAAAAAATGGTCAACTCCACGAAGAAAATGTATATGACATAAATTGTCAGTTCTTTACGAGATCTAATTTTTTTGTGTAGTAAGTTTTTGTTTATCTCTTACGGTTTGCTGGTTATGCAAAATCCCGCAAAAAGCATCCAGAATAAAGAGGTCTTCAGAAGCTATTCCCAGAAAATTCAACATATACATTTTATTTGTCATGTAAATATCTTTTATAAACGGCATTTTAATAAACATCGTTAGAACCATTTTTCAGAAAATCAGAATTTTCGAAAGTTTTTCCATATAAAGGGTAGTTTGAGGTGGGAGGAGTTTCTATAATCTTCATGTTGCATCATTGGAGGTTACTAAACTCAAATACCAAGTTTTGCTATTTTAGATATTATTCTTCGTTTTTGAGTTATGTTCACGTACACACATGGACCTTTTTCTAAATTTTCTTTTTTTGGATACAGGAGACCCTAAAACGTGTATTTCCGGTGAAATCTCGGTTTTCAATTTTTGGGTGGGATGCAATATTTATAGTCGCACTCCGTGATGTAATGGTTACCATGCTAACTTCATATACCCAAGGTCGCGAACTCAAACCCAGCGGAGGACGATGGATTTTTTTCAGACGTAAAAATCCTTAGCATGGCTTCCTACGGAAGAGAAGCAAAGCCGTTGGTCTCGTGTCGTAGATTTACGGCACGTAAAAGAACCTCAAGCCTGATAGAGAGACCTCTGAGCAAAATTAAGCGGTCTTTCACGGCCAGTATAGAATGGGACGCTGAGAACCACAGTAGTTAAAGACCGCCCTCAAATAAGACGCCACTGTTTTTACTTTCTCTACACGTACTATGTACATAGTGTATAGAGAAGGTTTTGCACTCCACCAAAAAATTCCATACCGAGATTTCACCGGAAATATATGTTTTAGGGTCCCCTGTATCAAAAAATAAATCAATAAATAAAAATCTTCCAAAAAAAGGTCCGTGTGTGTGTGTGTGTTTGTCTGTCTGTCTGTCCGTGTGTCGGTGAACACAATAACTCAAAAACGAAAGGTCGCTAAAAAAGCAAACTTGGTATTTAAGTTTAGTATCTTCAAGGGATGCGACACGAAGATTTTGAAAAAAATCTCCCCACCTACAACTACCCTTTACATGAAACATTTTTCGAAAATTTTGATTTTCTGAAAACTGGCTAACGATTTTGATTAAAATATCCTATATTTAAGATATTTACCAGACAAATAAAGTGTATATTTTGAATTTTCTGGGAATAGCCTCTGAAGACTACTTTATTCTGAGTGAATTTTACGGAATTTTGCATAACTGCTAAACCGTAAGAAATGGCCAAAAACTTACTACAAAAAATGTAGAGCACATTAAAACACACAATTTATTTAATACCGATACATTTTTTCCGTGGAGCTGATCATTTTTGAGATATTCCTTGTTTTTTGTTTGAGCTTTGAAAAACTTAACTTTCCTCATAGAGGAATTTGTCTACTCGTGCCCATATAAAGAAAGGAACTTCATTCACTTAGCAATCAGCTTTTGACTATCACTTTAACGTATGGTATTCCCTTATTTCGCTTCTACTAAAAGGAAGCAAGTAATAAGACTATTTCTGCTAATTTTTTCTCGATTAGTATGAAATAAATACAAGCATAACCTTTTTAATAATAATTTGTTGTAGAGATGTAGAGAAAGTCATGTGAATGGAACACATCAGATTTTTTATAATACCTTCTCCAGATACTATGTATATAGTACGTGTAGAGAAAGTAAAACGGGTGCGAAATTCATCGGGTGCTTGCGTGCGTGTTTTTTTTTTTTTTCTTTTTTTTTTTGGGAGGTTTCGAGTGTTGGTGTTAAGGAGGTAGCGCTGGTAGGCTCCTCGAGCGGTTGCATTTTCAGGAGCAGCATCCTTTCCTCTGCTCCGCTGGCGTTTATTTTTTATTTTTATGGTGGTGAAGTTTTGATAGACCTCTCCCAATGGGCGGGGGGAGTGCTTTGTTCAGCTATTACGCTGTTGGCTGGTTTAAAGCCGTTGTTACCGGGAGTGCCCACAAGCCATGCGGGGAACACGGAACCGCCTCTTTCGGCGTTCAGTAGGTAAGTACTCCCCCAGAGATCTGACAAGTGCGGTTTCATGGTCGCCCACTCTGGCGTACAATGTTTGAGCCCGGCGCCTAATTACATCTTCCACATATGGGAGGGCCGAAGCTTCATATAGTAGCCTCAAAGGGAAACGTCGACATACAGAATTCATCGGGGTAGTAAGTCCAAGCACCTTACGTAGCGCAAATTGAGTTGCCTATCTTTTAGGCTTCGAATCCTATACGAAGAAAGTTGATTCAACTCAGAGCACCGAAGCGGTCTTTTCCGTACATGGGGCCCCTGTAGAAAATATATTGACTTGATGTATTCAACAACATTTTCATTTGCAGGGACATTTATTTACTTTCTCTAGCCCCATATGTATAAAGTACATAGAATAGCCTCTGACGAATTTTGTCGAATTTTGCTTAACTGCTAAACCGTAACAGACAAAAAGTTACTGCACAAAAATACAGATCTCGTTAAAACACGCAATTTAGGTTAAGTAAGTTTGTTTTTTTCGTGGAGGTAATCGTTTCCGAGATATTCCTTATTAGTTTCAATTGTAAAAAACTTATTCTTTTCTCAGACGGGAATTGGCGTTTTTCTTTTGTTCTACTTCGGGGCAAACAAAGAAGCGATTTTCAATGACAATCGCGTAACGACAGTTTTTAAAACATATGACTACATAGCACATTCCTTTAGTTACCTTCTACTTATAAGGAACTAAGTAATAAGAACATTCTGCTAATGTTTATCTCGATTAGTATTGTGTATAAAGAAGAATAAACTTATGTATGTAGTTTGTAGAGCAGCCAGAGAAAGTTATGAGAGTGTAACACATCAGATTTTTTATTGGCTATTGCCCTTTATGAGCGGTTACTGAAATAACCAGTTATTGCTCTCAAGGGTTTAGCTCTCTTACCATCAAAGTTGTAACCCACCGAACGGTTACTATCCCTTTAAGATACACAATTATGAAAAAGGCACAAAAGCTGCCGAATAAGGATTTCACTACAAGCCTATTACTTGGATTCCATGTAACTTTACAGCTGTACGAACGTTTAGAGCACTTCATTACTCATTTAAATCTCTGTATTTAAGCCTAGCTTGACATAAAATTACATTAAAAATCTGATGTGCTCAATTCACATGACTTTCTGTACATCTCTAACAGATTACTGTTAAAAAGCTTATTCCTCTATTTCATGCTAAAAACATTAGCAGAAACGATTTTATTACTTAGTTTTTTTATAAGTAGAAGGGAAATAAGGGAATACACTAGACTAAACCGACAGTCAAATGTTTTAAAATGTGGTTGCTATGGGATTGAAATCCGTTCTTTGCTTGGCAAAGCGTTGACAAGTTGCTGTATGAGAAAAGTATTTTAAAACTGAAATTAATAACAAGGAATACCTCGAAAATGGCCAACTGCACGAAAAAAATGTACATGAATAAATTAATAGATGTGTGTTTGTGTGTTTTTACATTTTTGGTGTAGTTTAAGTTTTTGTCTATCTGTTACGGTTTACCGGTTATGAAAAACTCAATAAACATTATCCAGAATAAAGACGTCTTCGCAGGCTATTCAAAATATACATTTCGTTTGTCATAAAAAATACCTTAAATATAAGAAGAGACTTTAATGAAAATTGTTATAGCCGTTTTTGAGAAAATCAAAATGTTCCTCGTAAAGGGTAGTTTGGAATGGGGGATTTTGTTGAAAATCTTCGTGTCGCATCTCTAGAAGATACCTAATTTAAATACCAAGTTTGGTATACAACAGTCTTTTCGTTTTTGAGCTATGCTGTACTATGTTTTCGGTTTTTTTTCAAAACATGTATTTCCGGTGAAATCTCGGTATTGAATTTTTGGGTGCAATACAACACCTTCTCTATACACTATTTACATAGTACGTGTAGAGAAAGTAACAACACGTTTTGCCTACATTAAAGAAACTATTTAGAAGAGCCAACCAAATCTTCATTTTCTAAATTAGCCGAGAAGCAGAAAAAAGAGATGATGTTCAGCTACATATTTTTAATTTCTCTACACGTACTAGTATCTACATAGTGTATAGAGAAGGTATTGTATTGCACCCAAAAATTCGATACGGAGATTTTACTGGAAATACACGTTTTAGGCTTCCTAGTGTCCAGAAAAGCATTTCTAGAAAAACTTTCGCGCGCGCAGTCTATAAACATGATAACTCTAAAACGAAAACTCTTTTAAGATACCAAACTTGGTATATAAGTTTACTATCTTCCAAGGATGCGACACAAAGGTTTTGAGTAAAATGCCCGCACCCCAAACTACCATTTACCTACATGGAAAAATATTGAGAAAGTTTGAATAACGATTTTGATTAAAATATCATATATTAAATATATTTACATTACAAATAAAATGTATATCTCGAATTTTCTGGGAATAGTCTTTGAAGACATCTTTATCGTGAATGAATTTTGCATAACTGGTACCGTAAGAGATATACAGCCCGCCTGGGTAGTGCGGTGGTAGCGTGTTTGCCTCACAGGTCGTGAGTTTGAATCTCGCTTAGGGTGAGTAACCCGCATAAGGTTTTTTCGGGGTTTTCCTTTATCCTGAGAAGACGAAATCGAGTAACTTTAAGCTCCATGGACCCCGAGATCATTTGAGCATCGTTTCACCAATTTCATTCATCGTCCGATATGACCAAACCAGGTTAAAGGACGTTAAACTAACAAAAAATTACTTAACAAAATACTCAACTCCTGTCAATACTTGTCACATAGCAACCAGCTTTTGACTATCACTTTAACCTATGGTACTCCCTTATTTCGCTTCTACTTACAAGGAAGCAAGTAATATGACTATTTCTGCAAATTTTTCTCGATTAGCATGAAGTAAATAGAAGTATAAGCTTTTTAATAATAATTTTTTGCAGAGATTGTGACAAAGTCATGTGAATGGAACACATCAGATTTTTACAAAAAGTTCCGTGTGTGTCTACGTGTGTGTGTGAACACGATAACTCAAAAACGAAAAGTCGGTAAAATATCAAACTTAGTATTTAAGTTTAGTATCTTCCAGGGATGCGAAACGAATATTATGAGAAAAATACCCGAATCGCAAACTACCCTTACATGGAAACAGTTTCGAAAATTTTAATTTTCTCAAAAATGGCTGTAACGATTTCGATTAAAATGGCATATATTAAAGATATTTTTAGGGAAAATAACTGTATATTTTGAATTTTTTAAAGACCTTTATTCTGAATGAATTTTGCAAAACTGGTAAGCCTTAAAGGATAGACAAAAACTTACTACACAAAAAATGTAGATCACGTTGATAGTGTTTTTTTCTCGTGGAATTGAGAAATATTCCTTGGTATTTATTTCAGATTTAAATTATTTAACTTTTCTTACAAGGAAACTTGTAGCCCTGCATAGAAACATATTTTAACTACTTGGGAACCAGGTTTTAAAAGTTTTGTCTAATGCTTATCTTGATTATAATAAAACAAATGAATAAGCTTTTTAACAACAGTTTGTTACAGCGATGTAGAAAACGTCATGTGAATGGAACACATCAGATTTTATAGAAGCGTCGTTTCCTTCAGCTGGTACAGGTACAATAATTAAAACATATCAGATAAAATGCACCGAAATAATGATAACTTTGTTTATCTACAGGTGTCAGCATTCTGTATGTATGCTTTTAGCCACTAAACTTACCTAAGACGGTTTAAGAAGTGGAACACACCCTTACCTGAAACAAAAAGAAACGCCATATTATTGGATGATAAGTAATCTGACGTAAAACAATCACTTGGCTTTTCCCGCCCTCTCTCGTTTATTATTGGGTACACACATTGTTGCTGCGAAAATGTATGTTCACAGAGATAAACTAAGTGATTGACACGCTAAAAGTATTGAACAATTCCAACTTTTTACTCCTTTACTCGTACTATAGCTATACATAGTGTATATAGAAGGTATTGAGTCGCCCCCCGTGGTGTAATGGTTACCATGTTAACTTCATATACCCAAGGTCGCGTGTTCAAACCCTCCGTGGTGTAATGGTTACCATGTTAACTTCATATACCCAAGGTCGCGTGTTCAAACCCTCCGTGGTGTAATGGTTACCATGTTAACTTCATATACCCAAGGTCGCGTGTTCAAACCCCCCGTGGTGTAATGGTTACCATTCTAACTTCATATACCCAAGGTCGCGTGTTCAAACCCTCCGTGGTGTAATGGTTACCATGTTAACTTCATATACCCAAGGTCGCGTGTTCAAACCCTCCGTGGTGTAATGGTTACCATGTTAACTTCATATACCCAAGGTCGCGTGTTCAAACCCCCCGTGGTGTAATGGTTACCATTCTAACTTCATATACCCAAGGTCGCGTGTTCAAACCCTCCGTGGTGTAATGGTTACCATGTTAACTTCATATACCCAAGGTCGCGTGTTCAAACCCTCCGTGGTGTAATGGTTACCATTCTAACTTCATATACCCAAGGTCGCGTGTTCAAACCCTCCGTGGTGTAATGGTTACCATTCTAACTTCATATACCCAAGGTCGCGTGTTCAAACCCTCCGTGGTGTAATGGTTACCATTCTAACTTCATATACCCAAGGTCGCGTGTTCAAACCCTCCGTGGTGTAATGGTTACCATTCTAACTTCATATACCCAAGGTCGCGTGTTCAAACCCTCCGTGGTGTAATGGTTACCATGTTAACTTCATATACCCAAGGTCGCGTGTTCAAACCCCCCGTGGTGTAATGGTTACCATTCTAACTTCATATACCCAAGGTCGCGTGTTCAAACCCTCCGTGGTGTAATGGTTACCATGTTAACTTCATATACCCAAGGTCGCGTGTTCAAACCCTCCGTGGTGTAATGGTTACCATGTTAACTTCATATACCCAAGGTCGCGTGTTCAAACCCCCCGTGGTGTAATGGTTACCATTCTAACTTCATATACCCAAGGTCGCGTGTTCAAACCCTCCGTGGTGTAATGGTTACCATTCTAACTTCATATACCCAAGGTCGCGTGTTCAAACCCCCCGTGGTGTAATGGTTACCATGTTAACTTCATATACCCAAGGTCGCGTGTTCAAACCCTCCGTGGTGTAATGGTTACCATTCTAACTTCATATACCCAAGGTCGCGTGTTCAAACCCCCCGTGGTGTAATGGTTACCATGTTAACTTCATATACCCAAGGTCGCGTGTTCAAACCCTCCGTGGTGTAATGGTTACCATTCTAACTTCATATACCCAAGGTCGCGTGTTCAAACCCTCCGTGGTGTAATGGTTACCATTCTAACTTCATATACCCAAAGTCGCGTGTTCAAACCCTCCGTGGTGTAATGGTTACCATTCTAACTTCATATACCCAAGATCGCGTGTTCAAACCCTCCGTGGTGTAATGGTTACCATTCTAACTTCATATACCCAAGGTCGCGGGTTGAAACCCCCCGTGGTGTAATGGTTACCATTCTAACTTCATATACCCAAGGTCGCGTGTTCAAACCCCCCGTGGTGTAATGTTACCATTCTAACTTCATATACCCAAAGTCGCGTGTTCAAACCCCCCGTGGTGTAATGTTACCATTCTAACTTCATATACCCAAGGTCGCGTGTTCAAACCCCCCGTGGTGTAATGTTACCATGTTAACTTCATATACCTAAAGTCGCGTGTTCAAACCCCCCGTGGTGTAATGTTACCATTCTAACTTCATATACCCAAAGTCGCGTGTTCAAACCCCCCCCCTGGTGTAATGTTACCAAGCTAACTTCATATACCCAAGGTCGCGTGTTCAAACCCCCCGTGGTGTAATGGTTACCATGTTAACTTCATATACCCAAGGTCGCGTGTTCAAACCCCCCGTGGTGTAATGGTTACCATTCTAACTTCATATACCCAAAGTCACGTGTTCAAACCCTCCGTGGTGTAATGGTTACCATTCTAACTTCATATACCCAAGGTCGCGTGTTCAAACCTCCGTGGTGTAATGGTTACCATTCTAACTTCATATACCCAAAGTCGCGTGTTCAAACCCTCCGTGGTGTTAATGGTTACCATGTTAACTTCATATACCCAAGGTCGCGTGTTCAAACCCCCCGTGGTGTAATGGTTACCATTCTAACTTCATATACCCAAGGTCGCGTGTTCAAACCCTCCGTGGTGTAATGGTTACTATTCTAACTTCATATACCCAAGGTCGCGGTTTCAAACCCCCCGTGGTGTAATGTTACCATGTTAACTTCATATACCCAAAGTCGCGGGTTGAAACCCTCCGTGGTGTAATGGTTACCATGTTAACTTCATATACCCAACGTCGCGGGTTGAAACCCGGGGGAGGATGATGGATTTTTTTCGGGCGTAAAAATCCTTAGCATGGCTTCTTACGGAAGGGAAGTAAAGCCGTGGGTCCCGTGTCGTAGCCTGATAGAGAGGCCTCTGAGCAAAATTAATCGGTCTTTCACGCCCAATATAGAATGGGACGCAGAGAACCACTGTAGTTAAAGAGCGTCCATAAATAACACGCCATTTACATTTTTAGAAGGTATTGCATTCCACCCAAAAAATTTCATACCGGAAATAAGAGTTTTAGGGTCCCCTGTATTAAAAAAAAAAACATTTTTTGAAGTGTGTTTTTGTTGTTTTTTTTGGTAGTGTTTAATGCCCGTTTTAACAACTTATGGCACCACAGGCGGTGGCACTGATGATACGTCAATGATGGAGCACTGGTGGAATGCGATGGCGGGGGAAACCGGAGAAAACCCACTCCAGTGCCGCTTTGTCCACCACAAATCTCACATGCGGTCGCTTGGGATCGAACCCCGGCCGTCTAGGTGAGAGACGAGTGATCTAACCACTCGGCCACGGTGCGGCCATGTGTGCGTATGCGCACGCGAGGACAGTATAGCTCAAAAACGAATAGTCGGTAAAATATTAAACTTGGTATTTAAGTTTAGTGTCTTCTAAGAATGGGACACGAAGATTTTGATGTACAATACCGTATATTAAAGATATTTATATTGCAAATAAAATGTATATCTTGAATTTTTTTGGGAATATCCGCTAAAGACCTTTATTTTAAATTAATTTTGTTGAATTTTGCAAAGTGCTAAACCCTAAGGGATAGACAAAAACTTACCACACAAAAAATGCAGACTACGTTAACGCTCACTTTAAATACTTAAACTTTTCTCACACGGAAAGTTACCAGCTCCTGGCCCTGTATAGAAACAGATTTCAACCACATGGCAACCAGATTTTAAAAGATTTGACTATCGTTTTAGTCTAGTGTATTCCCTTATTTTCTTTCTACCTACAAGGAAGTAAGTAACTAAGACAATTTCTGCTAATGTTTATATCATCATAAAGTAGACAGAAGAATAAGCTTTTTAACAATAACTGCTACAGAGATGTAGAGAAAGGTATGTGAATGGAACACATCAGATTTTTAACAACCGATAGGTATCTCGTAAATGGGTGGTGCCTCACCCAAAAAAAGTTGGAAATTTACAACAAAAAAGTTATTTGAAATAAAATGTGAATTTAAAGACATCTATATTTATTGAGCAATAAATGTTAGTCTGTGGTTTATCGTTTACAGTTATCCAATATTATATACATGTTCTTCATGAAGAAGAGGATTTTACAAGCTCTTCCCAAAGGACTGTCCCAGAAGTACCCGATTTAACAAACAAAGCACAAAATGTTGGGTAAAAACGTCTTTATTTCTCTACATAGTCTCCTTTCAGCTCGATACACTTTTCCCAGCGATGTTCAATATCTTCAATACCTGTTTATAGTGAGAACTATCGAGGTCTGCAAAATAGCCATCAACTGCAGACTCCACCTCTTCATTGTTGGCAAATCTTCAACCACTAAGCCATTTCTTCAAGTTTGGAAACAGAAAATAAACACAGGGGGCTAAATCTGGCGAATAGTGTGCATGAGGAAGCAATTGGAACTGTGACTATGGTGATAATGGAGGTGTGAACTGGTGCATTGTCTTGATGAAACAAAACTTTCTTTTTCGCTAAATGCGGCCGTGTTTGCTCGATTTTGTCATTCAAACGCTGTAACAAGTTCCCATAATATTCGCCATTGATTACTTTTACTTATTTGAGATATTCAATGAAAATTATCGCACGTGTCTCCCAGAAAACTGACGCCATGATCTTGCCTGCAGATGGAACTGTCCGCCTTCTTTGGAGCCGATTCTCCCCTTCCAATCCACAGTTTTGATTGTTCCTTTGTGATGGACCCAGGTTGCATCAATTGTTATGAATCGACGCAAAAACTCAGCTTTATTGCAGCGAAACATTGTCAAACACTCGACTGAAACTTCCTCAAGACGCTGTTTTTGTTCTATTGTGAGCAAACGCGGTACCCACCTTGCACACAACTTTCTCATATCCAAATTTCAGTCAGTATGCGATGTTCAGAACTTTTTGAAATGCCTACAATGTCTGCTAGTTCGTGTACTTTCAGTCGACGGTCATGCAATATCTTTTTGTGGATTTTCTTTACAGTTTCTGGACTGGTTAGCATATTTGGTCGACCACTGCGATGTTCGTCTTGGCAGCTCGTGGCCGCGCTTAAACTCTGCCACCCAATATTTCACTATTGTAAACGAAGGAGCAGACTCCCCCAAAGTAGAATCTAGCTCAGCTTTAATATTAGTTAGTTTCAGACTTTTCAAATGAAAGTATTGTATCACATAACGATGACCAGTTTTATCCATGTTTACAAATTCGCTGAGAGCATTCACTAATGATGGCTGACAAACAAATGCTTAACAATGTAAAATCGTCAAACTTAAGCTTTCTAAGGTTGGTACTTTTTACCTTTGTTGTTGTTTTGAAACAACAGCCGGTATCTATACGGCAGGTGGACAACTTCTGAGACAGCCCTCGTAAGAATTTTGTAAATGTCTTTAATCAATATTGTAAGAGCTATTTTTGAGAGAATCGACAATTTCGATAAACGTCCCACGTGAGGGGAAGTGGAGTTCCTTGAAATCTTTGTACGTATTCTTGCAACGAACAGAATTTAAATACCAACTTTCGTACGACTATTCGTTTTGAGTTACGCTGTTCATAAACATGCGCGCGCACACACCCTCCATCTCTTTTGTGTTCAGAGGGCCTCAATACACACATTTCCGGTGAAATCTCGACAATTATTACGTTCTCTGTACATAGTGTTTAGAGAAGGTATTGTAATGCACCCAAAAATTCGATACCGAAATTTCACCGAAAATATACGTTTTGGGACCCCCTGAATCAAAAACAAATTCTTAGAAAAATGCCCGTGTGTGGGGTGTGTGCGTGTGTGGGCAGCATAATTCAAAAACAAAAAAGTCCGTTACATATCAAGCTGGATATTAAAGTTTAGTATCTTCCAAGGATACGACACGGAGAAAATCCCCGACACTCAACTACCATTTGAATGGACAAAATTTCGAAATTTTTTATTTTCTCAAAAAAGGCTCTTAAGGATTTTGATTAAAATCTCTTATATTTAAGATATTTACCTGAAAAATAAAATGTAAGATATTTACCTAACAAATTAAATGTATATCTTCAATTATTTGAGAATAGACTCTGAAGACCTCTTTATTCTGGATGCATTTTCCGGAATTTTTCATAACTGGTAAACCGTAAGAAAGACAAAAGCTTACTTCACAAAAATGTAGAACTCTTTAAAACACACCATTTGCGTTATATAACTTTTTTCGTGGAATTGTCCGGTTTTGAGATATTCCTTGTTATTGGTTTAAGTTTACAATACTTCAACTTTTCTCATACGGGAATTTGTCAACTGCTGTCCATACAAACAAAGGAACTCGAGTTACATACCAACCAGCTTTTGACTATCACTTTAACCTATGGTACTCCCTTATTCCGCTTTTACTTACAAGGAAGCAAGTAATAAGACTATTTCTGATAATTTCTTTTCGATTAGCATGAAGTAAATAGAAGCATAAGCTTTTTAACAATAATTTATTGCAAAGATATAGAGAAACTCATGTGAATGGAACACATCAGATTTAAGTTTTCCAAGGATGCGACTCAAAGATTTTGAAGTCCCCTCACCCTAAACTACCCTTTATATGGAAAACTTTTAGAACATTTTCATTTTTTCAAAAATTTCCTTAAGGATTGTTATTAAAATTACTTATATTTGAAATATTTACATGACAAATAAAACGTATATCTTCAATTTTCAGGGGGTAGTCTGTGAATACATGTTCATTGTGAATGAATTTTGCGGAATTTTGTATAACTGGTAAACCGTAAGAGATAGACAAAAAGTTAACATACAAAAAATATAGAGCTCGTTATAACACAGAATTTTTGTCATATTCACTTTTTTCGTGGAACTGACCGTTTTTAAAATATTCTTAATATTAGTTTTAGCTTTAAAATACTTACACTTTTCTCGTACGGGAATTTGTCAACTCCTGGCAATACATAGAAACGGATTTTAACCACATGGCAATTAGTTTTTAAAAGATATGACTATCGTTTTAGCGTACTGCATTCCCTTACTTTCCATCTACTTATAAGAAGGCATTGTTGCTAATGTCTAACTCAATTATCATGAAGCAGATAAATAATAAAATTCTTAACAATAGTTTGTTAGTGAGATGCAGAGAAAGTCATGTGAATAGATCACATCAGATTTTTAAGCAAAAGATTGAAGCGTCATATTTCATATTTTCTCACTAAGATAATTAAGAACTTATTTCTACAATTTATTATGACACTAAAGGGCATAATAACAAAAATTGTAAAAAAGAAAAACGTGGAACAGTTTTTCCAAAGAAACAAAATAAAACAGCAGCTTGAAAAATAATTTTAAAAAATCATATGTGTTACACTCACATGACTTTCTCTAGCTCTTCTACAAACTTCTTACATAAGATTCTTCTTCATTCTGCACCTTGCTAATCGAGATAATCATTAGCAGAATGTTCTTACTACTCAGTTCCTTATAAGTAGAAAGAACATAAGGCAATACACTAGGCTAAACCGATTTTCAAATGTTTTAAAAGCCATAGTTATTCGATTGTCAATACAAATAGCTTCTTTGCTTGGCCAGGAGTAGAACAAAAGAAAAACGAACACTTCCGGCCTGAGAAAAGTATAAGTACCCACAACTGAAACCAAAAACGAGGAACATCTCGGAAACGGTTACCTCCATAGCAAACATGTAAAGGACATAAATTGTGTGTTTTGATCAGATCAAAAACAAAAAACATTTTCTGTGCAGTAAGTTTTTGTCTAGCTTTTACCGTTTAGCAATTAAGCAAAATTTAGCAAAATTCATCCAGAATAAGGAGCTCTTCAGAGGCTATTCCCAGAAAATTCAAGATATACATTTTATTTGGTATGTAAATATCTTTAATACACGGGATTTTAATCAAAATCATTAGAGCCATTTTTTAGAAAATCAAAATTTTCAAAAATGTTTCCATGCAAAAGGTAGTTGAGGGTGGGGGGATCTCGCATCCTTGGAAGATACCAAACCTAAATACCAAGTTTAGTATTTAACGGTCTTTTCGTTTTTGAGCTATGCTGGCCACAGACACAAAGACAGACAAGAAGACACATACACATGGACGTTTTTCTGAAAATGCTTTTTTTGGATTCAGGAGGTCCTAAAACATGTATTTCCGGTGAAATCTCGGAATCGAATTTTTGGGTGGAATACAATAGTTTATCTATACACTATGTACATACTACGTATAGAGAAAGTAATATACATGGTATTTGGTGTACAACCCTGATGTTTTCAAATTAATATTTCAAACCAATTGGATTGCAAATATGGATTTTAAAAATCTGATGTGTTACACTCACATGCCTTTATATAGCTACTCTACAAACTTCTTACAAAAGATTCTTCTTCTTTCTACACAATGCTAATCGAGATAAACATTAGCAGAATGTTCTTATTACTTAGTTCCTTGTAAGTAGAAGGGAACTAAAGGAATGTGCTATGTTAAAGTGATAGTCAAATGTTTTAAAAGGTGTCGTTATGCGATTGTCATTGCAAATTACTTCTTTGCTTGGTCAGGAGTAGAACAAAAGAAAAACAGAAAAGTGTAAGTACTTTATAATACAAAACAATAACTAGGAACATCTCGGAAACGGTTACCTCCGCCACAAAAACGTTAAGGATACAAACATTGGGTTTAAACGTGATCTACATTTGTTTTTTTGTTTGCGCAGTAAGCTTTTGTCTCTCTCTCACTGTTTAGCAGTTACGAAACATTCTGCAAAATTCGTCTAGAATAAAGAGGTCTTCAGAGGCTAATCCCAGAAAATCTAAGACATACAATTTATTTGGTTAGTAAGTATCTTTATAATTCGGTATTTTAATCAAAATTGTTAGAGGCATTTTCGATAAAACAAAAATTTACGATTTTTTTTCCATTTAAGGTTGGTTTGTGGCAGGCGGATTTTTACTGTTGAAAATCTACGTATCGTATCCTTGGAAGATACTAAACCTAAATACCAAGTTTGCTGTGTATAGGTGTTTTCGTTTTTAAGCTATGCTGTTATAGACACATGCACACGTGTACACGAAGCTTTTCCCAAAAATACTTTTTCAGACTCAGGGGACCACAAAACATACGTTTGCGGTGAGATCTCTACATCAAATTTTTGGGTGGAATAAAATACCTTTTCTATCCCTATATACATTGTCCATACGGAGCTAGAGAAATCTAAAGTGAACAAAAGAATATCCTCAAGTAGTTCAACTATGTTCATGCGCCACTGAAAGATGGTTTATGACCTCATAATCGATTATCGAACGCCCAATGTTTAACTGAAGCAAAACACTTGGAATTTTGCTTAAACAAGCTTACCTTTATCACGAAATGCAATCCGTAGCCGGTTAATTAACACGGGGCTACGCCGTCAAAATTCATTCAGCGCCTTCCTTTGTTTCCCTTTCACTTTTTCTCTTTGGCAGTAGCTGGTTAACTGCCGAGCTTTTTCACTGAATGCCAAAGGTGACAAAAACACTCTCATGCCGTTTGTGAAAATTGCAACACCCAGAAAGAATTTCCCCAATAACTCCAAACTTGGTGGAAGTGTAGAAGAGTGTGTAAGTGATTAGGTTTATGGAGAGATGGGGTACTTGTAAACTAGTGTAGAAGAGTGTGTAATAAGTGATTAGGTTTATAGAGAGATGGGGTACATGTAGACCAGTGTAGAAGTGTGTGTAAGTAATAAGTGATTAGGTTTATAGAGAGATGGGGTACATGTAGACCAGTGTAGAAAAGTGTGTAAGTGATAAGTGATTAGGTTTATAGAGAGATGGGGTACATGTAGACCAGTGTAGAAAAGTGTGTAAGTGATAAGTGATTAGGTTTATAGAGAGATGGGGTACATGTAGACCAGTGTAGAAAAGTGTGTAAGTGATAAGTGATTAGGTTTATAGAGAGATGGGGTACATGTAGACCAGTGTAGAAGAGTGTGTAATAAGTGATTAGGTTTATAGAGAGATGGGGTACATGTAGACCAGTGTAGAAGAGTGTGTAATAAGTGATTAGGTTTATAGAGAGATGGGGTACATGTAGACCAGTGTAGAAAAGTGTGTAAGTGATAAGTGATTAGGTTTATAGAGAGATGGGGTACATGTAGACCAGTGTAGAAAAGTGTGTAAGTGATAAGTGATTAGGTTTATAGAGAGATGGGGTACATGTAGACTAGTGTAGAAGAGTGTGTAATAAGTGATTAGGTTTATAGAGAGATGGGGTACATGTAGACCAGTGTAGAAGTGTGTGTAAGTAATAAGTGATTAGGTTTATAGAGAGATGGGGTACATGTAGACTAGTGTAGAAGAGTGTGTAATAAGTGATTAGGTTTACAGAGAGATGGGGTACATGTAGACCAGTGTAGAAAAGTGTGTAATAAGTGATTAGGTTTATAGAGAGATGGGGTACATGTAGACCAGTGTAGAAAAGTGTGTAAGTAATAAGTGATTAGGTTTATAGAGAGATGGGGTACATGTAGACCAGTGTAGAAAAGTGTGTAATAAGTGATTAGGTTTATAGAGAGATGGGGTACATGTAGACCAGTGTAGAAAAGTGTGTAAGTAATAAGTGATTAGGTTTATAGAGAGATGGGGTACATGTAGACCAGTGTAGAAAAGTGTGTAAGTGATAAGTGATTAGGTTTATAGAGAGATGGGGTACATGTAGACCAGTGTAGAAAAGTGTGTAAGTGATAAGTGATTAGGTTTATAGAGAGATGGGGTACATGTAGACCAGTGTAGAAGAGTGTGTAATAAGTGATTAGGTTTATAGCGAGATGGGGTACATGTAGACCAGTGTAGAAAAGTGTGTAATAAGTGATTAGGTTTATAGAGAGATGGGGTACATGTAGACCAGTGTAGAAAAGTGTGTAATAAGTGATTAGGTTTATAGAGAGATGGGGTACATGTAGACTAGTGTAGAAGAGTGTGTAATAAGTGATTAGGTTTATAGAGAGATGGGGTACATGTAGACTAGTGTAGAAGAGTGTGTAATAAGTGATTAGGTTTATAGAGAGATGGGGTACATGTAGACCAGTGTAGAAGAGTGTGTAATAAGTGATTAGGTTTATAGAGAGATGGGGTACATGTAGACTAGTGTAGAAGAGTGTGTAATAAGTGATTAGGTTTATAGAGAGATGGGGTACATGTAGACTAGTGTAGAAGAGTGTGTAATAAGTGATTAGGTTTATAGAGAGATGGGGTACATGTAGACCAGTGTAGAAAAGTGTGTAATAAGTGATTAGGTTTATAGAGAGATGGGGTACATGTAGACCAGTGTAGAAGAGTGTGTAAGTAATAAGTGATTAGGTTTATAGAGAGATGGGGTACATGTAGACCAGTGTAGAAAAGTGTGTAAGTAATAAGTGATTAGGTTTATAGAGAGATGGGGTACATGTAGACCAGTGTAGAAGATTGTACACGTAATAAGTGACTAGGTTTATAGAGAGATGGGGTACATGTAGACTAGTGTAGAAGAGAGTGTAATAAGTGATTAGGTTTATAGAGAGATGGGGTACATGTAGACCAGTGTAGAAAAGTGTGTAATAAGTGATTAGGTTTATAGAGAGATGGGGTACATGTAGACCAGTGTAGAAGAGAGTGTAATAAGTGATTAGGTTTATAGAGAGATGGGGTACATGTACACCAGTGTAGAAGAGTGTGTAATAAGTGATTAGGTTTATGCAGAGATGGGGTACATGTAGACCAGTGTAGAAGAGTGTGTAATAAGTGATTAGGTTTATAGAGAGATGGAGTACATGTAAACCAGTGTAGAAGAGTGTGTAATAAGTGTTTAGGTTTATAGAGAGATGGAGTACATGTAGACCACTGTAGAAGAGTGTGTAATAAGTGATTAGGTTTATAGAGAGATGGGGTACATGTAGACCAGTGTAGAAAAGTGTGTAATAAGTGATTAGGTTTATAGAGAGATGGGGTACATGTAGACCAGTGTAGAAAAGTGTGTAATAAGTGATTAGGTTTATAGAGAGATGGGGTACATGTAGACTAGTGTAGAAAAGTGTGTAATAAGTGATTAGGTTTATAGAGAGATGGGGTACATGTAGACTAGTGTAGAAGAGTGTGTAATAAGTGATTAGGTTTATAGAGAGATGGGGTACATGTAGACCAGTGTAGAAAAGTGTGTAAGTAATAAGTGATTAGGTTTATAGAGAGATGGGGTACATGTAGACCAGTGTAGAAAAGTGTGTAATAAGTGATTAGGTTTATAGAGAGATGGGGTACATGTAGACTAGTGTAGAAAAGTGTGTAATAAGTGATTAGGTTTATAGAGAGATGGGGTACATGTAGACTAGTGTAGAAGAGTGTGTAATAAGTGATTAGGTTTATAGAGAGATGGGGTACATGTAGACTAGTGTAGAAGAGTGTGTAATAAGTGATTAGGTTTATAGAGAGATGGGGTACATGTAGACCAGTGTAGAAAAGTGTGTAAGTAATAAGTGATTAGGTTTATAGAGAGATGGGGTACATGTAGACCAGTGTAGAAAAGTGTGTAATAAGTGATTAGGTTTATAGAGAGATGGGGTACATGTAGACTAGTGTAGAAAAGTGTGTAATAAGTGATTAGGTTTATAGAGAGATGGGGTACATGTAGACTAGTGTAGAAGAGTGTGTAATAAGTGATTAGGTTTATAGAGAGATGGGGTACATGTAGACCAGTGTAGAAGAGTGTGTAAGTAATAAGTGATTAGGTTTATAGAGAGATGGGGTACATGTAGACCAGTGTAGAAAAGTGTGTAAGTAATAAGTGATTAGGTTTATAGAGAGATGGGGTACATGTAGACCAGTGTAGAAGATTGTACACGTAATAAGTGACTAGGTTTATAGAGAGATGGGGTACATGTAGACTAGTGTAGAAGAGAGTGTAATACGTGATTAGGTTTATAGAGAGATGGGGTACATGTAGACCAGTGTAGAAAAGTGTGTAAGTAATAAGTGATTAGGTTTATAGAGAGATAGGGTACATGTAGACCAGTGTAGAAGAGTGTGTAATAAGTGATTAGGTTTATAGAGAGATGGGGTACATGTAGACCAGTGTAGAAGAGAGTGTAATAAGTGATTAGGTTTATAGAGAGATGGGGTACATGTACACCAGTGTAGAAGAGTGTGTAATAAGTGATTAGGTTTATGCAGAGATGGGGTACATGTAGACCAGTGTAGAAGAGTGTGTAATAAGTGATTAGGTTTATAGAGAGATGGAGTACATGTAAACCAGTGTAGAAGAGTGTGTAATAAGTGATTAGGTTTATAGAGAGATGGAGTACATGTAGACCACTGTAGAAGAGTGTGTAATAAGTGATTAGGTTTATGCAGAGATGGGGTACATGTAAACCACTGTAGAAGAGTGTGTAATAAGTGATTAGGTTTATAGAGAGATGGGGTACATGTAGACTAGTGTAGAAGAGTGTGTAAGTAATAAGTGATTAGGTTTATAGAGAGATGGGGTACATGTAGACCAGTGTAGAAGAGTGTGTAAGTGATTAGGTTTATAGAGAGATGGGGTACATGTAGACTAGTGTAGAAGAGTGTGTAAGTAATAAGTGATTAGGTTTATAGAGAGATGGGGTACATGTAGACCAGTGTAGAAGAGTGTGTAAGTGATTAGGTTTATAGAGAGATGGGGTACATGTAGACCAGTGTAGAAGAGTGTGTAAGTGATAAGTGATTAGGTTTATAGAGAGATGGGGTACATGTAGACCAGTGTAGAAGAGTGTGTAAGTGATTAGGTTTATAGAGAGATGGGGTACACGTAGGCCGAGCAGAGCCCTGTCGTGTCGGTCCAGCAAGGTCAGTGTTGCACCAAGTGTTGTCAGTGCAGAGCTGTCAAACAAGGTGGAGTGCCAGTATACCTCGTCGACGTCAAAGGGAGGCATATCGACATATGAGTGTGTTCGAACGAGACAGAATAATTGGTCACCGGGAAGGGGGTTTGTCATACTGTGAAATTTGGGCTAATACAGGGCATGCTGCTGCGACAGTGATGTGTGTGGAAGCAGTGGATAAATGAAGGTCGTACGCAGCGAAGAGTGGATACTGGACCACGGAAGATGACCACAGCACGGGATGTTCGCCATATTGTCTGCATGTCCATAACGGACCACACAGCTTCATCCAGTGTTGGCTCGACGCTGGAGCACTACAACAGATATGAACTTGTCTGCATCAGCTGTTCCTCGCCATCTGCTGCAGGTTGGAGTGGTTGTTTTTTGGTAGTGTTTAACGCCCACTTGTTCGGCGATACCGTGGTGATCGAAACCTGGAGGGCTGCATTGTTGAGTGACATAGTGGACAAACACGAAGTCTGATGGTTTGGGGTGCCATTGGTTACAACAACCGATCTCTCGCCTCCCACGTGTTGAGGGCACTTTGAACAGCAGCCGGTAGCTACAGGTGGCTGTAGAGCCCGAGGCACTCCCCCTGCTTCACATCTCCACAGGTCACATTTCAGCAGGACAATGCCCGGCCACATATTGTGAGGAATGTACAAGCCTTCTTCGAAGAGCGACGGGTACCATTGCTGCCCTGGCCTCACGTTCGCCTGACACGTCTGGGCTATGGTACGTCACGGTCCTCCAGTAACAGTGACACGGATTTGTGGGCTCGAATAGAAACAGCGTGGAGGGAAATCCCTTAGGAACTTACTCAGAACCTTTTTGATTCAATGCCACGGCGTATAGCAGTTCTAATTGCAGCGCGTGGAGACCACAGCAAATACTGAATATGAGACCCAAAGGTAATGTATAGACTTGAAAAGTTTATCATGTGTTACGTGTCATGTCCTAATCTCTGGTATTAAATTCACGAGTTTCCTTCCTGGTGTTGCATTTTTCTTAAACGGCAGTTTATTACTTTCTCTACACGTACTATGTACATAGTGTACAGAGAAGGTATTGTACTGCACCCAAAAATTCGATACCGAGATTTCACCGGAAATATATATTTTGGGACCCCCTGAACCCAAAAAAAGCATTTTTAAAAAAAAATGTCCGTGTATGTGTGTGTTTCTGTGTGTGTGTGTGTGTGTGTGTGTGTGTGTGTGTGTGTGTGTGTATGTCTGTGGGCAGCATAGCTCAAAAATGAAAAGACGGTTAAATACCAAACTTGGTACTTAAGTTTGGTATCTTTCAAGGATGCGACACGAAGATTTTTAAGAAAATCACCCACCCTCTCTTTAAATGGCTCTAACGATTTTGATTAAAATCTCTTATATGTAAGATATTTACATATCAAATAAAATTTATATCTTGAATTTTCTGGGAATAGCCTCTGAAGACTACTTTATGCTGAATGAATTTTACGGAATTTTGCATAACTGCTAAACCGTAAGAGATGGATAAAAACTTGCCACACAAAAAATGTAGGGCACGTTAAAACACACAATTTATGTTCTATACTTTTTTTTTTTTTTTTTTCGTGGTGTTGATCGATTTAGAGTTATTCCTTGTTTTTGGTTTCAGCTTTGAAAAACATACTTTTCTCATACAGAAATTTGTCAGCTCCTGATCATAGAAACAAAGGAACCGTAAAAAAAAAAAAAAAAATTAGAAAAAAGTCCGTGTCTGTGAACACCATAACTCAATAACGAAAGGTCGCTAAAATAACAAACTTGATATTTAAGTTTAGTATCATCCAAGGGTGCGACACGTAGATTTTGAGAAAAATCCCCTCACCCCAAACTACCCTTTACATGGAAAAATTTTCGAAAATGTTGATTTTATCCAAAATGGCTCTAACGATTTTGATTACATTTTCTTATATTATATATATTTACATGACAAATAAATAAATATATATATATATTAAATTTCCTGGGAATAGCCTCTAAACGCGTTTATTCTGAATGCATTTTGCGTAACTGGTAAACGGTAAGGGAAAGACAAAACCGTACTTCAGAAAAAATGTAGATCACGTTAAAACACAAAATTTATGTCATATACGCTTTTTGTTTATTTTGTTTTGTAGAATTTACCATTTCTGAGTTATTCCTTGTTATTTGTGTCAGATTTAAAAACCAAACTTTTCTAACGCGGAAAGTAGCCGTGCATAGAAACGAATTTCAACCACATAGCAACCAGGTTTTCAAGATTTGGGTGTCGGTTTAGCCTAGTGTATTCCCTTATTTCCCTTCTAATTAAAAGAAAGCTAGTAATTTCTGTTAATGTTTATCATGAAGTAGATAGAATAAGCTTTTGAACACTTAGGTCGCTTATTCAGCGCGGGGATGGAACTGTACATCCTCCGGCTACAGATTCGAACCTTGCCGTGTTTAAACTGTGCATGGGAAGTGCTGTATGTCAGCTCCAATCTGGTCTGTCTTGTGACCAGTATTGCCAGATTGTGCGAAAAGTCGCCGATTGGGCTACTAAAATCCGCTTTTTACGACCAAATTTTGATGAAGGCGATTTGCGAATTTTTGGGCTGCTATAATATAACTTTTATTAATGCCTGTTTTTAACTTTATGCGCCGTTTGGTAGGAAGAGAGATCTAAATTGACGAAAGACAAATACTAAATCCTCTCTGACGTGAGTAAAACTCATTTAAACAGCGTTATTTTAAGCCTAGCAATATTTTTTTTTTTTTTTTTTGCGCGATATAGTTAATTTGCAGTACTTATTAATATCGTTGCTATGGATGGATCATAAGTTGGCATTCTCTCTTGCAATGTGGTTTCAATGAAAACAAAAGAAATTTCAGTGCTGGTAGTTAATGTTTCATTATACTTCTTATATATTAGAATTGTTGGTTTGGTTTTATCGATATTTTAACAATTACATTTAATTGATCGAAAGCGTTAGTGCGGGAAGTAAAACCATACGAATAAAAAGTATGTCGCCATAGCAACACAGAATCGGCTCCTAAAATGTAACATTTATCGTTCTGTTAATAAGATTGTATGGTTATAAGTCTATATGTCTATAAGGCAGCCCTCAACTGAGGCAAGTAATTAATAAAATAAATACTTGAGGTAATATTTCAATATAATTATCGGCGCGTATTTTCATACTCTTTCCTGAATCTGTGTCAGCGCAGCTCACACTAGTTAGTGTTCCAGTATTATGTCATTTATTATGATACTTACAGAGATACCGGTTATAAGAAGCTTTTGACAATATTTCAAGAGTGTTTGTGTATATAAAATAGTAAACTAACTTGCATACTTTAATAAAAATATTGGGCGACTTCAACTGAAACTTTGCGATTTTTTTAATGATTCGGGGGAAATTTTGAGAAATGCTTCTGGCAACACTGCTTGTGACCGCGAGTTACGGATCATGGAAATATATGTTACTCTATTTAAGGAGAGTCGAAATGTACTATCTTGTCAATGTTAAAATTCAACCCAAAGTAATGAGCTAAGTTTTTCAACATTTGTTCAGCACTATATTTAATATTGATTGATCAAAAATACAGCACTTCTAATGATTAGAAGGTAAGGTATGATTATTTTAATGAAGCTCTTAAAATTTTATTGAGAAACAGTGATTTTTAAATTTAAAAAAAAAAACAACTAACTAAATTACATATATAAAACCTTTTTCGTTGAAATAAGGCCAATTTAGGGCAAATGTGTGGTGAACATTTCAGCCCTTAGTGTGAATTAGTTTCTGAGATATTGGGGCATTTGTAAAGAAAAATGTAGTTCTTCAGAAATTGCTTTAAAATATAACACTAAAAAAATCTGTGTTGCATTCATATGACTTTCTCCACATCTCGGCAACAAATTATTCAATTTACTTCATTTAGTTGAGAAAAAATTAGCAGAAACAATCTTATTACTTGCTTCCTTGTTAGTAGAAGCAAAATAAGGGAGTACCATAGGTTAAAGTGATAGTTAAAAGCTGGTTGCTATGTGACTGGAGTTCCTTTGTTTGTATGGACAAGGGTTGACAAATTCTTGTATGAGAAATGTATGTTTTTCAAAGCTGAAACCAAAAACAAGGAATATCTCAAAAACGATTAACTCCACGAAAAAAAGTGTATAATCTAAAAGGTGTGTTTTAACGTGTTCTACATTTTTTTTGTGTGGTAAATTTTCGTTCATCTCTTACGGTTTAGCAGTTATGCAAAATTCCGTAAAAGTTATCCAGAATAAAGTAGGCTTAGGGGGATATTTCCAGGAAATTCAAGATATACATTTTATTTGGCAAATAAATAACTTAAACATATAGGAATTTCGAAAAGTTTGATTTTAATTAAAATCTCTTATATTTAGCATATTTACTTACCAAATAAATTGTATATCTTGAATTTTCTGGGAATAACCTCAAAAGACTTCTTTATTCTGGATGATTTTTACGGAATTTTGCATAACTGCTAAACCGTAAGAGATGAACGAAAATTTACCACACAAAAAAATGTAGAACACGTTAAAACACACCTTTTATATTATACACTTTTTTTTCGTGGAGTTAATCGTTTTTGAGATATTCCTTGTTTTTGGTTTCAGCTTTGAAAAACATACATTTCTCATACAAGAATTTGTCAACCCTTGTCCATACAAACAAAGGAACTCCAGTCACATAGCAACCAGCTTTTAACTATCACTTTAACCTATGGTACTCCCTTATTTTGCTTCTACTAACAAGGAAGCAAGTAATAAGATCCTTTCTGCTAATTTTTTCTCGAATCCATGAAGTAAATACAAGCATAAGCTCTCTAGCAATAATTTGTTGCAAAGATGTAGAGAAAGTCATGTGAATGGAACAAATGAGATTTTTTTTAGCTTAACATCGTTTAACCTGGTTGGTCTTATCGGACGATGTATGACATTGCTGAAATGATATCGGGGCCCATGGAGCTTAAGTTACTCAACACTCGTCTTCTCAGGTTAAGGGAAAACCTTATTCGGGCAACCCACCCTGAGTGAGGTTCGAACTCACGACCTGTTGAATGTAAGGCAGATACGCTACCACCACACTACCCAGTCGGGCTAAATATACATTTTATTAATAATGTATTATTTGCTGGGTAAGTATCTTTAATTTAGGCATTCAACCAAAAACGTTAGCCATTTTTGAGAACATCGAAATTTCTAAAAATCTTCCATGCAAAGAGTAGTTTGGGGTGGGGGATTTTCCTGAAAATACTCGTGTTGCAGGCTTGGAGAATGCTGAACCTAAATTGTAAATGTTCTATTTAACTTACTTTTCGACGAACACTTTTTTTTGATACGGGGGACCCTAAAAGGTGTATTTCCATTGAAATCATTCAGATTAGGTATCTAATGCAATACCAAATACGAAGTAGAGATAGTAAAAATTGCATGTGTTCCATTCACATGGATTTTTCTACCTCTTTATACCAAATTACTCTGAAACAAATCTGATGTTTTCCATTCACATGACTTTCTCTACATCTCGGCAATAAATTGTAGTTAAAAAGCATATGCTATTTACTTCATGCTAATTAGCAGAAATAGTCTTATTACTTGCTTCCATGTAAGTAGAAGCGAAATGAGGGAGTACCATAGGTTAAAGTAATAGTCAAAAGCTGGTTGCTATGTAACTGAACTTCCTTTGTTTGTATGGACAGCAGTTATAAAATTCCTGTATGAGAAAAGTATGTTTTTCAAAGCTAAAACGAAAAATTAGGAATATCTTAAAAATGATCAACTCCAAGAAAAAGATGTATATGACATAGATTGCGTATTTTATTGTGAGCTACATTTTCTGTGCAGTTAGTTTTTCCCCATCTCTTACGGTTTAGCAGTTACGCACAATTGTGTAAAATTCACCCAGAATAAAGTAGTCTTCAGGGGCTATTCCCAGAAAATTCAAGATATACATTTTATTTGCCAGGTAAATCTCTTTAATATACGATATTTTAATCAAAATCGTTAGAGCCATTTTTAAGAAAATCAAATTTTTTCCATGTAAAGGATAGTTTGGGGTGGGGGGATTTTCTTGAAAATCTTCGTGTCGCATCCTTGGAAGATACCAAACTTAAAAACCAAGTTTGGGCTTTAACGTCTTTTCGTTTTTGAGCTAGGCTGCCCACGCCCACACACACACACACACACACACTCACACACACGGACATTTTTCTAAAAAATTTTTTTGGATTCAGGGAGTCTCAAAACATGTATTTCCGGTGAAAACTCTGTATGGAATTTTTGGGTACAATACAATACCTTCTCTATACACTATGTACATAGTTCGTATAGAGAAAGTAAAACTTATTCTATCTGTTTCGTGCTACTCGAAACAAACAGCAGAAATGGTCCTATTTAGTTCATTGTAAATAGAAGGGAAATAAGGGAATACATCAGGCTAAAGCGATAGTCAATATTTTAAAAGTGAATTACTATGTGATTGAAATTCGGTAGCCTTTGTGTTGACAAATTTCTGTGTGAGAAAAGTTAAAGAAGTTATAATTGAAACCAATAATAAGTAATATCTATGAAATGAAAGACCGTTTTAAGAAAATGTTGCATGTAAAAGGGTAGTTTGTGGTGGGGAGGTTTTTTTCAAAATGTTCGTGTCGAGTTTAAATATCAGATTGTGTGTGTGTGTGTGTGTGTGTGTGTAAGTGTGCTGATTTAAACTACACACACACACACACACATTCGCCCTCCATGGTGTAATGGTTACCATACTAACTTTATATACCCAAGGTCGCGGATGATGGATTTTTTCGGGCGTAAAAATCCTTAGCATGGCTTCCTTGGGAAGGGAAGTAAAACCGTTGGTCCCGTATCGTAGATTTAAAAGAACCTCAGGCGTGATAGAGAGTCCTCCGAGCAAAATTAAGCGGTCTTTCACCCCCAGTATAGAATGGGACGCTGAGAACCGCAGCTGTTAAAGAGCGTCCATAAATAACACGCCATTTCCACTTACACACACACACACACACACACACACACTTACACACACACATATTTAACCGATGTTTCGTCGGCGCACGCTGAGTTACGCACACACATACATACACCATAGACAACGGAACTTTTTCCAAAATTGTTTTTTCTGGATACAGGGAACCCTAAAACGTGTTTTTCAGTGAAATCTCAGAAACGATTTTTACTTTCTCTAGCTCTGTATGTATTTTTTTTGGGTAATGTTTAACGCCCGCGTTAACTACTTATGGCACCGCAGGCTGTGACACTGTTGATACATGAATGAAGATGGAGCACCGGTGGAATGCGATGGTGGGGGTAACCGGAGAAAACCCGCTCGAGCACCGCTTTGTCCACCACAAATCTCACATGCGCTCGCTTGAGATCGAACCCGGGCAGTCTAGGGGAGAGGCGAGTGGTCTAACCACTCGGCCAAGGTGCGACCCCTCTGTATGTATAATGTACACAGGGATAGAGAGGTATTGTATTCCACCCAAAAGTTCGATACCGAAATTTCACCGGAAATACATGTTTTAGGACCCCCTGAGTCCAAAAACAGCATTTACAGAAACATGTCCGTGTGTGTGTGTGTGGAGAGAGCATAGCTCAAAACCGAAAAGATGGTTGAATACCAATCTTGGAATTTAAGTTTGGTATCTTCCAAGGATGCGACACGAAGATTTTCAAGAAAATCCTTCCACCCCTAACAACCCTTAACATGGAAACATTTTCGATAATGTTGCTTTTCTTAAAAATGGCTCTAATGACTTTGATTAAAATGCCACATATTAAAGCCCTTTCTATCACAAGAAAAATTTATATCTTAAATTTTCTTGTAAAGATCTGTTTATTCTGGATGAATTTCGCTTAATTTGGTATAACTTGCAAACCGTAAGAAATAGATAGAAACTTACTGTACAAAAAATGTAGATCTTGTTAAAATACACGAGTTATGTCATTTACATTATTTTCATGGAGCTTACCGTTTTCGAAGTATTTCTAGTTATTAGTTTCAATTGTGAAGTACTTACGCTTTTCTCAGACGGGAGTGTTCGTTTTTCTTTTCTTCTACTCCTGGTCAAGCAAAGAAGCGATTTGCAATGAAAATCGCATAACAACTTTTGACTATCACTTTAGCCTAGTGCATTTCCTTAGTTCCATTCTACTTATAAGGAACTAAGTAATACAATTCTGCTAGTGTTTATCTCGATTAGCATGGTGTTGAAAGAAGAATTATCTTTTGTAAGAAGTTTGTTTGTAGAAAGTCATGTGAGTGTAACACTTCAGATGCTTTTGGATGGAATGCAATACTTTCTCAACCTATGTACTAAGCACATAAGTAAAAGGAAGTGTGAAACTTTATTTGTGGAGGTTAAATCCACTGCACTATTCTGCTATTAAAGAATATAAGTAATAACCATTTAAATTAATTCGTTACCATATGTTCTGGGTTAAGACCCGCTCAAAAGCTACACCGTCGTGTTCTTACAGCTACCCTGGAAAATGCTGAATCAATATGTGCTGAATGGTGTACAGTTGAAAATAATCCTGTTATCATGTTTTTTCCACACAATCATCTGTAGGACAGGCAGTCAGTCTGAAAAAATCATCACTAGAGCCAGAATTAATCACGGATCTGCCGCTCTCCGTCCGATCGCTGTAACCACTGGGCTACCATGGCAACAGGATATTAAATTCCTCTGGGGAAAACCCCAGCTATGTGATTAACATTTTCAGCCTCACTCTGCCTATCCAATCCTGTTATAACCTAGATACCTAAAAATGTACTGGCATTTAAAAAAAAAATTCCTACGGGACGAAATTCTAACGCGCTTATATCATCTTGTCATCTCGCAGTCGCGATAAGAAACAATAGTATATTGCGTACTAAGAATTGTAAGTTATACTTATCAGGTCCAGAATGTATGTTAGCAATACGAGATCTAATAAGTAACTTACAGATCGTGGTTACACAATTACTTTTGAATATACTTGAAAAAACTGTAAAAAAACTTCATGATAAAACATTAACAGAAACGGTTTTATTACTGTTCCTTATAAATAGACGAGAAATAAGGGAATACACTAGACTAAACCGACATTCAATGTTTTAAAATGTGGTTGTTATGGGATTGAAATCTGTTTCTTTACGTGGCCAAGCCGTATGAGAAACGTTTAAGTAAATCAAAACTGAAACCAATAATAAGGAATATTTAAAAACGACCAACACCACGAGAAAAACGTATTTGACATAAATTGTGTGTTTTATCGTGATCCACATTGTTTGTGCAGCAAGTTTTTTCAATCTCTTTTGTTTACCAGTTATGCAAAGTTCCGTAAAATTCATCTGGAGGTCTTCAGAGGCTATTCCCAGAAAATTCAAGATATACATTTTATTTGTCATGTAAATATCTATAAAATACCATATTTTAATCAAAGAGCCATTTTTTAGAAAATCAACATTTTCGAAAAAATTTTTCATGTAAACGGTAGTTAGGGGTGGGGGGATGTTCTTGAAAATATTTGTGTGGCATCCTTGGAAGATAGTGAACTGAATACCAAATTTAGTATTTAACGGACTTTCAGTTTTTGAGCTATACCTACTGCTCACCCACACCCACATACGGACATTTTTTTTAAAAAATGCCTTTTTTGGATCCAGAGGGTCCTAAAACATGTATATCTAGTGAAATCTCGATGTCGAATTTTTGAGTGCATTAAAATAGCTTGTCTATACACTATGTACATAGTACGTTTAAAACGTTTGCCTGAAATGTATTGAGCAAGGAGGTGGGCAATTTATACAAAAACAAATGTGTTTATGTGTTGCCAACAATTTAAAATTCTGTCTCTTTATTATATGTTCAAGTATCTTTCTTAGGTCTTAATGTATGGGAAAACTGACTTGAGCGCCACCCTGTAGTTTACGTGTTTCTTGCAGAATGAACTTAATTGTCTATAAGCATAGTCTCCGATAACTCGGAACAAAAATGACATTTCCTCAAAATCCGGGCCTTAGCAATAACGCACGAATATTCTGTAGCAGTTATAGGCATTTTTTAGAAAATCAAAATTGTCCATGTAAAGGGTAGTTGGGGGTGGGGGATTTTCTTGAAAATCTTCGTGTCGCATCCTTGGAAGATACCACCCCTGGTTTAGTATTTAACGGCCTTTTCGTTTTGAGCAAGTAAGGAAATAATAAGAATATTTCTGCTAATGTTTCTCGATTAGCATGAAGTAAATAGAAGCATAAGCTTCTAACAATAATTTGTTGCAGAGATGTAGAGAAAGTCATGAGAATGAAACACATCAGAGTTTTTAATACCAGAGTGTCTCCTTGATGTTTATTATTGCTAAAGTATAAAGTACTTGAGTATTTAAATGATCTAGAACAGTTTTGGCTAAATTCAGCCGAGTGTTAAAATACTTGCGAAGTAAGTGCAGCGCTTTTGGTCTCTCTGCTGCCGTACAACATCCCACAGGCACAACGATTTATGCCCTCCGGGAAACCAGCGGAAGTGGCTCTAGTGCAATGAGAGAACGCGTTTAAAAGCACAGTACATCACGGCATGCTGAGCGGGTGACTCGGAGGTTCGCCCCTTTCAAACACATTTCAGATAAATGCAGCAATTTTCTAACTTCTAGAATTACTTTTCAATTACAACTTCTTACGTTCTGTTTGTTCCACTTCTGAGTTTGTAGCTCAATTGCACGCCATGTTTAAAGCAGAAATTCGTTAGAAATATCTGTAGTGTTCCATTCAAATGACTTTCTCTACATCCCTAAAAAAATGATTGTTAATAAACTTACTGTCCCATCTACTTCGAGGTAAATTTACCAGAAATTGTCTTAATTAATTGCTTCCTTATAAGTAGAAGGGAAATAAGGGAATACACTAAGCTAAACCGACTGTCACATCTTTGAGAAAACTTTAAACTGAAACATATCTCAAAAACTGTCAACTCCACGAAAGAAATGTATATAACATAAATTGTGTTTTACATTGTTTCTTACGGTTTATTAGTGATGCAAAATTTATCCAGAATAAACATGTCTTCAGAGACTATTCCCAGGAAATTGAAGATATATATTTTGTCATGTAAATATCTTAAATATGAGAGAAATTAATCAAAATCGTTATACATTTTTCGATTTTTTTCCCATGTATAGGGAGTAAAGTTTGGGTAAAACGGACTTTTCGTTTTTGAGGTATGCTGCCCCCCCCCACACACCCACATACACGTTTGAGAAAGGTTTAAGTGGCTAAAAATTGAAAACAATACACCGGAATATCTCGAAAATGGTTAAGTCTACAAAAAATGTATATGACGTAATCGTGTTTTTGCTTTCTCTATACGTACTATGTACACAATGTACAGAGAAGGTATTGTAATGCACCCAAAAATTCCATACCGAGATTTCACCGGACATATATGTTTTGAGACTTCCTAAATCAAAAAAAGTATTTTTAGAGAAATGTCCGTGTGTGTATGTGGGCACGTTAACTCAAAAACGAAAAGTCCGTTAAATACCAAACTTGGCATTTAGGTTTGGTATCTTCCAAGTTAACGACACGAAGATTTTCAAGAAAATCCCCCACTCCCACTACTCTTTACATGGAACTTTTTTCGAAAACTTTTATTTTCTAAAAAATGGCTCTAACGATTTTTATTAAAATATCGTATATTAAAGATATTTACCTGACAAATTAAATGCATATCTTGAATTTTCTAGGAATAGACTCTGAAGACTACTTTATTATAGATGAATTTTGCATAATTACTAAACCGTAAGAAATGGACAAAAACTTACCATACAAAAAATTTAGAGCACATTAAAACACACAATTTATGTTGAATAAAATTTTTTCGAGGAGTTGATCGTTTTTGAGCAATTCCTTGTTTTTGGTTTCAACTTTGAAAAACTTGTACTTTACTCATACAGGAATTTATCAACTCGTGTCCATACAAACAAAGGAACGTCAGTCACCTAGAAACCAGCTTTTGATTATCACTTTAACCTATGGTACTCCCATATTTCGCTTCTACTTACAAGGAAGAGAGTAATAAGACTATTTCTGCTATTTTTTTCTTGATTAGCATGAAGTAAATAGAAGAATAAGCTTTTTAACAATAATTTGTTGCAGAGGTGTAGAGAAAGTCCTGTGAATGGAACACATCAGATTTTTTTAATGAGATCTATATTTTTTCTGCACCACGCTTTTGTATATCTCTTACGGTTGGCCAGTTATACAAAAGTAATCTAGAATAAAGATGTCTTCAGAAGCTATTCCCAGAAAAGTCAAGATATAAGTTTCGTTTGTCATAATTTTTACTTTCTCTATAAGTACTATATACATAGTGTATCCAGAAGGTATTGTATTGCACCCAAAAATTCGATACCGAGATTTCACCGGAAATATATGTTTTCAGACCTCCTGAATCCAAAAAAGGCATTTCTAGAAAAATGTCCGTGTGTGTGTCTGTGGACAGCATACAGGGAGTGGACAATATAATGGAAACACCTCTTGCATTGAACAAACACTTTATTAATATGGTGTTGGTCCACCATTTGCTTGCATATCAGCTTCAATCCTTAGTGGAATTGATCCATACAGTGCATGATTTGTTACTAGAGGTATTTTATACCACTCATCTTGAATAATAGTTTCAAGCTTCTTAAGGGATGAAGGAGGAGGAAATCTCGCCCTCACTCTACTTTCCAATTCATCCCACATGGGCTCAATAATGTTCAGATCTGGGGATTGAGCTGGCCATGGAAGATGTTTAACTTCATCTTCATGCTCTTCAAACCACTCTGCTACACATCCAGCGGTATGAACAGGTGCATTGTCATCTTGGAATATTGCATTGCTTGCAGGAAACAATGTTTGCACCATAGAGTGCACATGGTCCCCAAGAAGTGCCTTATAGACATTAGCAGTCATTTTAACAGTCAGTGTAATGATAGGACCTACAGAAGACCAAGATATTGCAGCCCAAACCATGACTGACCCACCACCATGCTTAACAGTTGGCATTAAACAGTCAGGATCATAAGCTTCTTTAGGTGTTCTCCAAACATATACTCTGTCAGTGGTAGGAGAAAGTGTGAATGATGATTCATCAGACCATACCACATGTTTCCAGTCATCAACTGTCCAGGTCTTATGTTCATTGCACCATTGTTTTCGCTTTGTTGCATTAGTCTGTGTGATTAGTGGTTTGGCAATTGCTGCTCTGCTTTGTAATCCGAACTTTTGAAGTACTCTCTTCACAGTTCTGGTAGAAACAGGTTGACTGACACATGTATTCAGTTCTGCTGTCACTTTATCTGCAGTAGTTTTACGATTTCTTGATACAATCTTCTTTAAGGCTCTCCTGTCTCTGTCGTTTAACTTCTGTTTGCGGCCACTGTTACTTTTTGCACAAGATGTTTTACCTTTTGACAAGTATGCTGACATAATCTTATAAACTGTACTTCTTGCAATATTTAATAGATTGCCAGTTTCTGTCACTGTAGCTCCTGCTAGCCGGGCACCAACAATTTGCCCTCTTTGAAAATCAGAAATGTCTTTTATTGTCCAATGACTTACACTTGCAGCACACCTGAAACATTAATAATGCTGGAAAACAGTTCTACTATATCCACTTTGTACTCACAAACAAAAGAATGCATATCTAATTACAACTTCAGGGTAGGCAACTTCTAATAATAAGTCTGAAACTGGAGTTTTTCCATTATTTTGTCTAGCTCAAAAAGGAAAAGGCCCTTAAACACCAAATTTGGTATTTAAGTTTGGTATCATCCAAGGATGCGACACGAAGATTTTCAAAAAAATCCCCGCACCCCAAACTACCCTTTACATGGAAAAATAAAGTGAACATTTTGATTTTCTTAAAAATGGCTCTAACGATTTTGAGCAAAATATCGTACATTAAAGATATTTACGTGACAAATGAAATGTATATCTTGAATTTTCTGGGAATAGCCTCTGAAGACTACTTTATTCTGAATAAATTTTACGGAATTTTGCATAACTGCTAAACCGTAAGCGATGGACAAAAACTTACCACACAAAAAATGTAGAGCACGTTAAAACACACAATTTATGTTATATACATTTTTTTCGTGGAGTTGATCGTTTTTTAGATATCTCTTGTTTTGGGTTTCAATTTTGAAAAACATACTTTTCTCATACAGGAATTTGTGAATTCCTGTCCATACAAACAAATGAACTTCAGTCACATAGCAACCAGCTTTTGACTATCACTTTAACCCTTGGTACTCCCTTATTTCACTTTTACTTACAAGGAAGCACGTAATAAGACTATTTCTGCTAATTTTTTCTTGATTAGATGAAATAAATAGAATAATTTGTTGCAGAGATGTAGACAAAGTCATGTGAATGGAACACATCAGCTTTTTTTATATAAGAGCTTAAATACTCTTGTTAAAGAGGAAAATAAATCTCCTTAATGCTATATATACGGATACAAGTACATTTCAAGTGAAGACTACTGTCGAAGTCAAGAATGGGAAGGTTGTCAGTGAATACCTGAAGGACCTGCTGCCATCGACGAAAAGGGATTGTGATCTGGGAGTTTGCCAAGTAGAGCAAGGCAAAGCTCCGGTGTAAACGCCAACTTACTCAAAGGAAGATTTCTTGGCCGAGTAAGCACATTTAAGGACATCGGATTACTTGAAACATCTTCCTTCACGGATATGCTCTTTACAGTATTTGAGTAGCCCGAGCCGCGCCAATAAACTTTGTTGTAGCAAACGTTTAATTACAACTAAACAAATTGTCTAATAAAGCTATTGCCAGGTGTAATTCATGGAGCAAGTGGAAAATTATTAATTGTATTTATTCAGAAGATTCGACACGAGCAGTTGGCAGGCTGAGGGTACCCCGATATGTGGTAGACATGTTCACATTTTCACTGCTAACACATTCATAAAACCCTTGCTGAGTTATGGGGACACCATGGTGAAAAATCAGATATGTTTACACTCACATGACTTCCTCTACATCTCTGCAACGAATTAATTTTAAAAAGCTAATGCTTTTATTTACTTCATGCTAATCGAGAAAAAAATTGGAGAAATAGTCTTATTATTTGCTTCCTTGTAATTAGAAGCGAAATAAGGAAGCAGCATAGGTTCAAGTGGTAGTCAAAAGCTGCTTGTTATGAGACAGAAGTTCCTTTGTTTGTATGGACAGAAGTAGACGAATTCATGTATGAGAAAACTTAAGTTTTTTAAAGGTGAAATAAAAAATAAGGAATAATGCAAAAATGATCAACTCTACGACAAAAGTCATATAACATAAATTATGAGTTTTAATGTGCTCTACAGTTTCTGTGTGGTAAATTTTTGTTCAACTCTTACGGTTTAGCATTTAAACAAAATTCCGTAAAATTCATCTAGAACAAAGTGGTCTTCAGAGGCTATTCCCAGAAAATTTATGATATGCATTTTATTTTTCAGGTAAATATCTTTAATATATGCTATTTTAATCAAAATCGTTAGAGCCATTTTCAAGAAAATCAAAAGTTTTGAAAAAAGTTCCATGTAAAGAATAGCTTGGGATGGAGGGATTTTTATCAAATTCTTCGTGTCGCGTCCCTTAAAGATGCTTAACTTAAATACCAAGTTTAGTATTTTACCGACTTTTCATTTTTGAGTTATCGGTTTCACGGATACACACACATACGGACTTTTTTGGATACAGGGGACCCTAAAATATATATTTCCGGTGAAATCTCGGTATCGAATTTTGGGTGGAATGCAATACGTTCTCTATACACTATGCAAATAGTACGTGTAGAGAAAGTAAAAATTGACAAAAATGCGAAATTTGCTTTTGACTAATAACAATTAGTCATACTTTTGTGTACGTATTTTAGCTTGAAAATGTAGTAATATGCTCTAATAACTAAAAAAAGTGAGTATAGTAATAGTTTTCAGAATGTACAAAACAGGTCTCACACCGGGTGCTTCTACCTGCCCCGTCATCATCCAGGCACGTCGTACCACCGATTATTTAACCTGGGCCCTCCACATCCTGAACCACAGGCGGGTGTCCCCACACCGCACCAACAGCATATTCCCGGCCGTGAAATAGAGACTTTTTTGGCGGCAGAGTGCAGCTTGACTCGGACCAAATGACTTGCCTTATATATGACTCGGAATTAGTGTAAACAGTCCGTGAGAGTTGACAGATATTATTGATCTAAATTTTGATGTTCAAGCAACTGTTCGGAGGATTGTAAGGAGCTTAGCCATAGCATCTGTTGGAGGTGCTCCTTGGTTACCGGGGATGCCCGCAAGCCATGCAGGGACGCCGGTATCGCCTGTAGCAGTGGATTCTATGATTGTAATCCTAAGGAGTGCGCTCCGAAAGAATGGCAAGCGGTCGTTGAATTTTACGGCCCGACGCCTAATCTCGTCCTCCAGGTTTGGCAGACCGGAGGCTTCGTGCAGGAGTCTCGTAGCCAGAAAGGGACAATGACCCGAATGTATCTATTCTGTACCCGTTGAAGCAACAGTACACTGACCGAGTGGTTAGACAAATCGCCTCTGACCTAGATGGGCCGGGTTCGATCCCAAGCGACCGCAAGTGAGATTTATGTGGACAAAGCGGCCAGGGGCGGGTTTTCTCCGGGTTCTCCTGTTTCTCCCGCCATCGCATTCCACCGGTGCTCCAACTTCATTCCATGTATCACTAGTGTTATCGCCTGCGAAGTCACAAGTAGTAAAAGCGGGTGTTAAAGACAAAAAAAATAAACATAAAAAGAAACAGTAGACTGGAGTCTGCCGCCATGTCCCAGATCTCATTAACAAGGGGACTATCAGGGCCCTCAAAAGGCGAAAGTTAAGGGGAACCGGCATCGGGCAGCCCCATAGCCCCGACACCTCAGTTCCCTGATGTGCTCACCAAAAGTGCCGTCCATGTCAAGCTTCACCCCCAAGTAGGTGATGGTGTTCGTCCATTCAATCCTTCGTCTGAGGAATGAAAGGGAAAGCGGCTCTTGGTGAAGAGGATAGCGTGGCTTTTCTCTGGGTTGATGGACGCTCGCACCACTCTTGAGGAGGCGGAGGTATCTCTGAATGGAGTTGAAGGCTTTGCTGGGCCAGAACATTCTACGGATAAACAGTTATACTATATATAATGGTGCAGTTTTATTTTACGAATACCAATCCCACTAGAAAAAAAAATTCTTATGTGCTCCATTCACATGACTTTCTCTACATCTCAGTAACAAATTATTGTTAATAAGCTTATTCTTCTATCCACTTCATTTGCCATGCAAACTCTACATACCCAAGGTTGCACGTTCAAACCCGGTGGAGGACGATGCATTGCCGTGTCGAAGATTTACGGCACGTAAAAGAACCTCAAGCCTGATAGAGAGGCCTCTGAGCAAAATTAAGCGGTCTTTCACGCCCAATACAGAATGGGACGCTGAGTTAATGAGCGTCCATAAATAAACTCCATTTCATTTCATTTCATTTTATCCACTTCACGCTAATTCAGATAAACACTAGTAGAAACGGTCTTATTACTTAGTTCCTTTAAGTATAAGGAAAATAAACGAATACATTAGGCTCAAACCGAGAGTCTAATACGTGGTAGCTATAGTATTAAAATCCGTTTCTTTGCTTGCCCAGGAGTTGCCAAGTTCCTGTATGAGTATTTTAAAACTGAAACAAATACCAACAAATATCTCGAGAACAGTCAACTCTACGGGGAAAAATGAACATGACATAAATTGTGTATTTTAAGAGGATTTATATTTTTTGTGTAGTAAGCTTTTGTCTATATCTTACGGTTTTGCAAAATTCAACAAAATTCATCCAGAATAAAGAGGTTTTCAGAGATCATTCCCATAAATTTCAAATATACATTTTATTTGGAATGTAAATATCTTTAATACACGGTATTTTAATCAAAACCGTTAGCCATTTTTGAGAAAATCAAAGATTTCGAAAATGTTTCCATGTAAGGCGACGCGGGTGATTTTCATGAAAATCTTGGTGTCGCATCCTTGAAAATATTAAAAACTTAAATACCAAGTTTGGTATTTAACGGCCTTTTCGTTTTTGAGATATGGTGTTCACAGACACAAGGGCGTTTCTCTAAAAATACTTTCTTTTTATACAGGGGGACCCTAAACATATATGAGGGCTGTTTTTTTTTTTTCAACCTCCGATAGGCTATAAGTAAAAGAAAGTTCATAGAAAAAAATGATTTTATTACTAAAAGTTTTGTACACTTATGGTTACTTTTCAACATAATCACCGAAAAGATTGAGACATTTATCGCACCTGTGCACAAGCTTTGCAATACCCGCTTCAAAAAATGTTGCCGCCAATGATTTCAAATGAGCATTGACGTTGTTTTGAAGATCATCTTTGGTTTGAAAGTGCTGCCCTCCTAGCCACGTCTTCAGTTCAGGGAAAAGGTGAAAGTCGCTGTGTGCCAGGTCAGGACTGATCGAAAATGTCCCTTTGAAATTGTTCAAGGAGCCGATGGGTTGTGCCAGCATTATGTGGACGAGCGTTGTCATGGATGAACACGCTTCCTGAAGTCAGCTGGCAGATGGCTCTCCGCAAACGCCGTGAAGTACGAAGATCTTCAAAACAACGTCAATGCTCATTTGAAATCATTGGTGGCAACATTTTTTGAAGTGGTTATTGCAAAGCTTGTGTTCAGGTACGATAAATGTCGCAATCTTTTCGGGATTATGTTGTAAAGTAACCATAAGAGTAAAAAACTTTTACTAATAAAACAATTGCTTTCTAAGAGCTTGTTTTTTATTTATAGCCAATCGGACAATGATAAAAATACGGCCCTTGTATTTTCGGTGAAATCTCGGGATTGCATTTTGGGCGCAATACAATACTTTCTCTGTACACAGTACGTGTAGAGAAAGTAATTATTCAGAATGGTAATTTACTTAGAAATGAGCAAATTCAGCTGCGCCTACCTCAAGCAGTTTGGTTTTATCAGTGTGACGGAGTCAATTAGACTAATGAGTAATGGCAAAAGGTCGGCGCTTCAATTGGCAAACTAATCACTCAACTAACCAATTAGGAATTCAGATCAGCAGAGCAAGTTTAAGAACAATTATAACGCAGCTAATTTAAGACCTCAAAATGTTAAAGGGAAAACTGCTTGAATCTCTTTTTCAACTTCACATAGAGTGGCCGCGCCGTGGTTAACGGACCGGGTTCGATCCCAGCGACATGTGAGATTTGTGGTGGACAAAGCGGCGCAGGGCGGCTTCTCTCCGCGTTCCCCGCAGTCGCATTCGATCTTCATTCTGTGTATCTCAGTGTCATCCCCTGCAGGTGTTAAACTCTATCTGATGTGTTCTATTCACATGACTTTCTCTACATCTCTGCAAAAACAGTATTGTTAAAAACCTTAGCTGGTTGCTATGTGACTGAAGCTCCATTGCCTGTATGGACAGGAGTTGACAAAGTCCTGTATGAGAAAAGTGTGTTTTTCAAAGCTGAAACCAAAAACAAAGAATATCTTAAAAACGATCAACTCTACGAAAAAAATGTAAATAACATATGTTTGTTTTAATGTGCTCTACATTTTCTGTATGGTAAGTTTTTGTCCATCTCTTACGGTTTAGCAGTTATACAAAAATACGTAAAATTCATCCAGAATAAAGTAGTCTTCAGAGGTTATTCACAGGAAATTCAAGATATACATTTTATTTGTCAAGCAAATATCTTAAATATACGAGATTTTAATCAAAATTGTTAGAGCCATTTTTAAGAAAATCAATAATTTTATAATTTTTTGCATGTAAACGGCAGTTTGGGGTGGGGATTTTCTTGAAAAACTTCGTGTCGCATCCTTGGAAGATACCAAACTTAAATACCAAGTTTGGTTTTTATTTGGTCTTATCATTTTTGAGCTATTGCTGCCCACAGACACACAAACACACACACGGACATTTTCCTAAAAATGTTTTTTTTTTTAATTCCAGGGGTCTCAAAACATATAATGTGTACATAGTACGTGTAGATAAAGTAAAAAAAAAAAAGTTCACGTAACATTTAGGAATTCTCATTTATTACGCTTGCTTCTATATGAAGTTTTGTAATCTGCTTACCCTCCCCGCATTTGTATGACTGACACCCCCCTGGGACTTACAAGCAAATATCTGGGGGTCAGAAGCCTTTCGGGCAGCCAAAGGCACGAAACCACAGAATGGAGAACCTGGCACGTAGCATGGAATGAACATGAGCAAGTGGATGATATGAAATGTAAGCGAAATTATGGTGCAATTGGTGGAATGAGTGGCGGAGGAAACTGGAGGACTCTAAGAAAATCCGCCCAGACGCCGCTTCGTCCACCACAAATCCCACATGCGGGCGCTTGGGATCGAACCCGGGCCGCATAGCTGGGGGGCGAGCGGTCTAACCCCTCAACCACCTTTCTATGTTAAGTACAAGTCGGAGTTATATGCTAATAAATATTTAGTTTGTTTTACTTTCTGTACACGTACTATGCACCCAAAAATTAGAGCTATTCCCAGAAAATTCAAGATATGCACATTATTTGTCACGTAAATATCTTTAATATACGACATTATAATCAAAATCGTTGGAGTCATTTTTGAGAAAATCAAAATTTCTGAAAAATGGTCGCATCCTTGGATGTTACTCAACTTAAGTACCAAGTTTGGTATTTAACCGACTTCTCGTTTTTGGGCTATGCTGGCCACAGACAGAAAGACATACACACACGGACCTTTTTTTAAAAATGCTTTTGTTCTGTACTCAGGTTCTCCCAAAACATATATTTCCAGTGAAATCTCTAGGTATGGAATTTTTGGGTGCAATACAATACCTACTCTATACGCTGTGTAGAGAAAGTCAAGTTGCTGGAAACAAGCGTACAACAAGAGAGTGTCGTATTCATTTGTTATTTATAAGACAGCTCGTAAAGTGGAACGTCATACCTGAGGCAACTTACTGCAACACAATACTCTCGTTTTGGACGACGAGCGTTTATCTTAACTGTAGAGAATAGTTCAGCTTTTTACTTTCTCTAGGAGGCAGAGCTCAAAAACGAGAAGACCGTTAAACGCTAAACTTGGTATTTAAGTTTGGTATCCTCCAAGGATGCGACACGAAGATTTTCAAGAAAATCCCCCCACCCCCAACTACCCTTTACATGGAAAAAAGTTCGAAAACTTTAATTTTCCATAAAATGGCTCAAACGATTTTGATTAAAATCTCGTATATTTAAGATATTTACTTGACGAATAAAATGTATATCTTGAATTTTCTGGGATTAGCCTCTGAAGACTACTTTATTCTGGATCAATTTTACTAAATTTTGCTTAACTGCTTAACCCTAAGAAATGGGCAAAATCTTACCACACACAAAATGTAGAGCACATAATACAGCCAATTTATGTAATTTGCGTTTTTATTTTCGCGGAGTTGATCCTTTTTGAGATATTCCTTGTTTTTGATTTCAGCTTCGAAAAACTTGTACTTTTCTTATTTCTTCTACTTACAAGGAAGCAAGTAATAAGATTATTTCTGTTAATTTTTTATCGATTAGCATGAAGTAAATAGAAGCATAAGCTTTTTAACAATATTTTGTTTTGTAGAGATGTAGAGAAAGGCATGTGAATGGAACACATTAGATTTCTGTTTTGTTCTATTCCCGGCCAAGCAAAGTAGCGCATTGCAATGACAATCGCATAACGACAGCTTTTAAAACATTTGAATATCACTTTAGCACAGCACATTCCTTTAGTTGCCTTCTACTTATAAGGAACTAAGTAATAAGAACATTCTGCTTATGTATATCTCGATTAGCATTGTGTAGAAGGAAGAATAATCTTTTGTAAGAAGTTTGTAGAGCAGCTGGAGAAAGCCACGCTAGTGAAACGCATTAGATTTTTCAAGGTGTATCGTGATTTTTAAACATCTGATGTATTCCATTCACATGCCTTTCTCGACATCTCTGCAACAAATTATTGTTAAAAGTTTATTGTTCTATTTACTTAATGCTAATTGAGAATAATTAGCAGAAATAGTCTTATTACTTGCTTCCTTGTAAGTAGAAGCGATATAAGGTTAAAGTGACAGCCAAAAGCTGGTTGTTACGTGACTGAAGTTCCTTTGTTTGTATGGACACGAGTTGACAAATTCCTGTATGAGAAAAGTATATTTTTAAAGCTGAAAGCAAAAACAAGGAATATCTATATTTAAAAAAAAAGACCAATTACATGAAAAAAATAGATTTACATATATTGTGTGTTTTAAAGTGCTCTATATTTTTTGTGTGGTCAATTTTGCTCCATCTCTTACAGTTTAGCAGATATGCAAAACTCCATAAAATTCATCCAGAATAACGTAGTCTTCAGAGGCTCTTCCCAGAAAATTCAAGATATACACTTTATTTGTTAGGTAAATATCTTTAATATATGATATTTTAATCAAAATTGATAGAGCAATTTCTGAGAAAATCAAAATTTTCAATAAAAGTTCCATGTAAAGGGTAGTTTGGAGTGGGGGGGGGGGATTTTCCTTAAAATCTTCGTGTCGCATCCTTGGAAGATACTAAACAAACTTAAATACCAAGTTTGGTATTTTACCGACTTTTCGTTTTTGAGTTATCGTGTTCACAGACACACAGCGACCTTTTTGTGAAAATGCTTTTTTTGGATACAGGGGAGCCTAAAACATGTATTTCCGGTGAAAACTCGGTACCGAATTATTCGGGGGTGTGTAATATATTATGTACATAGTACATGCTGAGAAAGTAAAAACGAGTTATCATTCTAGAACTCTCAAAGCCTGCTAGCTAAATTACTATTCTTTGATGAAGATGCTATTAGAAGTCTGCGATGTCTTCACACGGACAATCTAGAAGAGTTCTCCATTTTATCTATCATATTGACGATGGCATATTCAGTGTTGGAGTGAAAGATACTGAGGTCGTGTTAAAGATACGGACCAACGCTACGAAAGACTTATCATGTATCAGAAAAGACATTACCACAAATACACACTAGTTGAAAATAGGTTTGCGTTTGTCAGTAGGTTTAGTTTCTTTGGATATCACTTTAATTCATGTCTTATAGAATTAGTATCAGCGTTGAAGATCCTAATTATATTAATCCCTCTAGCTGTTATTTTCATGATATTGGTAACTCCTGTGTGTACGAGTTAAAAATCTGATGTGATCCATTCACATGACTTTTTCTACACCTCTGCAGCAATTTATTGTTGAAAAGCTAATGCTTCTATTTACTTCAAGCTAATCGAGAAAAAGTAGAAGTGAAATAAGATTAAAGAGATAGCCAAAAGCTGGTTGCTATGTCACTGAAGTTCCTTTGTTTGTATGGAAGGAATTGACAAATTCCTGTACGAGAAAAGTGTAAGTTTTTTTAAAGCGGAAACTAATAACAAGGAATATCTTAAAAACGATCAACTCCACGAAAAAAATGTATATAAAGTGTACTGTGAGTTTTAATGTGCTCTACATTTTCTGTATGGTAAGTTTTTGACCATCTCTTGCGGTTTAGCAGTTATGCAAAATTCATCCAGAATAGAGCTCTTCAGAAACTATTCCCAGAAAATTCAAGATATACATTTTATTCGGGGTGCAAACAGCTTTAATACACGTGATGTTAATCAAAATCGTTAGAGCCATTTTTAAGAAAATCAACATTTTCGAAAATGTTTCCATGTAAAGAGTAGTTTGTAGTGGGGGATTTTCTTGAAAATATTCGTGTCGCATCCTTGGAAGATACAATACCTAAATACCAAATTGAGTATTTAACGATATTTTCGTTTTTGAGCTATGTTGTCCACAGACAGCCACAAACAAACGGACCTTTCTCTAAAAATCTTGTGTTACACTCACATGACTTTCTCCAGCTGCTCTACAAAACTTCTACAAAGGATTATTCGTCTTTGTACACAATGCTAATCAAGATAAGTGTTAGCAGAATGTTATTACTTTGTTCCTTATAAGTAGAAGGGAATAAAGGAATGCACTATACTAAAGTGATTGTCAAATGTTTTAAAAGCTGTCGTTATGCGATTGTCATTGCAAATCACTTCTTTGCTTGGCCAGGAGTAGAACAAAAGAAAAACGGACACTTCCTGTCTGAGAAAAGTTTAAGTACTTCACAATTGAAACCAATAACAAGGAATATCTCGAAAACGGTTACCTCCACAACAAAAAACGTACAAAAATTGTGTGTTTTGTCATGAGGTACATTTTTTGTGCAGTGCGTTTTTTTGTCTCTTACGGTTTAGCAGTTAAGCAAAATTCATCCAGAATAAAGAGGTCTTCAGAGGCTATTCCCAAAAAATTCGAGATATATATTTTATTTTGGACATAAATAGCTTTAATGTCCGGGATTTTAATTAAAATCTTTAGAGCTATTTTTAAGAAAATCAACATTTTCAAAATTTTTTCCATGTAAAGGGTGGTTTGTGGTGGGGGATTTTTATTTTAAATCTTCGTGTCGCATCCTTGGAAGATACTAAACCTAAATACCAAGTTTGGTATTTAACGGTATTTTTGTTTTGGGGCTATGCTGTCCACAGATACACACGGACCTTTTTTTAAAAAATGCTTTTTTCGGACTCAGGGGACCGCAAAGCATATTTTTCGGTGAAATTTGGTATCGAATTTTTGGATGCTTACAATAGCTTCTCTAGCCCTATGTACATTGTACATATGGGGCTAGAGAAAGTAGAAAGTAAAAACCTGGTTGGCATTCCAAGTGAACCAAGAAAGTCATATTTCAGGTTGTGGCGGTTTTGGGTCGTGCCCGGGCCCGGGTGTGGGTTTATGGGTGGCTAGCTCAGGGTTTTTAGTAGCATGGAAACTCTGTCAGGTTGTGGTGAGACACACGTGCTTTATTAATTTAGTACGGCCTTTTCTGCCGTCGAACACACTCGTATTGCACCTGATTTTCAGTTACACTTTACCACCCGCTATTATTTTTATTTATTAGTATGAAGCAGTGATATGTTTTTGTATTCTGGTCAGTATTAAAACAACTATTTCTCTCAAAACTAAAGGTAGCCTGTTCGGCTCCACCACGGACCTGAAAAATCACATCTTAGTCGTGGGGAGGTTCATCGTCAAGTGCCTTACAATGTCTTCTGGCCAGCGGAGATCATTATTTTGTGTCCCTCGGGAACGGTCCATTCACCCCCTCGGTTCAATGCACGGACGTAACGGTATCTTGTGCCCCGAGCTCGTGACTTATACATGTTTAAAGAGTCTTTCTGCCCTTCCCATTTTCACTGTACATTTATATTTCCCTTCTTGATGTAATGGTTAATAACTGTAATGGTACCTTAGGTTAATAACTGCCAAAAAGTAAGGCATGTATAAAAACTTGCCTCACAAAAGATGTAGAGCACGTTAAAACACAATACTCCCTTATTTTACTGCTACTTACAAAGAAACAAGTAGAAGCATAAGCTTTTTAACAATACTTTCTTGCAGAGATGTAGAGAAAGTCATATGAATGGAGCAAATCAGATTTTTATATAATAGGTAATCGTAAAAAATGGAATCTCACCACAAAAGTGTATAGCTTGTTAAAACACACCTGTCGGCCATGCAAATAACATGGAATTTCAACGCTGTCACCACACAGCGGTTTTTAAAAATCTAACATTCGCTTTTCCTACGGAGGTTCTTGTAAGCTTATGTTTCAGGTATTTTACGCGATGGATCGTTTCAATAAGTTTCCGTTTACATCAATTCATTCAATCTGTTACGTCACTCGAGCCATATAAATAACTGACACTAAGTAAAAATAACCAACTGTATTATTTAATACATTTTTCGCTTTTCAATCATGCTAAAATACAGTATCTGATGTGTCCCATTCACATGACTTTCTCTACATGTCTGCATTAAATTTTTGTTAGAAAGCTCATTCTTCTATTTACTTAATTCCAGTCGAGAAAAAATTAGCAGAAATAGTGTTATTACTTGCTTCCTTGTAAGAAGAAGCGAAATAAGGGAGTGTCATAGGTTAAAGTGATAGTCAAAAGCTGGTTGCTATGTGACTGAAGTTCCTTTGTTTGAATGGACAGGAGTTGATAAATTCCCGAAAAAAAAAGTGTCGCTTCCTTGAAAGATATTAAACCTAAATAACAAGTTGTGTATTTAACGGTGTTTTCGTTTTTGAGCTATTCTGTCCAGAAACACACATGGAACATTTTCCAAACATGTTTCTTTTCGGACTCAAATAACCACTAAACATATATTTCAGGTGTAATCTCGACATCGATTGTTTGGAAATATCTTATCTCTCTACATGTGGAGAATAGGAAAGAGAGCTATTTAGCGAATTTCCACAAAACATTTTTGCACAGAATCCTGCAAAGAGTAATTAATTATCGGTGGATAGCCTTTGTTAGCCTAAGGTAAATGTAAGCTCATTATTTTTCCATCGAAGAAATATTCATTATAATCCATTACCATAAAAATCTGATGTGTTACATTCACATGACTTTCTCTACATCTCTGCAACAAATTATTGTTAAAAAGCTTATTCTTCTATTTATTTCATGCTAATCGAGAAAACTTTGCAGAAATAGTCTAATTACTTGCTTCCTTGTAAGTAGAAGCGAAATAAGGGAGTATCATAGGTTAAAGTGATAGTCAAAAGCTGGTTGCTATGTGACTGAAGTTCCTTTGTTCGTATGGACAGGAGTAGATAAATTCCTGTAGCAGAAAAGTACAATTTTTTTTAAAGCTGAAACCAATAACAATGAATATCTCAAACACGATCAGCTCCACGCCAAAAATGTATATTACATACATTGTGTGTTTTAACGTGCTCTACATTTTTTGTGAGGCAAGTTTTTGTACATGTCTTACGTTTTGGCAGTTATGCAAAATTCCGTAAAATTCATCCAGTAGTATTCAGGGGCTATTTCTAGAAAATTCAAGATATACATTTTATTTGTCAGGTAAATATTTTTAATATATGATATTTTAATCAAAATCGCTAGAGCCATTTTTGAGAAAATCAAAATTTTCGAAAAAAGTTCCATGTAAAGGGTAGTTGGGATGGGGGGATATTCTTGAAAATCTTCGTGTCGCATCCTTGGAATATAACTAACCTAAATACCAAGTTTGGTTTTTAAAGGACTTTCGTTTTTGAACAATGATGAGCAAAGACACACATGGACATGTTTACTTTCTCTACACGTACTATGTACATAGTGTATAGAGAAGGTATTGTAATGCACCCAAAAATTCCATACCGAGATTTGACCGGTCCCCCTCAATCCAAAAAAATCATTTTCAGAAAAAGGTGTGTGTGTGTGTGGACAGCATAGCTCAAAAACGAAAAGATGTCTGTAACGATTTTGATTAAAATATCGTATATTAAAGCTATTTATCTGAACACTAAAATGTATATCTTCAGTTTTCTGGGAATAGTCTCTGAAGACTACTGGATGAATTTTACGGAATTTTGCATAACTGCTAAACGTAAGACATGTACAAAAACTTGCCTCACAAAAAATGTAGAGCACGTTAAAACACACAATGTATGTTATATACATTTCTTTTCGTGGAGTTGATCGTCTTTACTTTCTCCATACGCACTATGTACATAGTGTATAGAGAAAGTATTGCACTCCACCAAAAATTCGATACCGAGATTTCACCGCGAAATATATGTTTTAGGGTCCCCAATATCCAAAAAAAGCATTTTCACAAAAAGGTCCGTGTGTGTGTGTGTGTGTGTGTGTGTGTGTGTGTGTGTGTGTGCGTGTGTTTGTGAACACAATAACTCAAAAACGAAAAGTCGGTAAAATACCAAACTTGGTATTTAAGTTTAGTATCTTCCAGGGATGCGACACGAAGATTTTGAGAAAAATCCCCCCACCCCCAACTACCCTTTACATGGAACTTTTTTCGAAAATTTTGATTTTCTCAAAAATGGCTCTAACGATTTTGATTAAAATTTCGTATATTAAACATATTTACCTGACAAATAAAATGTATATCTTGAATTTTCTGGGAATAGCCTCTGAAGAGTAGTTTATTCTTGATGAATTTTACTAAATTTTGAATAACTGCTAAACCGTAAGAGATGGACAAAAATTTACTACACAAAAAATGTAGAGCACATTAAAACACACAATTTATGTTATATACATTTTTTTTTTCGTGGAGTTCGTCGTTTTGGTGACATTCCTTATTTTTTGTTTCTGCTATGAAAAGCGTATACTTTTCTCATACAGGAACTTGTCAATTCCTATCCATATAGACAAAGGAACTCCATTGACATAGCAACCAGCTTTTGACTATCACTTTAACCTACGGTTGTCCCTTATTTCGCGAGTAATTAGACTATTTCTGCTATTTTTGTCTGATTAGCATAAAGTAAATAGAAGTATAAGCTTTTTAAGAATTATTTGTTGCAGGGATATGGAGAAAGTCATGTGAATGGTACACATCAGATTTTTAAGATATTCCTGGTCATTAGTTTCCTCTTTGAAAAACTTATATTTTTCTCATACAGGAATTTGTCAACTCCTGTCCATACTAACAAAGGAACTTCAGTCACATAGCAACCAGCTTTTGATTATCACTTTAACCTATGGTACTCCCTTATTTCGCTTTTACTTAAGGAAGCAAGTAATAAGACTATTTCTGCTAATGTTTTCTCAATTAGCATGAACTAAATAGAAGCATAAGCTTTTTAACAATAATTTGCTGAAGAGATGTAGAGAAAGTCAGGTGAATGGAGCGCATCAGATGTTTCTAACATTTATTTCCAGAATTCTCAGTATTCAATTTTTGGGTGCAATACACTACCTTCTCTATACACTATGTGCATAGTGAAAGTGAAAATTGTCCAGAAGATGTTGGAATGAAACCTACACTATTAATTAAAGCAAATCTGTAATCTTGTAAAATGCACTTTGTGATATGACAAAAGAATGGGAGGTGACCAAGAGAGTCAGTTGGCGATGCTCCCGGCGTCAAGAATAACCTCACATATCATGAAGGGGCGCGTGTCCCCAGCTGCACTAGATAGAAAACAAGCGATGGCATATTATTTTGGACGAGCCACTTGGCACGTCTTATCTACTATTCGCGACAGAAGACCTGCACGGAACAGTCTGCTTTCTATTCTCATATTCTCCACTAGATCAAACTACTTTCTGGTGTCTTATTGGAAATTGCTAAAAAAAGAATCTTACATGTACCATTCACATTACCTTCTCTACATCTCTGCAAAAATTATTCTTAAAATGCTTAAGCTTCTATTTACTTCATGCTAATCGAGAAATAAAAAAAAAAAAAAAAAAAAAACTAGCAAAAATAGTATTATTTCTTGCTTTCTAGAAAGCAGAAGCGAAATAAAGGAGTACTCTAGGTTAAAGGGATAGTCAAACGCTGGTTTTTCATTGCTGAAACCAAAAACAAGGAATATCTTAAAAACAACCAACTCCAAGAAAAAAATGTATATTAACATAAAATGTGTGTTTTAAAGTGCTCTGCATTTGTTGTGCGGTAAGTTTTTGTCCGTCTCTTACGGTTTAGGCAGTTATGCAAAATTCCGTAAAATTCATCCAGAATAAAGTAGTCTTCAGAGACAATTCCCAGAAATTTCTAAATATACATTTTATTTGTCAGGTAAATATCTTTGATATACGATATTTTAATCAAAATCGTTAGTGCCATTTTTGAGAAAATCGAAGTTTTCGAAAAAGTTCCATGTAAAGGGTACTTTGGGGTGGGGGGATTTTTCTCAAAATCTTCGTGTCGCATCCCTGGAAGATACTAAACATAAATACCAAGTTTGGTATTTTACCGACTTTTTGTTTTTGAGTTATCGTGTTCACAGACACACGAACACACACACACATACATGGCCCTTTTTGTGAAAAAGGTGAAATCTCGGTATCGAATTTTTGGGTGGAGTGCAATACCTTCTCTATAAACTACGTACATAGTAAGTGTAGAGAAAGTAATAAAACAAGGACAGATCACAATGCTGATACACTTGTTACTTACTCCACACATACTATGTACATAGTGTATAGAAAAGGTACTCTAATGCACCAAAAAATTTCATATCGAGATTTCACCGGAAATATATATTTTGAAACCCCCTGAATAAAAAAAAAAAGTCTGATGTGTTACACTCACATGACTTTCTATAGCTACTCTACAAACTTCTTAAAAAAATGATTCTTCTTTCAACACCACGCTAATCGAGATAAATATTAGCAGAATTTTATTACTTAGTTCCTTATAAGTAGACTGGAACTAAGGGAATGTACTAGGCTTAAGTGATTGTCAAATGTTTTTGAAAGCTGTCGTTATGTGATTGTCATTGCAAATCGCTTCTTTGCTTGACCAGGAGAACAAAAGAGAAACGGACACTCCCGTCGAAGAAAAGTGTAAGTACTTCACAACTGAAACTAATGACAAAGAATACCTCGAAAACGGTAAGCTCTACGAAAAGAAGTATATGACATAACTTGTGTATTTTAAAAAAACCTACATTTTTTGTATAGTAAGTTTTCGTATATCTCTTACAGTTTACTAGCTATACCAAATAAAGCAAAACTTATCCAGAATAAATCGGTCTTTAGAAGCTATTCCCAGAAAATTCAAGATAGACATTTTATTTGTGATAGAAATGACTTTAATATGTGGCATTTTAATCAAAATCGTTACAGCCATTTTTAAGAAAAACAAAAATTTGGGAATTTTTTGCATGTAAAGGGTAGTTAGGGGTGGGGGGATTTTCTTGAAAATCTTCATGTCGCATCCTTGGAAGATACCAAACTTAAATACCAAGTTTGGTATTCTACGGTCTTTTCATTTTTGAGCTATGCTGTCCAGACACACACACACACACACACACACGGACCTGTTTCTGAAAATGCTTTTTTTGGACTCGGGGGTCCTAAAACATGTATTTCCGGTGAAATCTCGACATCGAATTTTTGGGTGGAATACAATACTTCTCTATCAATATATACACTAAAGAAAGTAATTAGAAAAATGTCAGTGTGTGTCTCTGTATGTCTGTGGGCAGCATAGCTCAAAAACGATTTCCCTTCTACCCACAAGGAATCTGGTAATAAGACTTATTCTCATAATGTTTATCTTGATTAGCATGATGTAGATAACAGATTAATGTTTTGAATAAAAGGTTTGTTTACCGAACAGCTAGAGGACATCATGTGAATGGAACACGTTAGAGTTTTGCCATTCTACTTACAAGGGACCAAGTTATACGGACAAGTTCTGCTAATCTAGATTATCATGAAGTACATAGAAGAATACGAATTTTAACAATACTTTGTGGCAGAGATGTAGGGAAAGTCATGTGAAAGGAACACATCAGATTTTTGCATTCTATTTTATGTTGTGTGCAGCACGGATAGGTATTTATTTAGCACTCCAGATTGAAGATGCGCTTGCTAGGCAACATCTCCACCAAACGTTACGTCCATCCCATTGAGTTGCCACTCGCTTCAAAAATGGACTAAAGCAATGACGTCTCGAACTTGTGAAAGGCTCGAAATTTGGGATCTTGTGTATATACGTGATCTCTATTCAATATCAACAAACAAACAAGCACAGAGTTCTATCTCTGAGTATATGTATGTGGTCATTTACGTACTTTATATCTGTGGCCGCAGACGAATGCACGACACACCGGGTTTCAAATTCCGAGCCTTAGAAATGAACTCATTATAATTTGGGTTTAGAACATCAGTGGTACGTTCTATACGTGGTTAACACTTTACTTTGGAGGAATTTACCTTTCACATATAGCAATGATTTAAAATGCAGAAAAATGTATTTATTATGTTACTCTATAACATTTGTCTTATATATGTTTCAGTAGTGTTCTTCACTGTATCCTAGTTGTGGGTTGAGGCGATATCATACCAACCAAAAATATAGTTAAATAATAATAATTAAGCAATAATTAATGAAAAACCATCATGAAAATTAATATAAATCGGTAATTTTTGGAATCGAAAACATGTAAACATACCATTAGAAAGCCAGTAAAATACTAATATCTGTTTTAATTTTGAGCTATATTGAGGAATAAATAGCGATATAATTTGCGACATTATATTAGTATGACGCGTATATTACTATTTCAATAATTAGTTTTGTACATATTTAATATAAGAAATATCTGCTTCAGTAGAACGCAGAACCTTAGGGTGTATAAGCTCGCATTGTATTCTTCAAGGCTACTTGATAACACGAATTTTAGAGCATCAGGGACACAAGTAACAGCCCCAAGTTTAAGGGAAGGTCTTTTCCCTTATAATCTAGAGAGAGGGTCTTTCTCATTGTAGAGAAGGGTCACGTGGGTGGAATATAAAGAAAAGTCCCAGACAGGCACGTGATAACGCTGCTTTTCGCACCTCTTTCCAGCCAATCAAAAAGAAGGGCAATATTAGAGCTTTTGGTATATAAGTGATGCGCGTACTAGAAATCGCACGCAGCGTAAGAAATACTCAACGTAAGAAATGTGACGACACACAATGTAAGAAATCGCGCGGCGCCCAGTGTAAGAAATCGGCTTCTTATAAGAAATCTGAATAGTAAGAAATACGCATTAGTTGTGAGTGTGAAGTTACTCTGCCGGGCAACAACTACCGTAAATGTTATACGGACTGTAAAACTCAAGATCACGGTGACGGTTGTAAGAACTCAGTAAGAGTGGAACTAGCACTTATAAAGATTATGTCATCAGGTTCGCGATCGTTTATGTCGGGAGTTGCCTCTTGCCTCAAACCAGCAAGAGATAATCAATGAAAGAAATCATCAGTGAAATTTCTCTTTTATTTGAGCCTAACACTTTTGTTATTCTTTCCCCCCTGAGCAAGAGACAAATCATGGTCTACAAGAACGAGCCTAGCCAGAGCAACAAAGGGAATCTGCAAGGTATGTACACTCTTAATGTAGAGTGTTTCACGAGCAGTAACCCTCGACCAACCCCAAGTAGACTCACATGATAGCGCCATATTAGTGCACGAAACAAATAACCGACAATTTAAGATCTGTTTCTCGGTAAACCTCATATAAGGGCTAAATTTCTCGGAGAGTGTAACTCTCGCACATCTAGCTGAGCGACGGCGCCAATTCATTCCAATACGCTTAAGGTTTGTTGAAGGCTTCCTAAAGCTACCCTTGAGCCAATGGGAAAATAATATTGAAATTTAAACAAAAATATCCGCCAGTCGTAGTCAAGCATGTGTTTCTAACTGGCGAGATTACGTGGGTATAAATACAGTTCTCGACCAGACTCCTATATTATTATAAACTAAAGCGCGAACAAGTGTAATTCCAAATAGGCCAGAAATTGTAAGATTCGTGCAACAGAACAACGTATGTTAACTTAATCATCGCTTTGAACCAGTTCCCATGCACATCCAGATAGCTAGCGGGCGGACGAGTTCGACCCTTGATCGACTAATCCTGAATCGACAACGAACTTCAACCCGTAAGAGGTGATCACCGCATTAGGGTTCTTGTTAAAGCAGCAATTAATGATACATTTCGCGGCTTGCTTTTCACTTCATAATAATTACATGGCCTATACCGCACACTCATCTGAAACAACCACAGGATCGCTAAAGATAGTTATTGATACATGCCACTCTTAATGTTCTCGCATCAGTGCGTTATAGTTGTGGTTTGCTATTTATGTATTTATATCATAAAGCCAGCAAATTTGTGTGTGTGGGATAACGAGAATAATCTCAAAACTGTGATGTGTTCCATTCACATGACTTTCTCTATTCTCTGTAACAAATCATTGTTAAAAAGCTTATGCTTCTATTTACTTCATCCTAGTCGAGAAAAAATTAGCAGAAATAGTCTTATTACTTGCGTCCTTCTAAGCAGAAGCAAAATAAGGGAGTACCATAGGTCAAACTGATAGTCAAAAGCTGGTTGCTATGTAATTCAAGTTCCTTTCTATGGACAGGAGTTGACAAATTCCTGTACGAGAAAAGTGTAAATTTTTCATAGCTGAAACCACAAACAAGGAATGCTTAAAAAAACGATGAACACCACGAAAAAAATGTATATTACATAAATTGTGTATTTGAACCTACTCTACATTTTTTGTGTGGTAAGTTTTTTTCCCTCTGTTACGGTTTAGCAGTTATGCAAAATTCCGTAAAATTCATCCAGAATAAAGTAGTCTTCAGAGGCTATTCCCAGAAAATTCAAGATATACATTTTGGTAAATATGTTTAATATACGACATTTTAATCAAAATCGTTAGAGCCATTTTTAAGAAAATCAAAATTTTCGAAAAAAGTTTCATGTAAGGTGTATTGGGGGTGGGGGGATTTTCTTGAAAATCCTCGTGTCGCATCCTTGGAAGATACCAAACTTAAATACCAAGTTTGGTATTCAACGGTCCTTTCGTTTATGAGCTATGCTGTCCACAGACACACACACACAGATTTTGTTCTGAAAATGCTTTTTTTGGATTCAGGGGACCCAAAACATGAATTTCCGGTGAAATCTCGATATCAAATTTTTGGGTGGAATGCAATACCTTCTCTATACACTATGTATATAGTACGCGTAGAGAAATTAAAAATCTAATGTGTTCCATTCACATGACTTTCTCTACACCTCTGTAACAAATTGTTGTTAAAAAGATTATTCTTCTGTGTACTTTATGCCAATCGATATAAAGATTAACAGAAATGCTTTCTTTCAAATAGAAGGGAAATAATGGAATACACTAGGCTAAAACGATAGTCAACTCTTTTAAAAGCTGGTAGCCAAGTGGATGAAATCCGTTTCTTTGCAATGCGTTGACAAACTCCCGCATGTGTAAAGTTTAACTATTTTAAACTGAAACCAATAACAAGGAGTATCTCATAAATGGCCAGTACCACGAAAAAAAAATGTATATAACATTAATTGTGTGTTGCATCGAGATCTACACATTTTGTGTACCTCTTACGGTTTACTAGTTACGCAAAATCCAGCAAAATTCATCAAGAATATAGACCGCCATTCTCAGAAAATTCAAGATATACATTTTAGTTGTTTAAATATCTTTAATATATGTATCTTCAACAAAATATTTACAGCCATTTTTGGGAAAATCAAAATTTTCGAAAATTGGTCCATATAAAGGGTAGTTTAGCGTTGGGGGATTTTATTCAAAATCTTCGTGTCGGATACTTGGAAGATCTAAACTTTTATGCTAAGCTTGGTATTTTACCTATTTTTCGTTTTTGAGTTATCGTGTTCACAGACACATGGATCTTTTTCTAAAAAATCTTTTTATGGATACAGGGGACCCTAAAACGGTATTTCCGTTGAAATCTTGGTGTAGACTTTTTGGGTAGAATGCAATATCTTCTCTATGTGTAGAGAAAGCAAAAAAAAAATCTGATATGTTCCATTCACATAACATTCTCTACATCTCTGCAACAAATTATTAAAAAGCTTATTTACTTAATGCTAATTGAAAAAACTAGCAGAAATAGTCTCGTTACTTGCTTCCTTGTAAGGAGAAGCGAAATAAGGGAGTACCATAGGTTAAAGTGATAGTCAAAAGCTGGTTGCTATGTGACTGAAGTTCCTTTGTTTGTATGGACACGAGTTGACAAATTCCTGTACGAGAAAAGTAAGTTTTTCAAAACTGAAACCAAAAAACAAGCAATATCTAAAAAACGATCAACTCCTCGAAAAAAAAATGTATACAACAATAATTATGTGTTTTAACGTGCTCTACATTTTTTGTGTGGTAAATATTTGTCCATCTCTTACGGTTTAATAGTTGTGCAAAATTCCGTAAAATTCATCCAGAATAAAGTTGTCTTCATGCTATACCCAGAAAATTCAAGATATACATTCTACTTGTCAAGTAAATATCTTTAATATACGATGTTTTAATAAAAATCGTTAGAGCCATTTTTTTGAAAAAATCAAAATTTTCGAAAAAAATTCCATGTACAGTATAGTTGAGGGTGGGAGTATTTTCTTGAAAATCTTTGTGTCGCATCCTTGAAGATACCAAACTTAAATACCAAGTCAACGGTCTTTTCGTTTTTGAGCTATGCTGTCCAAAGACACACAAACGGACCTTTTTCCAAAAACGCTTTTTTTTTTTGAATTCAGGGGGACCCAAAACATGTATTTCCGGTGAAATCTTGGTATCGAATTATTGGGTGGAATACAATACATTTTCTATACGCTATGTACATAGTACGTGCAGAGGAAGTAAAAACCCATGCAACTAATATGTGTAAACTTGTTTGACCAGGATTTTAAATACTGGAAGGCTTAGAATATTGGAAGTCAAAGAGGGAAATTATTTTATTTGGGTTTTAAAATGGATAAATTGGGCATATCCGGGAAACCAGTGAATTTTATTGTGATCCCACACACACCTCCTGAGAATTACGTTAAATCTTTGACTTCCAAATTCCCTACAGGCTAGCCAACCAATGTTCGTCACTTCCTACAGAAGTTTTTTCGTTGCCGAACCACAGGCTCGAGCAGTATTTACAGATCCAGTAAATGATCACATTAAACGTGAAAAAGACCGACATTTCCTTGGAAGAAGTGCAAGCAGCGAGTTTTGTCGTAGTGACAAGTACATCATGTAATAATTCACCAAATTAGAATAAAAGTTAATACAGAATTTAGTTTGTAAATTGTCTTTCCTCTACTGTTTACCCATAGTGAGTCAAAAGAATGGGAAATGTTGAAAACTGTTGTGGCGGCGCTGAGTGATAGATAGCACCGAATGACATACCGAAGACCTTGCCATTTAGTAAACATGGAGCAGCGGTAAAAGCCTATTACAGGAATGAGCTGCCCCATTTTCCCGCCAACTTTTGGTTTCAGCAAGACGGAGCAACAGCACATACAGCACGGATATCGATGCGAACTGCCCGACGATTGTTTGGTAACCGTGTCATTGCCTGGTCCCCAAAATCGCCTGATCTGACAGCTTGTGATTATTTCTTGTGGGGCCATCTTAAGAGCGCGGTTTAACGTATTCGACCTGCTACCACCGAAGAACTTAAAACAAGAATAAGAAGGGAAATCTCCAGGATTCCTGTTGAAATGAGTCATGCATAACGTTCCTATCAGGCTTCAAGAATGTCAGGGAGATCATCTATCGGATGACATATTTAAGAAATAAACATGATTGTGAAATTCAATAATGGCCTACTCTGAAGTATATATTGACAAAAGTAATTTTGCTCATCCATTAATCTCCATTCCATAATGTCCATTCTTTTGAATCACCTGGACATTTGCCAACACGCTTCAAGTTTTCTCAATACTCAGAAAATGTCTGGTCGTGTTATAACCGTGACATAAATAGACATACAGCATTTCAGTGAAAATATTTGCCAACACAAAACAACTGTAATTTACCATCGAGCCACCCCTTCAGTAACGACCCCTTTCTGTCAATATTTAATGACACATATATTGCCTGCGCAAAACTTGAGGAATCGTGACTCTGACCGCCAACCCAGCTACCGAGTTTAGCTTTTCGGAGTTGTACTTTGCTTACTTAAAGTCACAGCGAGCAAACTTTGAACAGTGTTCCGCATATGTTTGTATTCAAAGTGGGCAGTAAATAGTGTTCATTTTATTTATTCTATTTTTTTAACTATGGCTCCTACGTTTACAAAGTTAAGTGGCAAGGTATTACTTAGATAGAGCAGAGAAAAGTGTGAATGTCCTTTACTTCATGAAAAAAGAGGCAGAGATAAAGGAAGAAAATGTGTGTTCCCCGAGTTCTTCAAAAGCCTGTAGAAAGTGAATGAAAGAGTAGCCAAGGCAACTGATATTTCACTGAGTTCCGTTTCCAGGGTTCTCAAAGATAAGAAAGAAAGAAAAATAAAACTTAATATATAACTTTTAAATTAAAAGATGTGGAACAGTTGTGTCGCCAGCGAATTGCAGAAATTGGCAGGCCAGAAAGGGAAAATGTATGTCGACATGTTGAGAACATTGAAAATCATTAGAAAGAATTGTAGAAAATCAAAAAGAAAGAGTTCTAATCCAGGATATTGGAGCAGAAAGTAGCGATAACGTTGATGATGACAATGACGTGAGCGAAGACGAAGGACTGTCAGGTGTGGAAGGCAGACGATTGACATTGTTTATATAGTAGGCCATTTGTATAGATATGAATATAACACATGTTTATCAGTGCAGGTGACAGATATTTGACATCGACTGGTGAACTGCTTATCTGAAAGTACAACTCGCTTCCTAGCTCTCATTAAGAACTTCACATGTCCACATCTGTTGCAGGGCAGAGTCCTATCTAAGACAAACACCATCATTTCAAACAATTACTGGTGGTGAGACGTGGCCAAAGCCAATTACAGTGATGTAATTACATAGTGTAGTGTACAAGTACCACCAAGGCAAAGATACTGCTGCTGTTGTTTTCACTCTCTGCTTCCAAGTGTCTGCACGAACTCTCCTGCTTTTCAAACAAACAGAAACTTCACTTTGGTTTCGCCGAAGGAAGAGCTCATGCTTCTGGGCTCTCTTCACTCCAATTTTGTAAATACTACTGAAGAACTGACGCATTTTTCTAACAGAAACAGAAGCCAGAAATTCATACCACTAATGGTGGCCACCATAAAGCGTCATAGCCGAACATCTCTCAAATGAATGAAAACATCTGATGTGTTGCACTCATAACTTCTCAAGCTGCTTAGCAAACTTCTTACAAAAGATTCTTCTTCTTTCTACACCATGCTAATCGAGATAAACATTAGCAGTTATGCAAAATTCAGTAAAATTCATCCAGAATAAACCAGTCTTCAGAGGCTATTCCCAGAAAATTCAAGATATACATTCCTTTGTCTATTTAACATACGACATTTTAATCAAAATCATTAGAGCCATATTTGACAAAATCAAAACTTTCGAAAAAAGTTCCATGTAAACGGCACCTGGGGGTGGGGGGATTTTCTTGAAAATCTTAAGTGTCGCATCCTTGAAGGATACCAAACTTAAACACCGAGTTTGGTATTTAACGGTCTTTTCGCTTTTAAGCTATGCTGTCCACAGACACAGAGACACACAAACACACGGACCTTTTTGTAAAAATGTAATTCTTTTGTTTTGTTTTAGGGAGATCCAAAACATGTATTTCCGGTGAAATCTCGGTATCGAATTTTTGGGTGGAATGCACTACCTTCTCTATACATTATGCACATAGTACGTGCGTGTAGAGAAAGTAAAAACGGAAACTTACTGTCTAAGATACGTATATGTACTTTACAACTGAAAATAACAAGGAATATCTCGGAAACGGTCAACTCTGCAACAAAAACGCAAATTGTGTTTTAACATGATATAATGTTTTGCGTAGTAAGTTTTTGTCTATCTCACGATTTAACCGGTATGCAAAATTCATCCGGAATAAAGAGGTCTCCGGAGGCTATTCCCAGAAAATTGAAGATATACATTTTATTTGGCAAGTAAATATCTTAAACATAAGAGATCTTAATCAAAATCGTTATAGCCATTTTTTAGAAAATCAAAATGTTGTAAAGTTTTTCCTACGGTAGTTTGTGGAGGGAGGATTTTCTTTAAAATCTGTATGTCCAACCTTGGAGGATGCTAAATCTATATACCAAGTTTGGTATTTAACGGACTTTCCGCTTTTGAGCTATGCTGGCCACAGACACACAGACGCGCGCGGACCTTTTTCTAAAATGCTTTATTCGGAATTAGGAGACATCAAAACATATATTTCCGGTGAAATCTCGACATCTAATTTTTGGGTGGAATACAATAGCTTCTCTCCCCACTATGAGCATTGTACATGCGGGCTAGAGAAAGTCAAAAAGGCTTTATTCCATTCACGTGACTTTCTCTACTTGTTCTGCAAACAAACTATTCATACAAAACCTTCTTCTTTCGATTTCATGGTAACTGAGATACACATTAGCAGAAATGGTCTTATTACTTGCTTGTAAGTAGAAGGATATAAGGGGATACGCTTGTTTAAAGCACGTCAAATATTTTGAGAGGTGGTCGCTATCCAATCCAATTAAAATGTTCATCCAGAATAAAGTAGTCTTCAAAGGCTATTCCCAGAAAATTCAAGATACATATTTTACTTGCCATGTAAATATCTTTAATATACGGTATTTTAATCAAATTCGTTAGTGTAATTTTTGAGAAAATCAAAAATTATGAAATTTGTCCCATATAAAAGGTAGTTTGAAGTGGGGGATTTTTCTCAAAATCTTTGTGTCATATCTCTGCAAGAAGCTCAACTTAAATATTAAGTTTGGTATTTTACCGACATTTCGTTTTTGAGTTATTGTGTACACAGACACTCATGGATTTTTTTGTTGTTGTAAATATTCTTTTTTGGGGGCGGGGGATACAGGAGAGCCTAAAAGTCTATTTCCCTAGAAATCTCGGTATCGAATTTTCGGGTGGAATGCAATACTTTCTATATCACTATGCACATTTTTTTTGTTTTTTTTTTGGGGGGGGGGGATAGTGTTTACCGCCCGCTTTTATTGCTCTGGCACCGCTGACAATGACACTGATGATACATGAAGATGGAGTCCCGGTGGAATGTAATGGCGGGGGAAACCGGAGAAAACCCGCACCTGCGCCGCTTTGTCCACCACAAATCTCACATGCGGTTGCTTGGGATCGAACCCGGGCCGTGTAGGTGAGAGGAGAGTGATCTCACGGCGCGGCCACACTATGTACAGAGTACGTGAAGAGAAAGCAATATGTATAGTGTATTATGTTGCCGTTCTATATTCGCTCTTCCACAAATTTATCTTACGGAGGTTCCTTCTTTTACTTCATGCAAATTTTCATTACACACTTCACAGCACAAATACACCAGGACATGAATGCGCTCGATAGGAAGAGGAACTTGACAGTTGAGGACGTGTAGTCAGGTAAAGAAAACATCCTCCGAGGTAGTGTTTCCGAGAAACGATGAGAAAACGTCATCAGGTCCGTATTCAATCATTAAAATATCGTCATTGTGTAGCTGCATACTCCCACTATTGCCCTGTCCCTCGCTCCCCTAGAATCCTAAATCTTGAGGCGTCAACAAAACAATAGCGGCTTTTTCCTAGTACATTTACATTGGTCGAATAGAACGTCTAAGCGCAATACAGTAGGCTAAAGCAATGTACATTCCTAAAAATCTGATGTGTTACACTCACATAACTTTCTCTAGCGCTCTGTAAACCTCTACAAAAGATTCTTCTTCTTTATACACCATGCTAATCGAGAATGTTCTTATTACTTAGTTCCTTATAAGTAGAAGGGAACTAAAGGAATGTGCTAAGTTAAAGTGATAATCAAATGTTTTAATAGCTGTCGTCATGAGATTGTCATTGCAAATCGCTTCTTTACTTGGTCAGGAGTAGAACAAAAGAAAATCTGTGTTCCATTCACATGACTTTCTCTACATCTCTTTAACAAACTATTGTTAAAAAACTAAAGCTTCTATTTACTTCATGCTGAAAAAAGTAGCAGAAATAGTCTTATTACTTGCTTCCTTGTAAGTAGAAGCGAAATAAGGGAGTACCATAGGTTAAAGTGTCAGTCAAAAGCTGGTTGCTATGTGACTGAAGTTCCTTTGTTTGTATTGACACGAGTTGACAAATTCCTGTATGAGAAATGCAGAAGTTTTTTAAAGCTGAAACAAAAAACAAGGAATATCTCAAAAAAGTTCAACTCCTCGAATAAAATGTATATAATATAAATTGTGTGTTTTAACGTGCTCTACATTTTTTGTGTGGTCAGTTTTTGTCTACCTCTTGCAGATTACCATTATACAAAATTCCGTAAAATTCGTCCAGAATAAAGTAGTCTTCAATGGCTATTTCCAGAAAATTCAAGATATACATTTTATTTGTCAAGTAAATATCTTTAATATACGATATTTTAATCAAAATCGTTAGAGCCATGTTTGTGAAAATTAAAATTTTCAAAGAGTTTCATGTAAAGAGTAGTGGGGACTTTCTTCAAAATCTTTGTGTCGCATTCTTGGAAGACACCAAACCTAAATACCAAGTTTGGTTTTTAACGGACTTTTCGTCTTTGAGCTATACTGCCCACACACTCAGACATTTTTCTAAAAATGCTTTTGTTTGGATTCAAGGTGTCTCCAAACATATATTTCCGGTGAAATCTCGGTATGGAATTTTTATGTGCAGTACAATACCTTCTCTATACACTATGTACATTGTACGTGTAGAGAAAGTAATAATTTTGTGGCTTTTCACAATTTTTGGTCAAATTTCACATTTATCACTTTAAGATAAAGAATGTGCACGAAACTTTGGACGTTAGATTCTGTTACAAGCTATGTTGGATACATTTTTGTTACTTTCTCTACATGTACTATGTACATAGTGTATAGAGAAGGTATTGTATTCTATTAAAAATTCCATACCGGGACCTCACTGGAAATATACATGTTTTGGGACCCCCTGAAAAAGCTCCGAGTGTGTGCGTGTACAGCATAGCCCAAAACACGAAAAGACGGTTAAGTACCAAACTTGGTATTTAAGTTTGGTATCTTCCAAGGATGCGACACGAAGATTTTCAAAAAGACCCGCCAACCCCAACTACCCTTTACATGGAACTTTTTTCGAAATGTTTGATTTTCTCAAAAATGGCTCTAACGATTTTGATTAATGCATTTTAAAGATATTTATCTGACAAATAAAATGTATATCTTGAATTCCCTGGAAGTAGTCTCTGAAGACTACTTTATTCTGGATGAAATTTACGGAATTTTGCATAACTGCTAAACCGTAAGAGACGAACAAAAACTTACCATAGGAAAAATGTAGAGGTTATTAAAACCAACAATTTATGTTACATTATTTCGTGGAGTTGATCGCTTTTGAGATATTCCTTGTTTTTGGTTTCAGCTTTAAAAAACTGTCAACTCCTCTCCATGGACACAAACAAAGGAAGTTCAATCACATAGCATCACTTAACCTATGGTACTTCTACTTACAAGAAACAAGTAATAGGACTATTTCTGCTAATTTTTTCTCTATTATCATGAAGTAAATTTATTTTTATGCTTCATAAGCTTTTTAACATTGCAGGGATGTAGAGAATGTCATGTGAATGGAACACAACAGAAGACACCAAAAGCCGCGAAGGCCGTTTTCTGACAATAGTAGATTACGCCTAGTTGATGATGACCTTGTCGAGGCGCGTCTCCCTTCCTCGCTAACCCAATAAGAGGAGCTAATGGCTTTCTCGCAATTATTTCATCCGTCTGCAGCAGAGTTAGCTCCGATCTGAACAAAACGACAACTGTTAGTGTGGAATACGCACACAATTCCAATTAGCATATATCAACAATACGCCTTCAAGTTACAGAGTCGCAATATTCCTGCCTTCCATATTTATTGACAAATGATTAACGTATTCCTTTATTTACTTATTAATTACTTTCAAGACCTCTTTATTCTGAATGAATTTGCCGAAATTTGCTTAACTGCTAAACCGTAAGAGATAGACAAAAACTTACTGCACAAAAAATGTAGATCTCTCAAAACATACAAGTTATGTCCTTTAAAGTTTTTGTTGTGGAGGTAACCGTTTCCGAGATATTCCTTGTTACTGTTTTTCAATCGTCAAGTGCTTACACTTTTCTCACGCAGGTTTTTCTTTTGTTCTATTCCTTGTCAAGGAAAGAAGCGATTTGCAATGACAATCGCATAACGACAGCTTTTAAAACATTTGACTATCACTTTAGCATAGCACATTCCTGTAGTTCCCTTTTACTTATAAGGAACTAAGTAATAAGAACATTCTGGTAATGTTTATTTCCATTAGTATGTGTAGAAAGAACAATAAACTTCTGTTAGAAGTTTGTTTGTAGAACAGCAAGAGAAAGTCATGCGAATGGATGATGAAGTTCTGGAGTACCCACGTTCTTGATGACAGAATGCGTTTTAACTCTTAAACTAGCAATAATCAAATTATGGGCAAGTCAAAAGTGCATATTGCATGAAAACAGGTTTTTGCATTATTTATGATAACATTTTGTTCAAGAGTTGAATGTCGTGTACGTACAAACAATAAACTCTTGTGTTGCATTCATATGACTTTCTCCAACTATTCTGCACGAAAGCATTCTTACAAAAATGTATTTTTCTTTCTACCCCAATATACATTAGCAGAAATACTTTTATTACACACTGTAGATAGGCGGGAATAAAGCGATAGTCATATCATTCCGCTAGGGCCTGGAATATTAATATCTATGAATAACGAGACATTTACAAGTCTTTTAAAATTGGAACTAACAACCCCCCCCCATCCCAAAATGTATTTGACATAAATTTGTTTTTAATGAGATATACCTTTTTTTTGTAGTAAGATTTTCTCTCTTTTGGTTTACCAATTATGAAAAAGTCATACAGCTTAAACAGGACTTCAGGGATATGCCCAGAAAATGCAGAACTTCATAACACGTTTGATATTTAACTGAGTTGCTGCTCAGACACACACATACCTTTTTCCAATGCTTATTAAACCAGTGGACTTCAATACATGCATCTCCGGTGATATATAAGTATCGCATTTTTGGATAAATACAATACCTTCTCTACCTAATATGTACACTGTAGATAACAAAAAAATCTGATGTGTTCCATTCACATGACTTTCTCTACATCTCTGCAACACATTACCGTTAAAAAGCTTATGATTCTATTTACTTCATGCTAATCGACGAAAACATTAGCAGAAATAGTCTTATTACTTGCTTCCTTGTAAGTAGAAGGGAAATAGGGGAGTACCATAGGTTAAAGTGATAGTCAAAAGCTGGTTGCTATGTGACTAAAGTTCATTTGTTTGTATGGACACGAGTTGACAAATTCCTGTATGAGAAAAGTTAAGTTTTTCAAAGCTGAACCCAAAAAATACGGAATATCTCAAAAACGATTAGCTCCACGAAAAAAATATGTACAACATAAATTGTGTTTTAATGTGCTCTACATTTTTTGTGTTGAAAGTTTCTGTCCATCTCTTACGGTTTAGCAGTTATGCAAAATTCCGTAAAATTCATCCAGAATAAGGTAGTCTTCAGAGGCTATTCCCAGAAAATTTAAGATATACATTTCATTTGTCTTAAATATACGACATTTTAATCAAAATCGTTAGAGCCATTTTTGAGAAAGTCAAAAATTTCGAAAAAAGTTCAATGTAAAGGGTAGTTGGGGTGGGGGCATTTTCTTGAAAATCTTCGTCTCGCATCCTTGGAAGATCAAACTTAAATACAAAGTTTGGTATTTAACGGTCTTTTCGTTTTTGAGCTATGCTGCCCACAGACACACACACACACATGCACATTTTTCTAAAAATGTTTTTTTATTCAGGGGGCCTCAAAACATATATTTTCGGTGAATTCTCGGTATTGAATTTTTGGGTGCAATACAATACCTTCTCTATACACTATGTATATAGTACGCATAGAGAAAGTAAAAAAACATTAGACACAGAAAGTTATAAAAGCAAAGCTAGCATGCCTTTAATTTATATGTACCTGCAACTTTAAGAACTAGAAGGTTTTCCAAAATAAATTTACCATACACATATAGTTGGAAGCATCTCGTCAATTCTAAATTGCATTTAAAAATGAGCTTTTGCAAGAGCCTTGCTCTACTTTTAACGCTTTCATTATTATAGTACATTTTAAAATTTCAAGTGATAAATCCTATTGCCAAAATCTGAAATAATGCTCAACTGAATGCTTAATTTTTACTTTCTCTACACATACTATGTACGTAGTGCATAGAGCAAGTATTGCATTCCACCCAAATTCGATACCAAAGTTTCACCGGAAACACACGTTTTAGGGTCCCCTGAATCGAAAAAGGTATTTCTAGAAAAAGGTCCGTGCTTGTGTCTGTGGACAGCACAAGTCAAAAACGTTAAGTCCGTTAAATACCAAACAGGGTATTTAAGTTCAATATCTTCCAACGATGCAACACGAAGATTTTTCAGAAAATCCCCACCCCCTACTATCCTTTACATGGAAAAATAGTATTACTTGATTTTCTCAAAAATGGTTCTAACAATTTTGATTAAAATATCGTATATTAAAGATATATACATGGCAAATAAAATGTATGCCTTGATTTTTGTGGGAATAGCCTAGGTATGTTTATTCTGAATCATTTTTGCATAACTGGCAAAAGAGATGGAGAAAAACTTACTACACAAGAAATGTGGAGCTCGTTAAAACACACAATTTATGTTATATCTTTTTTACCTGGAGTTGGCCGTTTTTTGGGATATTCCTCGTTATTGGTTTCAGTTTTAAAAAACTCAATTCTTCTCATACGGGATTTCGTCAACTCCTGGCAATACAAGAAACATATTACAACCACATGGCAATCAGCTTTCCAAAGCTTTGATTATCGGTTTAGCCTAGTGTATTCTCTTATTTTCCTTCCACTTACAAGAAAGCATTTTGCCCGCCTGGGTAGTGAGGTGGTAGCGTGTATGCCTCACATTCAAAAGGCCGTGAGTTCGAATCTCACTTAGGGCGAGTTACCCGGATAGTTTTTTTTGGGGGGGTTTTCCCTTATCCTGAGAAGACGAATATCGAGTAACTTTAAGCTCCATGGACCCCGAGGTCATTTGAGCACCAGTTCACCAATTTCATTCATCGTCCGAAATGACCAACCAGGTTAAAGGACGTTAAACTACAAACAAACAAGAAAGCATTGTGCTAATATTTATCTCGATTAGTATTAAGTAGATAGAAGCACAAGTTTTTAACAATACAGAGGAGTAAAGAAAGTCATGTGAAAGGAACACATGAATTTTTTACAAAATAGCTTGGTAGTTAATATCCAGAGTGAAAGAGCTTCCAGATACTCAACTTGTACTAGACGACATTACAACAATCAAATTAGTTAAGAAAAATAAATATACAAATATCATGAAGCACAAATTAAACCTCATTCTTCAAGTACTTCTTCTCAGAAGCACAACATACCACTAGCTTGTTTAATAAAGTTGAATCGCCCACCTGGGTTGTGTGGGAGTAGCGCCTGCCTGTCATTCAACAGGTGTTGAGTTCGAATCTGGATTAGGGCGAATTACGTGGATAAGGTGTTCTGGGGGATTTTCCATTATGCTGAGAAGATGAATGTCGAGTAACTTTTAGCTCCACTGACGTTAATTGGTCAGGTTAAAGGACATTAAGCTTTAAAAAAAAAACAAATATATAAATAAAAATGTAATGTGTTCCATTCACATGGTTTTCTCTACATTTCTGCATGTGGTACCGTGAAAATCCCAGTGAATTTTTGAGACAGCTTATTTCCATGGATGAAACTTGGATACATCACTACACTCCAGAAAGAAAATCATAGTCAAAACAGTGGATTGCGCCAGGTGAACCAACTCCAAAAAAAATCTAACGTTTCATTCACATGACTTTCTCCACATCTCTGCAACAAATAATTGTAAAACAGCTTATGCTTCAATTTATTTTATGCTAATCGAGAAAAAATTAGCAAAAGTCGTCTTATTACTTGCTTCCTTGTAAGTAGAAGCGAAATAAGGGAGTACCATAGATTAAAGTGATATTCAAAAGCTGGTTGCTATGCCACTGAAGTTCCTTTGTTTGTATGGACACGAGTTAACAAATCCCTGTATGAGAAAAGTACAAGTTTGTCAAAGCTAAAACCAATAGCAAGGAATATCTTAAAAACGATCAACTTCTCGACAAAAATGTATATGACATAAATTGTGAGTTTTATCGCGACCTACATTTTTTGTTAAATAAGTTTTTGTCTATATAAAAATCTTCCAGAATAAAGATGTCTTTAGAGGTTATTCCCAGAAAATTCAAAATATACATTTTATTTGGTTTACAAATATCTTAAATGTAAGATATTTTAATCAAAACCATTTTTGAGAAAATAAAAATTTTCGAAATTTTTTCTATGCAAAGGGTAGTTTGGGGTGGGGGATTTTCTTGAAAATTTTCGTGTCGCAGCCTTATAAATTACTGAACTTAAATACCAGTATTTAATATGATTTTTTTTTCTTTTTGTGGATTTAGGGGGACCTAAAAATGTATTCCTGGTGAAATCTCGGTATGGAACTTTTGGGTACAATACAATACCTTCTCTATACACCATGTACATAGTACGTGTAGAGAAAGTAAAAATGGAATCAAGAAATTTCCTTAGTAAAAGACCTGGGAAACAAAATGAAATTTCTGCACGAAATTACAGCCTTAAAGAAGAGTAGATGTTTAGCTTTGAATTAGATTCAAAATATTGGGTGCTTCCACATTATTCAATGTTCAGTTATTTATGAGATTTAGTTTAAACTTTGAGATAAAAAGTGCATTTCTATGCAGTGTATTATTTTCACAACATGTAAAGCTAATCACATGTAATGACTGAAGTAACAAGTCAATTTTATGGAAGAAAATGTTGCACAAAAACAAGAATTTTTATTTTCATTTCATTACGCTGAATGACTCTTGATAACATTTACTTTACCCCCTTTAAGCATAAGCCAAAGAATGTTTTTAAATAGAGTGCTCTGACCTCTTAAGGTCACCGTTCTCATTTCTCAGACCAGAGATGCCAGGTTTGATTCTCAAATGGAGCAGGGAAGTTTGCTACCAAAGCTAGAATCATTTACTACTCTCCACATCCTTGAGAACATATAAATATGGAAAAAAAACAAAAAAACGCAAACATATTCATGGTAAAATAACAATACAAAGTTTTCGAAGTCTAAAGCGAAACAAAATTATAACAAGAACAGCTCCTTTTAATTGAGTCAAAGCCCCTGGGTTTGACCACACAAGTTCAAAGTACTTTATGTAGCAAAGTTCAAGGGATTCTAGACATTTTTAGGGTCAACATTGGAACAGTTAAATGCAGACATTGGCCTTAAATATATCCATGTAGTTTCAGTATGCTGTCGTACTTTCCAAAATAATAAAGTTGTTTAAATGTTAGAGAAATAAGAGAATAAAAGTATGTACTTACATATAAACAATTACATACAATATTTGTTAACCTATTGTTTGTCTTAAGGTCAAAAAGAGATACATTTTAAAAGCAAACTATTACACTATATTATATTATGCAGTTCATAGATGAAATTCATGTAAGCAAATATTTTGCCACAATTAATTTTTCTTTAATTCAACAATTTATTAGTTTATACATCATGCCATAATAACTCTACAAGCGCGCCTGTGTAGTGTGGTGGTAGCGTATCTGCCCCACATTCAAAAGCTCGAATCTTGCTTAGAATAAGGTTTTTTTTTTTTGGGGGGGGGGTTCCCTTATACTTTAAGCTGCATGGACCCTGAGATCATTTGAGCATCATTTCACCAATTTCATTCATCGTCCGATATGACCAACCACGTTAAAGGACATTAAACTAAAAAAAATAAATTCTACCTAAAAATATACAAAACTGTTCTCAGGCTGTGTGCAAGATTTAGTTTTAAACTCACCATGTAATTCTTCATATTACATCAATATATTTGGCTCTTATATTCCAAAAACTGATATTTAAAATATTTTCAACTAAACCATTCTTGAGATTGTTATGCAAAGTAATATTACAGTGGCCAAATCCTAGTAATCAAAGATAAAATACAAAGGAAATAATTGAACTTAAGGTCACTGGGAGGTCATTTGGAAGTTATCGCATTTCACTATGTAAAATTCTGGTTACACAATAACCACTGATTGAATGGTTAGCAAATTTGAGTTGGTTAGACTTTAAGAGCTTCTGTATTATAAAAATAAGTGAATGCCTACTTAAAGTTGTTCAAAATGTTATGACAATCTCAAAATGTTGCAATACATACTTAGAAGCATTTTTCTTCCATCATTTTGTTTCTATTATCATTTTTTCTTCCCCCAAAATCACATAAAAGATTATTTTATACTGAACCAGATATTTTTCCAATATCCTAAACTTGACATCATAAATTGGCCAGATTTAGTTTGTGGTATTCCTTATCATGCACTTTAGCGTAGCCATTGTTAAGGGCCTTAACTGCAAGGCTTCGCCAAGGAATTTCTTTAGGACAGGGGTGGTGCTTTTCCATTCAAAGGCCAAATAAGCGCTGCCAAGGGATCAGCCCATCTAAAACCTCAATCATCCGCACAACTCCTTTATCTCTCACATGTATTTAAATTCTGAAGAACAAAAGATTTAATATAAAGAGATATTTTCCAGAAACATCCAGTAAAATTTTGATATACATATCTTTAATACCTTTTGGGTATAAAAAATCCAAGTTACAGAAATTTAGAGGAAAATAGACATACAATGTGACCACCATGTTTAAACTAGTAATTTAAAGGGCCAAGTTGGTTTATACGCTCAAGAATATGCATATCATTTTAAACTTGAAGATTTCTGTGTTTTATTACAAGCTTTTTATGTGATTTTGAATTGAGTTTTTGGAGCATTTCTATCTGCTACTGTCCTTAATCTTCTCACCTTCACCTGCATTATTAAACTGTGAACTAAGTGTTTGATAATTTTAGTTGTTATAAGTTCAAATTTTGTAACCGCCATTCTAAGTTTTTTTGCACTTTGAAGTGGAAATAATTTATGCATTAAAAGGAAGACGCTTTCAAAATGTTCTACAAACCTGAGCTGACAATGTTACATACCTGAAAAAGAGGATGTCCTAACTATATTAAGCAATTTTGTTGTCAGTTGTACACAAATTTGGGCCTCCATGAAATGTACGTATATTTTTCTGATAAAAATGTTTCCAATTAGATTAAATAACTCACTTCATATATAATTATCACTGTTTTACTGATTACACATAATTATTCATTGCTATCATAGCAGTATGAAACCAGCAAAAGGCATATATTTTGACTGCCTAACCCCTATCACCTTTACAGTACAGACAATTGAAACACTTTTACAAGAAATGAAACAAAAATTGCTTAATAACATTCCCCTAGGAATGAAGAAAAGGAAAACAAAGGCACATGCAAAATGTCTTAAGCAAGCAAAAACCTAATATTACCTTATCCATATTTTCTGCTGTTTCTATATACTAACTCATCCACTGAAAAGCAAAACTAGGTTGCAGAATGACAAAAAGAATTCTTTATCGCAGGATGGGACGCAAAATCGACGGTTGGCAGCTATGAATACATAATATAAAAGTTTTGACATGTATTAATAAACCTAAAGAGAAATATGTTGGTATTTGTTTATGAAGAAAACATGCAGAATTTTATGTTTTTTTTTTTTTTTTTGCGAAATGTATGACAAACCAACTTTATTGCAGCAAAAAAGTAATAAAATGTGCACATACTACGTACAGTTGCCAACGTTTACACAGAAATAATAGTCTTCAAAACCTCATATAAGTTTCATTTTTTTAACATAACATTCATTCATTTTTTGATATTGTCTGGTTATGAGGTTTTCACAGTTTTCTATGGTCATTAAATTGGTCAGCTGCAGTTTAAGTGCAGCGGCTACAGTATTAGTAAACAATCTGGAAACATAGGTAGAGGTTACGATGCGGTAATACACACACTATACTCGTGACAGGAACATCTAAGGCACAGGACATGAACCTTCAGTTCTTAAGCTGCTGCATTTCTTTCACAACTTACCCACCTCTTGACAGACTGCTTGCTGAAAGAACAAATTGAGAAGCCAGTCCTTTACCATTCCCAAATTGGATGCCTAAAATGGAACATATTTTCTGTTATAAGTCACTATAGAAAATGCGACGTATCACTTCATTAGTGTTCACTGACACGTTTTCGTACGATTAATTCTTTCATACACACTTATGTTAGAAATAATGAATAAAAACATTAGTTCTACCTCCTTCACTGATGTAGACTGCAAACCGGAAGCGGCCATAATGCGTATTGCGCACAAGTGATTATTGGGTTACATAATATCCTCCCACCTTCCCGTGAATGTGCAGCCATCTACAGCAGTATAAGTAACTACCACGAAAAGCTTTAAGTCAGCCCCATCAGAGATCAGCAAAATCGCTCTCAGCAGCGGTGGCAACTTAAATTACGTAGTTGCAACTTCCTATTAATTTTTGCGGAAAATTCTGCTGCTAATTAGATACCCACTCCAACTGCCTGCCCAGATATTTAATAACTTTTCGATAATTGGCTTATAATTTAATGGAGCTGCGTATCGATGTTTTAATGCGCTCTACTTCGCTGTGATGAAATCCAAATGCACTATTGAATAAGCTTCCAATCTTAGAAATAAAACGCAATGGCTAAATTGTTTTTATTTATTTTACTATTGAGTTAAAATAAATTTTATGTACAGGCATTTTATAATGAAATGAGCAAATTTAACTAATTATGGTTCTCAACCTTGAAATCGAATATATGGGAAGTGAGGTTAGGAAAAATGTCGGAAAAAATTATTGTCTTCCCAACTTTGCATTATGTACTGGTCCTTTTATTAAATATTCTGAAAACAATACCTTTAAAAAAACTCTGATGTGTTTCGTTCACACGACTTTCTCTAACTGTTCTACAAACACTATGTTCTACTGTGTTCGTAAGAATAGAAAAACAATATTCTTACAAAAAGATTATTATTTTATCTATATCATGCCAATCGAGATAAACATTGGCAAAAATTGTCTTATTACTTACCTCGTTGTAAGTAGAAGGGAAGTAAGGAAATGCACTAGGCTAAAACGGTAGTAATTTTTTTAAAAACTGGTCGCTGTGCGAAATAACTGATATTCGTCTCTTTGCATACCAGGAATAAAACAAACGAGATGTGAAACAAAAGTTTGGTAGTTAAAATTGTAACCGATAACAAGGAATATGTCTAAAATGGTTAAAAAAAAAATTGTATGGCATAAATGATGTGTTTTAACGAAATCTACATTGTGTAATAAGTTTTTGTCTTTCTCGTATGGTTTACCAGTTATACAAAAGTCATCCAGAATGAAGGTCTTCAGAGCCTATCTCCAAAAAATCTGATGTGTTACACTCACATGACTTTCTCTAGCCGTTCTACAAACTTCTTACATAAGATTATTCTGCTTTCTGCACCTTGTTAATCGAGGTGTTCAGAACAATGTTCTTATTACTTAGTTCCTTATAAGTAGGAAGAAAATAAGGGAATACGCTAGGCTAAATCGATAGTCAAATGTTTTAAAAGCTGTCGTTATGCGATTGTCATTACAAATAGCTTCTTTTCTTCGCCAGGAGTAGAACAAAAGAAAAACGGACACTCCCGTCTGAGAAAAATATAAGTACTTCACAACTGACATTAATAACAATGAATACCTCGAAAACGGTAAACTCCACGAAAAAAATGTATATGACGTAAATTGTGTATTTTAACAAGGCCTACATTTTTTGTAGAGTAAGATTTTGTGTATCTCTTACGGTTTATTAGTTATGCCAAATTAAACAAAATTCATCCCGAATAAACAGGTCTTTAGAAGCTATTCCCAGAAAATTCAGGATATACATTTTATTTGTCAGGTAAATATCTTTAATATACGGTATTTTAATCAAAACCGTTAGAGCCATTTTTAAGAAAAAAAAAATTCGAAAAAAGTTCCATGTAAAGGGTAGTTTGGGGTGGGGGATTTTTCTCAAAATCTCCGTGTCGCACCCCTGGAAGATACTGAACTTGAATGCTAAGTTTGGTATTTTAGCTACTTTTCGTTTTTGAGTTATCGTGTTCACAGACACATGGACACACGGACACACGGATACACCACACACATACACACACACACACACACGGACCTTTTTCTGGAAATGCTTTTTTTGGATTCAGGGGGTTCTAAAATATATATTTCCGGTGAAATCTCGACATCGAATTTTTGGGTGGAATGCAATACTTTTCTATCCCTATGTACATTGTACATACGGGGCAAGAGAAAGTAAAAATCTGATGTGATATACTCACATGACTTTCTCTAGCCGTTCTACAAACTTCTTACATAAGATTATTCTGCTTTCTGCACCTTGTTAATCGCGGTATTCAGCACAATGTTCTTATTACTTAGTTCCTTATAAGTAGGAAGAAAATAAGGGAATAGACTAGGCTAAATCGATAGACAAATGTTTTAAAAGCTGTCGTTATGCGGTTGTCATTACAAATGGCTTCTTTTCTTCGCCAGGAGTAGAACAAAAGAAAAACGGACACTCCCTTCTGAGAAAAGTATAAGTACTTCACAACTGAAATTAATAACAATGAATACCTCGAAAACGATAAGCTCCACGCAAAAAATGTATATGACGTAAATTGTGTATTTTAACAAGGCCTACATTTTTTGTACAGTAAGTTTTTATCTATCTCTTACAGTTTATTAGTTGTGCCAAACTAAGCAAAATTCATCCAGAATAAACAGGTCTTTAGAAGCTAATCCCAGAAAATTCAAGACATACATTTTATTTTTCAGTTAAATATCTTTAATATACGATATTTTAATCAAAATCGTTAGAGCCATTTTTAAGAAAATCAAAGCACGGACACATGGACACACACACATACGGACCTTTTTCTGGAAATGCTTTTTTTGGATTCAGGGGGTCCTAAAACGTATATTTCCGGTGAAATCTCGACATCAAATTTTTGGGTGGAATGCAATATTTCTCTATCCCTATGTACATTGTACATACGGGGCAAGAGAAAGTAAAAATCTGATGTGTACCATTCACATGACTTTCTCTATATCCCTGCAACTAATTATTCTTAAAAAACTTATACTGCTATTAACTTCATGCTAATCAGTAAAACATTAGCAGAAATAGCCATATTACTTGCTTCCTTGTAAGTAGAGGTGAAATAAGGGAGTACCATAGGTTTAAATGATAATCAAAAGCTGGTTGCTATGTCACTGTAGTTCCTTTGTTGTATGGACAGCAGTTGACAAATTCCTGTATGAGAAATGTATGTTTTTCATAGCAGAAACCAAAAATAAGGAATGTCACAAAAACGACGAACTCCACGAAAAAAATGTGTATAACATAAATTGTGTGTTTTAAAGTGCTCTACATTTTTTCTATACCAAGTTTTTGTCCATCTCTTACGGTTTAGCAGTTATTCAAAATTTAGTAAAATGCATCAAGAATAAACTACTCTTCAGAGGCTATTCCCAGAAAATTCAAGATATACATTTTATTTGCCAGGTAAATATCTTAAATATACGAAATTTTAATCAAAATCTTTAGAGCCATTTTTGATAAAATCAAAATTTTCGAAAAAAGTTCCATGTAAAGGGTAGTTGGGGGTGGGGGGATTTTTCTCAAAATCTTCGTGTCGCATCCCTGGAAGATACTAAACTTAAATACCAAGTTTGGTATTTTACCTATTTTTCGTTTTTGAGTTATCGTGTTCACAGTCACACGGACACACACACACACACACACACATACACACACACACACACACACACACACACACAAGGACCTTTTTTCGAAAATGCTTTTTTTAGATAAAGAGGACCCTAAAACATATATTTCGGGTGAAATCTCGGTATCGAATTTTTTGGTGGAGTGCAATACATTCTCTATACACTATGTACATAGTGCCCATAGAGAAAGTAAAAATGACGCAATGTTATTAGTTTCTCTACACGTACTATGTACATAGTGTATAGAGAAGGTATTGTAATGCACCGAAAAATTCGATAGCGAGATTTCTCCGGAAATACATGTTTTGAGACTCCCTGAATCAAAAAAAAAATTTTGAGAAAAATGTACGCGTGTGTCTGTCTGTCTATCTGTCTATACAGCATAGCACAAAAACGAAAATCCCATTAAAAACCAAACTTGGTATTTAGGTTCGGTATCTTCCAAGGATGGGACACGAAGATTTTCAAAAAAATTCCCCAACCACAAACTACCCTTTACATGGAACTTTTTTCGAAAATTTTGATTTTCTCAAAAATGGCTCTAACGATTTTGATTAAAATATAATGTTTTAAAGAAATTTACCTGACAAATAAAATGTATATCCTGAGTTTTCTGGAAATAGCCTATGAAGACTACTTTATTCTGCATGAATTTTAAGGAATTTTGCATAACTGCTAACCCGTAACAGATGGACAGAAACTTACCATACAAAAAATGTAGAGCTCGTTAAACCACACAATTTATGTTATGCACATATTTCTCTTGGAGTTGATCGTTGTTAGGTATTCCTTGCTATTGGTTTCAGCTTTGAAAAACTTATACTTTTCTCCTACAGGAATTTGTCAACTCGTGTCCATACAAACAAAGGAACTTCAGTCACATAGCAACCAACTTTTGGCTATCACTTTAACCTATGATACTCCCTTATTTCGCTTCTGCTTATAAGAAAGCAAGTAATAAGACTATATCTGCTAATTTCTTCTCGATTATGTGAAGTAAATAGAAACTTGTTGCAGAGACGTAGAGAAAGCCATGTGAATGGAACACATCAGGTTTTTTATATACATATCTTTATTGTTAGGTACTTTAGAGCCATTTTTAAGAAAGATAACATATTCCTGTATTAAGTTTTTATCTATATTATGAGAACTAAAACAGAGTTATATTTATGGACGCTCTTTAACTGCTATGTCGCATTTATACTGGGCGTGAAAGACCGCTAAACTTTGCTCATTGGCCTCTTTATCAGGCTCGATATTCTCTTACGTGCCGTGAATCTAGGATACGCTTTACTTCACTTCTGAAGGGAGTCACGCTAATGGTTTTTAAGCCCGAACGCTCTCTGCAGTGTGTTGACCCGACCTTGTAAACCAGAGGCCGTATATTCTCTAAACAATGTAGCACTGCATATCTATATTATGGTTAGCAAGTATAAACTTCATTGCGAATGAAAGGGACTATGCAAACTATGAACACAAATTTCGAGTTGTCATTTTGTTCTTACTTTCTCTACACGTACTATTTACATAGTGTATACAGAAGGTACTGTATTGCACCCAAAAATTCGATACCAAGATTTCACCAGAAATATATGCTTTAGAGTTCCCTGTATCCAAAAAAATCTTATTTGTTACACTCACATGACTTTCTCTAGCCGTTCTACAAACTTCTTACGTAAGATTATTCTGCTTTCTGCACCTTGTTAATCGCGGTATTCAGCACAATGTTCTTATTACTAAGTTCCTTATAAGTAGGAAGAAAATAAGGGAATAGACTAGGCTAAATCGATAGACAAATGTTTTAAAAGCTGTCGATATGGGATTGTCATTACAAATGGCTTCTTTTCTTCGCCAGGAGTAGAACAAAAGAAAAACGAATACTTCGAAAACGGTAAGCTCCACGCAAAAAATGTATATGACGTAAATTGTGTATTTTAACAAGGCCTACATTTTTTGTACAGTAAGTTTTTGTCTATCTCTTACGGTTTACTAGTTATGCCAAATTAAGCAAAATTCATCCAGGAATAAACAGGTATTTAGAAGCTATTCCCAGAAAATTGAAGATATACATTTTATTTGTGATAGAAATGCCTTTAATATGTGGAATTTTAATCAAAATCGTTAGAGCCATTTTTAAGAAAAACAAAATTTTCCAATTTTTTTCCAAGTAAAGGACAGTTAAGGGTGGGGGATTTTCTTGAAAATCTTCGTGTCACATCCTTGGAAGATACCAAACTTAAATACAAAGTTTGGTATTTAACCGTCTTTTCGTTTTTGAGCACGCGCGGACCTGTTTCTGAAAATGCATTTTTTTGGACTCAGGGGGTTCTCAAACATGTATTTACGGTGAAATGTCGACATGGAATTTTTGGGTGGAATACAATATTTCTCTGTCCCTATGTACATTGCACATACAGGGCTAGAGAAAGTAAAAAGGTATTTTCAGAAGAAGCTCCGTGTGTGTCTATGAACACATACTCAAAAATCTGATGTGTTCCATTCACATGACTTTCTCTATATCTCTGTAGCAAATTATTGTTAATAAGCTTATTCTTTTATTTATTTCATGCTAATCGGGAAAAATTATCAGAAATACTCTTATTTCTTGTTTTATTGTAAGTAGAAGAAATAAGGGAGTACCATAGGTTAAAGTGAAAGCCAAAAGGTGGTTGCTATGTGACTGAAGTTCGTTTGTTTGTATGGACACGAGTTGGCAAATTCCTGTATGAGAAAAGTATAAGTTTTTCAAAGCTGAAACCAAAAACAAGGAATATATAAAAAACGATCAACTTCATGAAAAAATGTATGTAACATAAATTGTGTGTTTTAACGTGCTCTACATTTTTTGTGTGTTAAGTTTTTTTCCTCTCTTACCGTTTAGTAGTTATACAAAATGCATCAAGAATAAAGTAGTCTTCAGAGGCAATTCCCAGAAAATTCAAGATATACATATTATTTTTCAAGTATACATCTTTAGTATACGATATTTTAAACAAAATCGTTAGAGTCATTTTTTGAAATTCAAATTTTTCAAAAAAATTCCATGTAAAGGGTAGTTGGGAGTGGGGGGATTTTCTTGAAAAGCTTTGTGTCGCATTGGAAGATACCAAACCTAAATCCCAAGTTTGGTTTTTAACGGACTTTTCGTTTTTGAGCTATGCTGCCCACAGACACACACACACACGGATATTTTTCTAAAAATGGTTTTTTGGATTCAGGAGGTCTCAAAACATGTATTTCCGGTGAAATCTCGGTATCGAATTTTTGGGTGCATTACAATACCTTCTCTATACACTATATACATAGCACGTATAGAGAAAGTAAAAAAAAATCTGAGGTGTTCTATTCACATGACTTTCTCTATGTCTCTGTAACACCTTATTGTTAATAAGATTATCCTTTTATTTATTTCGTGCTAATCGAGAAAAATTATCAGAAATAGTCGTATTTCTTGCTTTATTGTAAGTAGGAGCGAAATAAGGAAGTACCATAGGTTAAAACGAATGTGACTGAAGTTCGTTTATTTGTATGGACACGAGTTGGCAAATTTCTGTATGAGAAAAGTATAAGTTTTTCAAATCTGAAACCAAAAACAAGGAATATCTCAAAAACGATTTTAATCAAATTTGTTAGAGTCATTTTTAGAAAATCAAAATTTTCGAAAAAAGCTCAATGTAGAGGGTAATTGTTAGTGGGGGGATCTTCCTGAAAATCTTCGTGTCGCATCCTTGGAAGATACCAAACCTAAGTACCTAGTTTGGTTTTTAACGGACTTTTCGGTTTTGAGCTATGCTGCCCACACACACACATATATACACACCGACACACACAGACAGACACACACGGACATTTTTCTAAAAATGCTGTTTTTTTATTCAGGGGGTCTCAAAACACGTATTTCAGGTGAAATCTCGGTATGGAATTTTTGGGTGCATTACAAAACCTTCTCTATACACTATGTACATAGTACTATAGAGAAAGTAAAAACGAGAAGTTGGTAAAATATCAAACTAGGTATTTAAGTTTACTATCATCGAAGGATGTGACACGAAGATTTTGAGAAATATCCCCCCACCCCAAAGTAGCATTTACATGGAAAAAATTTCGAAAATGTTGAAATGGCTCCAACGAGTTTCATCAAAATATTACAGGCATTTACCTGACAAATAAAATGTATATCTTCAATTTCCTGGGAATAGCTTCTGAAGACATGTTTATTCTGGATTAATTTTGCGTAATTTTGCATAACTAGTAAATCGTAAGAGAATCACATAAACTTTCTTAACAAAAAATGTAGATCACGTTAAAATACACTATTTATTTATGATAAGTTTTTTCGTTGAATTGACTATTTTTGGGATATTCATTGTTACTTGTTCCAGGTTTAAAATAATGAAACGGAAAATTGTAAACTCCTGACCCTGCATATAAACGGATTTCATTCACATGGCAACCAGCTTTTAAAAGAGTTGACTATCGTTTTGGCCTGGTATATTCCCTTATACTTACAAGGAAGCAAGTAGCTAAGACAATTTCTGCTGATGTTTATCTCGATTAGAATGGGCTTATAATTTGTTACAGAGATGAGAAAGTCATGTAATTGCATCACATCAGACTTTTCTTGAAAATTCTTTACACATACATACAACAATTTAATCCAATCTTTGGATTAATTTTTGAAATAGATGATAACAACAATATTTTTTACAACTAAGAGTAGTTTAAGGGGTGGGGGATTTTCTTGAAAAGTTTTTCTTGATAAGATTATATAGTGTTAGAATCAATTTGAAATTTTGTTTTTATCCAATGTTAATACACAGGAAGGCGTACCCAGGGACTCCACCTAACAACAGTTACTTTTTAGAGCGGGTTTGGGTGTCAACAGATTTAAAGAGTTCATTTCTGAAGAAGCCACGAGATTGAACTTTGGACGATAAGTAAGTGGCAGAAAATTATGTTACATACTAGTTTTTGCAATAGCCTTTGAAGCTCTCTCATTCTAAATGATTTCTACATAGATTGTAAACCATAAAATATAAACAAAATGTTACTACACAAAAAATCTGGTGTGTTCCATTCACATGACTTTCTCTACATTTCTACAATACATTATTGTTAAAAATCTCATTCTTCTATTTATTTAATACTAATCGAGAAAAAAATAGCAGAAATAGTCTTATTACTTGCTTCCTTGTAAGTAGAAGCGAAATAAGGGAGTACCATAGGTTAAAGTTATTGTCAAAAGCTGGTTGCTATGTGACTTAAGTTCCTTTGTTTGCATGGACAGCAGTTGTCAAATTCCTCTATGAGAAAAGTATAAGTATTTTAAAACAGAAATCAATAGCAAGGAATATCGAAAAAAATCTGATGTGTTACACTCACATGACTTTCTCTAGCTGCTCTACAAACTTCTTACAAAAGATTATTCTTCTTCCTACACAATACTAATCGAGATAAACATTAGCAGAATGTTCTTATTACTTAGTTCCTTATAAGTAGAAGGCAACTAAAGGAATGTGCTATGATAAAGTGATAGTCAAATGTTTTAAAAGCTGTCGTCATGCGATTGTCATTGCAAATCGCTTAATTGCTTGGCCAGGAGTAGAACAAAAGAAAAACGGACAATTCCTGTCTGAGAAAAGCTAAGTACTTTATAACAAGGAATATCTCGAAAACGGCAAACTCCACGAAAAAAAAAACAACTAAATTACATAAATTGTGTATTTTAACGAGATCTACATTTTTTGTATTGTAAGTTTTTGTCTATCCCTTGCGGTTATGCAAAATGCAGAAAAATTCATCAAGAGTAAACAAGTCTTCCGAAGCTATTCCCAGAAAATTCAAAATATGCATTTTATTTGTGATGAAAATAGCTTTAAAATTAGGTATTTAAATTAAAATCGTTAGAGCCATTTTTAAAAAAAACAAAATTTTTGAAATGTTTTCCATGTAAAGGGTTTGGACAGACAAACAGACAGGCAGACAGACTAACAGACACACACGGACCTTTTCCTGAAAATTACTTTTTTGTATTCAGGGGGTGTCAAAATATGTATTTCCGGTGAAATCTCGGTATGGAATTTATGGGTAATACAATACCTTCTCTGTACACTATGTACATAGTTCGTGTAGAGAAAGTAAACATGTTAAAGCACACAATTTAAGTTAAATACAGCTTATCTGTGAAGCTAACCATTTCCAAGACTTGCCTTGTCGTTGGTTTAAATGTTGCAATACTTATACCCACTTCTGTGAAATGTTAATTATTCATTTTCTCTTTCTCCTGACCATTCAAAAACAATGTCATCATAGCGACCAGATGTAAAAGGGTCGTGTATCGCTTTAGCCTGATGTACTCTCCTACTGAAGTAAGTAATGGACTCATTCTGTTATTGTTTATCTGGAGTAGATAGAACAATAAGGTTTTTCAGAATATGTAGAGAAAGTCATGTGAATGGAACACAGCAAATAGTTTATAGGTTAATATATTCATTTTGCTGATTTTTTTTTTTTTGGTAGTTTAAAATCCTTTAACCTGGAGATCATATCAGAAGATGAATCAAATGGGTGAAATGATGCTCATATAAATTTGGGTCGGGGTCAATAGAACTTAAAGTTACTCGACATTTGTCTTCTAAGGACAAGGGAAAACCCCGGGTAAGAGTTTTGTTTTGTTTTTTTTTCATTCAGGGGGTTTCAAAATATGAAAAATCTTGGTATCGAACTTTAGGGTAGACCACTATAGGCACCTTTTGTAAATTGTACGTGCATGGTAGAGAAAGTAATTAAACAGATCAAGAACCTTTTACAGCCATAGTTTATAGAACGGTTAAGAAAGTCTTGTGAATGTAACGCACGCTTTACTTTCTCTACACGTACTATGTACATAGTGTATAGATAAGGTATTTCACCCAAAAAGTCGATACTGACATTTAAACGGAAATACATGTTTTGGGTCTCCATGAATCCAAAAAAAAAGGGTATTTAAGTTTGGTATCTTCCAAGGATGCGACATGAAGATTTTCAAGAAACTTCCTCCACTTCCAACTATTCTTTACATGGAAACATTTTCAAAAGTTTTGATGTTCTCAAAAATGGCTCTAACGGTTTTGATTAAAATCTCATATTTAAGATAGTTACATGAGAAATAAAACATTTATCTTCAAATTTCTGGGAATAACCAATACAGACATGTTTATTCTGGATAACATTTGTGGAGTTATGTATAACTGTTAAACCGTAAAGGATACACAAAAATCTGATGTGTTCCATTCACATGACTTTCTCTATATCTCTGTAAATTATTATTGTTAATAAGCTTATCTTTTATTTATTTCATGCTAATCGAGAAAAATTAGCAGAAATAGTCTTATTTATTACTTTATTGTAAGTAGAAGCGAAATAAGGGAGTACCATAGGTTAAAGTGAAAGCCAAAAGCTGTTTGCTATGTGACTGATGTTCCTTTGTTTATATGGACAGGAGTTGACAAAGTCCTGTATGAGAAAAGTTATGTTTTTCAAAGCTGAAACCAATAAAAAGAAATATCTCAAAAACGATCAACTGCACGACAAAAATGTATATAACATTAATTGTGTGTTTTAATGTGCTCTACATTTTTGTGTAGTAAGTTTTTGTCCATCTCTTACAATTTAGTAATTATGAAAAATTCATCCAGAATAAAGTAGTCTTCAGAAGCTATTCCCAGAAAATTCAAAATATACATTTTATTTGTTATGTAAATAACTTTAATATACGATATTTTAATCAAAATCGTTAGAGCCATTTTTGAGAAAATCGAAATTTTGGAAAAAAGTTCCATGTAAAGGGTAGTTTGGGGTGGGGGGATTTTTCTCAAAATCTTCGTGTCGCATCCCTGGAAGATACTAAACTTAAATACCAAGTTTGGTATTTTACCGACTTTTCGTTTTGAGTTATCGTGTTCACAGACACACGGACACACTGACACACGGATACACGGACACACACACACGTAATTTTTTCTGAAAATACTTTTTTTGAATACAGGGGACCCTAAAATATAAATTTCCGGTGAAATCTCGGTATCTAATTTTTTGGTGGAGTGCAATACATTCTCTATACACTATGTACATAGTGAGTATAGAGAAAGTAAAAATGTAGAGCTCGTTAAATCACACAATTTAAGTCATATACATTTTTACTTTCTCTAGCCTCATATGTACAATGTACATAGGGATGAAGGTAATGTAATGCACCCAAAAATTTGATACCGAGATTTCACCGGAAATATATGTTTTGGGGTCCCCTGAGTCCAAAAAAAGCTTTTTTTTTAAAAAAAAATCCGTGTGTGTGTGTGTGTGCGTGTCTGTGGACAGCATAGCCCCAAAGCGAAAATACCCTTAAATACCAAACTTGGTATTTAGGTTTAGTATCTTCCAAGGATGCGACACGAAGATTTTAAAAAATATCCCCCACCACAAACTACCCTTTACATGGAAAAAATATCTAAAATTTCGATTTTCTTAAAAATGGCTATAACGATTTTTATTAAAATCCCGCATATTAAAGCTATTTATGTCCGAAATAAAATGTATATCTCGAATTTTTTGGGAATGGCCTCTGAAGACCTCTTTATTCTGGATGGATTTTGCCGAATTTTGCTTAACTGCTAAACCGTAAGAGGTAGAATAAAACTCACTACACAAAAAACTGTACATCACGACAAAACACACATTTTAAGCCTTTACGTTTTTGTTGTGGAGGTAACCGTTTCCGAGATATTCCTTGTTATGTGTTTCAATTGTGAAGTACTTTTCTCAGACAGGAAGTGTCCGTTTTTCTTTTATTCTACTCCTGGCCAAGTAAAGAAATGATTTGCAATGACAATCGCATAACGACAGCTTTTAAAACATTTGACTATCACTTTAGCATAGCACATTCCTTTAGTTCCCTTCTACTTATAAGGAACTAAGTAATAAGAACATTCTGCTAATGTTTATCTCGATTAGCATTGTGTGCAAAGAAGAATAATCTTTTGTAGGTGTTTTGTAGAGCAGCTAGAGAAAGTCATGTGAGTGAAACACATTAGATTTGTTTTTCGTGGAGTTGACCAACTTTGAGATACTCATTGTTAGCAGTCCAGCTCCTGTCCATACAAACAAAGGAACTTCAGTCACATAGCAACCAGCTTTTGATTATCACTTTAACCTATGGTACTCCCTTATTTCGCTTCTACTTCCAAGGAAGCAAGTAATAAGACAATTTCTGTTGCTTTTTTCTCGATTAGCATTAAGTAAATATAAGAACAAGCTTTTTAACAGAAATTTATTGTAGAGATGTAGAGAAAGTCATGTGAATGGACCATATAAGAATTTTTAAAATAAAAAAAGGTAATGCGAATTATCCGCGAAGTCTTGCTGCTTCTTTCATTGATAGTGTGCAATAACGTCAGAGTGGGCAAGACGCCCTCCAGCCACGTCTGTCCTTGCAGACCGTCCATAAATATTACTGTAATTACAGGTCGTTTTCCGTAAAAATAAAGGAAGTCCAAGGATACCCTTTCAGCAGAAAACAACTTTTTGTTGCCCTGTCCAGCAGTAGAAAGGTATTAGAACCCCGAAATTCCATTAATTCTTGCTTCTGATGCTGGAATACATCGCTGGTTAGTCCGTTAAAATATTCAGATTTTCGCTTGTTTTCTCACATACAAGAAAATTGCTGCCTACCTCTATAGTGTGGAGATAGCGTATCAAGAATGTATGGAATTCGAATTTCAGTTACCATTAGTTATTATCCGGACACGTTTTTTTTTTACTTTCTCTACACGTACTATGCACACAGTGTGTAGAGAGTGCACCCAAAAATTCAATACCGAGATTTCACCTAAAATTTAGGTTCCATTCACATGACTTTCTATAGCTCTTCTACAAACTTCTTACATAAGATTATTCTTCTTTCCGCACCTTGCTAATCGAGGTATTCAGCACAATGTTCTTATTACTTAGATCCTTATAAGTAGGAAGAAAATAAGGGAATACACTAGGCTAAACCAATAGTCAAATGTTTTAAAAGTTGTCGTTAGGCGATTGTCATTACAAACCGCTTCTTTCTTGGCCAGGAGTAGAACAAAATAAAAACGGACACTCCCGTATGAGAAAAGTATAAATACTTCACTGAAATTAATAACAATGACTACCTCGAAAACGGTAAGCTCCACGAGAAAAATGTATATGACATAAGTTGTGTATTTTAAAGAAACCTACATTTTTTATAGAGTAAATTTTTGTCTATCTCTTACGGTTTACTAGTTATGGCAAATTAAGCAAAATTCATCCAGAATAAACAGGTCTTCAGAAGCTATTCCCAGAAAATTCAAGGTATACATTTTATTTGTCAGGTAAATATCTTTAATATACGATATTTTAATCAAAATCGTTAGAGCCATTTTTAAGAAAATCAAAAATTTCGAAAAAAAGTTCCATGTAAAGGGTAGTTTGGGGTGGGGGAAGATACTAAACTTAAATACCAGGTTTGGTATTTTAGCTACTATTCGTTTTTGAGATATCGTGTTCACAGACACACGGACACACACACACACACATACACACACACACACACACACACACACACACACGGACCTTTTCCTGAAAATGCTTTTTGTGGATACAGGGGGTCCTAGAACATGTATTTCCGGTGAAATCTCGACATCGAATTTTTGGGTGGAATGCAATATTTCTCTATCCCTATGTACATTGTACACACGGGGCTAGAGAAAGTAAAAAAATCTGATGTGTACCATTCACATGACTTTCTCCATATCCCTGCAACAAATAATTCTTAAAAAGCTTATACTTTATTTACTTTATGCTAAACAGAAAAAAATAGCAGAAATAGTCTAATTACTCGCTTCCTTGTAAGTAGAAGCGAAATAAGGGACAACTGTAGGTTAAAGTGATAGTCAAAAGCTGGTTGCTATGTCAATGAAGTTCCTTTGTCTATATGGATAGGAGTTGACAAGTTCCTGTATGAGAAAAGTATACGTTTTTCATAGCAGAAACCAAAAATAAGGAATGTCACAAAAACGACGAACTCCACGAAAAAAATGTATATAACATAAATTGTGTGTTTTAATGCGCTCTACATTTTCTGTGTAGTAACTTTTTGTCCATCTCTTACGGTTTAGCAGTTATTCAAAATTTACTAAAATTCATCCAGAATAAACTACTCTTCAGAGGCTATTCCCAGAAAATTCAAGATATACATTTTGTCAGGTAAATATGTTTAATATACGAAATTTTAATCAAAATCGTTAGAGCCATTTTTGAGAAAATCAAAATTTTCGAAAAATGTTCCATGTATAGGGTAGTTGGGAGTGGGGGGATTTTTCTCAAAATCTCCGTGTCGCATCCCTGGAAGATACTAAACATAAATACCAAATTTGGTATTTTACCGACTTTTCGTTTTTGAGTTATCGTGTTCACAGACACACGGACACACACACACACACACACACACACACAAACACACACGGACCTTTTTGTGAAAATGCTTTTTTTTTGTATATTGGGGACCCTAAAACATATATTTCCGGTGAAATCTCGTTATCGAATTTTTTGGTGGAGTGCAATATTTCTCTATACACTATGTCCATAGTGCGTATGGAGAAAGTAAAAAATCTGATGTGTACCATTCACATGACTTTCTCCATATCCCTGCAACAAATAATTCTTAAAAAGCTTTACTTATATTTACTTTATGCTAATCAGAAAAAAATAGCAGAAATAGTCTTATTACTCGCATCATTGTAAGTAGAAGCGAATTAAGGGACAACCGTAGGTTAAAGTGAAAGTCAAGAGCTGGTTGCTATGTCAATGAAGTTCCTTTGTTCATATGGATAGGAGTTGACAAGTTCCTGTATGAGAAAGGTATACGTTTTTCATAGCAGAAACAAAAATAAGGAATGTCACAAAAACGACGAACTCCACGAAAAAAATGTATATAACATAAATTGTGTGTTTTAATGTGCTCTACATGTTTTGTGTAGTAAGTTTTTGTCCATCTCTTACGGTTTAGCAGTTATTCAAAATTTAGTAAAATTCATCCATGATAAACTACTCTTCAGAGGCTATTCCCAGAAAATTCAAGATATACATTTTATTTTTCAGGTAAATATGTTTAATATACGAAATTTTAATCAAAATCGTTAGAGCCATTTTTGAGAAAATCAAAATTTTCGAAAAAAGTTCCATGTAAACGGTAGTTGGGGTTGGGAGGATTTTTCTCAAAATCTTCGTGTCGCATCCCTGGAAGATACTAAACTTAAATACCAAATTTGGTATTTTCGTTTTTGAGTTATCGTGTTCACAGACACACGCACACACGGACACACGGACACACACACACACACACACACACACACACACACACACACACGGACCTTTTTGTGAAAATGCTTTTTGGATATTGGGGACCCTAAAACATATATTTCCGGTGAAATCTCGGTATCGAATTTTTAGTGGAGTGCAATACTTTCTCTATACACTATGTACATAGTGCGTATGGAGAAAGTAAAAATAGAAAAATGTCCGTGTGCGTGTGTGTGTGTGTGTGTGTGCCTGAAATGATACTTCAGACACGAAGATTTTCAAGAAAATCTCTCCACCCTTATCTACCCTTTACATGGAAAAGAATGTTCAATTTTTTCAAAATGTCCGTAACGAATTTGATTAAAATCTCTTATATTTAGGATATTTACATGGAAAATCAAATGTGTATCTTGAATTATCTGAGAATATCCTCTGAAGACCTCTTTATGCAGGATGTTTTTTTTTTTTTTGTTTTTTTTTTTTCATAACTAGTAGACCGTAAAAGATTGTCAAAAGCTTATTATATAAATATCTTCTTAAAACACACAATTTATAACATACAGTTTTTTCTTGTGGAGTTTACAGTTTTCGAGCTATTTCTTTATTGGTTTCAGTTTTAAAATAATAAACTTTTCTCATACAGGAACTTGCCAACGCTTGGCCACACACAGAAATAGATGGCAATCCCATAGCAACCACATTTTAAAACATTTGACTATCGCTTTAGCATAGCGTATTTCCTCATTTCCTTTCTACTTATAAGGGTCTAAGTAATAAGACCGTGTCTGCTAATGTTTATCTTGATTAATGAAACAGAACTACGTGCTTTTTAACAATAATTTCTTACAGAAATGTAGAGAAAGCCATGTGAAGGGAAACATTTATTTTGGTGTATTCTTGAGAAAAGATAACATTGGGTGCGACAAAGAAATCTGTATATGCGCGTAGCAATAACATGAGAGCAACGGTACATTCTATGTTCCATTCACATGACTTTCTCTACATCTCTGCCACAAATTGTTGTTAAAAAGCTTATGCTTCTGTTTACTTCATGCTAATCGAGAAAAAATGAACAGAAATAGTCTTATTACTTGCTTCCTTGTAAGTAGAAGCGAAATAAGGGAGTAGCATAGGTTAAAGTGATAGTCAAAGCCTGGTTGCTATGTGACCGAAGTTCCTTTGTTTGTATGGACAAAAGTTGACATATTCCTGTATGAGAAAAGTATTAGTTTTTTAAAGCTGAAACCAAAAACAAGGAATATATAAAAAACGATCAACCCTAGAAAAAATGTATATAACATAAATTGTGTGTTTTAATGTACTCTACATTTATTGAATTGTAAGTTTATCTATCTCTTACGGTTAAGCACTTATGCAAAACTCCGTGAAATTGTTCCAGAATAAAGCAGTCTTCAGAGGCTATTTCCAGGAAATTCAAAATATGCATTTTATTTGTCAGGTAAATGTCTTAAATATACGATATTTTAATCAAAATCGTTAGAGGCATTTTTGAGAAAATCAAAATTTTCGAAAAAATGTCCATCTAAAGGGTAGTTGGGGGTGGGGGCATTTTCTTGAAAATCTTCGTGTCGCATCCTTGCAAGGTACCAAAGTTAAATACCAACTTCGGTATTTAACGGTCTTTTCCTTTTTGAGCTAATCTCTCCACACGAACCTTTTTCTAAAATTGTGTTGTTTTTTTTATTCAGGGGGACCCAAAACGCCTATTTCCGGTGAAATCTCGGTGTGGAATTTATGGGTGCATTACAATAAACTTCTCTATACACTATGTACATAGTGCGAGTAGGGAAAGTAATAAGATATGTTGTGCGCACTTATCAGAATCAACTCACTTATTGTACTCAGAAAATAACACTAAAAGGTCCAGAATAAAGGTTGTATAATTGACTTTATATAAAAGGGTAACAAAATCTGGTATAACTTGTATCCAAAATTATAAACAGCAGAAACATGTTAATAAGCAGCTTATGGTTCTGAACATTTGTTATGTATCATGTTCGAAAAATCTGATGTGTTCCATTCACATGACTTTCTCTACAACTCTGCAATAAATTATTGTTAAAAAGATTATGCTTCTATTTACTCCCTGCTAATCGAGAAACAATTAGCAGAATTGTTTGTATGGACACGAGTTCACAAAGTCCTGTATGAGAAAAGTATATTTTTTATAGCTGAAACCAAAAACAAGGAATATCTGAAATACAATCAACTCCACGAACAAAATGTAAACAACATAAATTGCGTGTTTAAAAGTGCTCTACATTTGTTGTGTGATAAGTTCTTGTCTACCTCATACGGTTTAACAGTTATGCAAAATTCCGTAAAATTGACCCACAATAAAGTAGTCTTCAGAGACTATTGCCAGAAAATTCAAAATATACATTTTATTTGTGAGGTAAAGATCTTTAATATACGAAATTTTAATCAAAATCGTTATAGCCATTTTTTAAGTAATCAAAATTTTCGAAAAATGTTCCATGTAAAGGGTAGTTTGGGGTAGAGGGACCTTTCTCAAAATCTTCGTGTCGCATCCCTGGAAGATACAAAACTTAAATACCAGGTTTGGTATTTTACTGACTTTTCGTTTTTGACTCATCGTGTTCACTGACACACGGACACACGGTCACACACATACACTTGGACCTTTTTCTGAAAATACTTTTTTTTTGGATACAGGATACCGTAAAACATATATTTCCGTGAAATCGAATTTTTGGTGGACTGCAATACCTTCTCTATACACTAGAGGAGAAGCGGCGAATATGGAACAGTCCGGCAATATGGAACACCGTATTTCCCGCCAAATCTGTTATGCTATTTGACGATACGGTAGCTTTAGATCAGGCCTTTGTTTTAGCTTCATTGTTGGTAGCGTGCTTGAAAAGAAATGCCGCATAAATTTGTCTTCCTGTACTGAAGCCTTTGGAAACATTTTACAGGTAAGACTGACATATTTTTTGGTGACTCTATTACAATGTTCAATATAATGTATCTGAGGCTCGACATGTTAGGCTACACTTTCCATCATTGTAATCATCTACATAAATATACTGATACGGTTAAAATGATTGTGAATTGCAAGATGGCGAGGCGGGTAATACGGAACAGTGCTCCACATTAAAAAAAAATGTTTCAGAAAGTGATTTAAAGAGAAAAAAGGTCACAAACGCTATTGTTTCCAATGCATTTTGTTCTTAGTATATTCATGAGAGCTGATAATAGACTAATACTACAAATTAGTGTTCCACACGTTAACAAATTCAAGAAAAGGAATGTCTCTTAATATGACTGTGGACATCGGTGCTCATGCCTCCACATCTGAAGATCCTTGTGATGACGCTGTTTGCAGTTTCTGTGCCAGAAAATGTTCTGCTGATGCCGGAGCAGAAGAATGGATACAGTATGTGAATCTTGGTCCCACAGAGCTTGTTCCGATGTACAACAGTTACACTTTGTAATTACTGTAAATGATTTAAACGTAATGTTATCATATTGGATCTATTTTGAATAATTGAAGTGAATATTGCACAAGATTTCTTGTGTTCATAATCTGTGTAAGTTTTGATACTTTTTATTGGTATCATTCAGTATTACGGGAAGTGTTCCCAGGGCTGATGATGCTGGAGAAACGCAGTGTCTTCAAAATATGGGTTTCCTTCCTTTTTGGTAAATATTAGCAACTTATGATCAATACTGTATGCTTTCTATACCTTGTTCTTTGTGTTAAGCTACTTACATAACCTTTATTGCAATAAAACTGTATTTATCAAATTGGTGTTCCATATTCACCGCCTCTCCTCTAATACATAGTGCGTATAGGGAAAGTAAACATCTGTTGTGTTCCATTCAAATGACTTTCTGTGCAATAAATTATATTTAAAAAGCTTATGCTTCTATTTACTTCCTGCTAATCGAGAAAAAACTAACAGAAATGCTCTTGTAAGACTTGAAGCTTTCACGGCGAATGTTATTCATTATCAGCCGTGTCAGGTGTATAAAATCCAAGCTTTCGACCATTGCAGTCCCTGATGAACACCATGGAGTGTGCAATGGTCGAAAGCTTGGATTTTATACACCTGACACGGCTGATCACCCGTGAGAAATAACCTTATTACTTGCTTCCTTGTAAGTAGAAGCGAAATAAGGGAGTAGCATAGGTTAAAGTGACAGTCAAAAACTGGTTGCTATGTCAATGAAGTTCCTTTGTTTGTATGGACACGAGTTCACAAAGTCCTGCATGAGAAAAATATAAGTTTTTATAGCTTAAACCAAAAACAAGGAATATCTCAAAAACAATCAACTCCACGAAAAAAAATTACATAGCATAAATTGTGTGCTTTAATGTGCATTTTTTGTGTGGTAAGTTTTTGTCTCTCTCTTACGGTTTAGCACTTATGCAAAATTCCGTAAACTTCACTCAGAATAAAGTAGTGTTTAGAGGCTATTCCCAGAAAATTCAAAATATACATTTTATTTGTCAGGTAAATATCTTTAATATTCGAAATTTTAATCAAAATCGTTAGAGTCATTTTTGAGAAAATAAAAAATGTTGAAAAAAGTTACATGTAAAGGTTAGTTGGGGGTGGGTTATTTTTTCTCAAAATCTTCGTGTTGCATCCCTGGAAGATACTAAACTTAAGTACCAAGTTTGGTATTCTACCGACTTTTCGTTTTTGAGTTATCGTGTTCACAGACACACGGACACACACACACACACACACACGGACCTTTTTGTGAAAATGCTTTTTATGGATATTGGGGACCCTAAAAGATATATTTCCGGTGAAATCTCGGTATCGAATTTTTTGGTGGAGTGCAATACCTTCTCTATACACTATGTACATAGTGCGTATAGAGAAAGTAAAAATTCCATGTGGAGGGTAGTTGGGGGTGGTGGGATTTTCTTAAAAATCTTCGTGTCGCATCCTTGGAAGATACCAAACTTAAATATTAAGTATGTATTTAACGGTATTTTCGTTTTTGGGCTATGCTGTCCACAGACAGACACACACACACACACAAACACACACACACACTTATGCACTCGCACACACGGACCTTTTTCCAAAAATGCTTTTTTTTTTATTAAGGGGGATCCAAAACATGTATTTCCAGTGAAATCTCGGTATCGAATTTTTGGGTGTAATCCAATACCTTCTCTTTACACTATTTATGTAGTGCGTGTAGAGAAAGTAAAAAGGCCAGTGTGTGTCCGTGTGCCTATGATCACGATAACTCAAAAATGAAAAGTCGGTAAAATACCGAACTTAATATTTAACTTTATCAATCTTCCGGAATGCGACACGAATATTTTGAGAAAAATTCCCCCACCCCAAAGTACTCTTTAAATTGAAAAAAAGTCGAACATTTTTATTTTCATAAAAATGCCTGTAACAATTTGGATTCAAGTACTCTATATTAAAGATATTTACATGGCAAATAAAATGTATATCTTGAATTTGCTGGAAATAGCCTCTGAAGACTACTTTATTCTGGATGAATTTTACAGAATTTTGGATAACTGCTAAACCGTAAGAGCTGGAGGAAAACTTGTAGAGTACGTTAAAGCACACAATTTATGTCATATACGTTTTTTCGTTGAATTGACTATTTCTGCTTTGTGTTTTGTTATTTACTTCAGATTTAAAATGCTAAACTTTTTTCATACGAATAGTTGTAAACTCCTGGTCTTGCATTGAAACCGATTTCATGTACATGAGGAGCAGCTTTTAAAATATTTGACTATCGTTATAGACCAGTGTGTTTCTTTATTTTCCTTCTACTTATAAGGAAGCAAGCAATTAAGACAATTTCTGCTAATTTTTTCTCGATATACATAAAGTATATAGAAGAATATGCTTTTTATAAATAATTTGTTACTGAGTTGCAGAGAAAGTCATGTGAATGGAACACATCAGATTATTATTCTATATGATTGATGGCAACATATTATTAGTCACGACAATTTGGGGTTTTCAAAATAAACATTTAATTATAACGCATTCGTCTGTTGATGCTATCGACTTTACATTTTAGACTTCCGCGCAATAAACTGCAAAAAAAAAAAAAAAAAAAAAAAAAAAAAGTCAGAAGTGTTCATTATAATATTGCGTAAAAAACTAATTACATATTTGAATTCAAAGTGAAGAGAAATTGCAATCGTTATAAATTAGAAATTCGATACTTAAAATGAATGCCATACACAAATCTAAAAGCCTTAAAAATATATTTACAAAACGTTCTTCTATAATATGTTGAATGTACGAGGGCTGCATTTTCCTCAACCTCCGATTGACTATAAATAAAAGAAAAGCTCATAGAAAACAATTATTTTACTACTAAAAGTTTTGTACACTTATGGTTACTTTTCAACATAATCACCGAAAAGGTAGACATTTATCGCATCTGTGCACAAGCTTTGCAATACCCGCTTCAAAAAATGTTGCCGCCAATGATTTCAAATGGGCATTGACGTTGTTTTGAAGATCTTCGTACTTCACGAAGTTTGCGGAGAGCCATTCAAAACAAACGAAGAGGAATGCTGACTTGAGGAATTGTGTTGATCCATGACAACGCTCGTCCACACAACCCATCGGCTCCTTGAACAATTTCAATGGGACCTTTTCGATCATTCGCCGTACAATCCTGACCTGGCGACTTTCACCTTTTCCCTGAACTGAGGACGTGGCTAGGAGGGCAGCACTTTCAAACCAAGCAAGATCTTCAAAACAACGTCAATGCTCATTTGAAATCATTGGCGGCAACATTTTTTGAAGCGGGTATTGCAAAGCTTGTGCACAGGTACGATAAATGTCTCAATCTTTTCGGTGATTATGTTGAAAAGTAACCATAAGTGTACAAAACTTTTAGTAGTAAAATAATTGTTTTCTATGAATTTGTCTTTTAGTTACAGTCTATCGGAGGTTTAAAAAACACGGCTCTCGTATTAATTTGCAAGAAACAAAAGATTTATGAGATTGTATTACATAGAATATTAATTCATATTTTGTAGCTGTGGTTAAACGAATGGTTTAGAGCGCATCTGAATAGTCTTTTATTAATTTTAGTATCACAACGGCTGTGAGGTATTTCGAGATAAATGCCTAACAGAATATTTTAAATTCTCTGAGAACGCAGAAAGAAGTGCGTCTATATATGAGAGAGAGAGATATTTATCTGTAGAAGAAGCGAGAATGGATATGAAGTGGGCAAGAGAACGCAGAGGAAAGGAACGGGGAAGAGTAGAGACCGATAATGAAATTAAAAAGTCCCTTTTCTACTCATTAACCCCATCCCCCGACACTAAACCACCCTTAAATGAAAGTTTATATGCTAAATCCATCAAAGGACTCCCGTGATATTTACCAAGGTACTTTAAAGATAAAGTTATTACCACTAACTACTTTTTTTAAAACCCACATCGTTGATCTGTGCAATAATTTGATAACATAAACAGAATAACTCAAGAAAAAACTAATGTGTTCCATTCACATGACTTTCTCTACATCTCTACAACAAATTATTGTTAAAAAGTTTATGCTTCTATTTACTTCATGCTAATCGAGAATAAAAATTGCAGAACTAGTCTTATTATTTGTTTCCTTGTAAGTAGAAGCGAAATAAGGGAGTACCATAGGTTAAAGTGAAAGCCAAAAGCTGGTTGCTATGTGACTGATGTTCCTTTGTATGGACAGGAGTTGAGAAATTCCTGTATGAGAAAAGTATACGTTTTTTTTTTTTTTTTTTTTTTTTTTTAATCTGAAACTAATAACAAGGAATATCTCAAAAAACTCCACCAAAAATGTATATGACATAAATTGTGTGTTTTAAAGTGCTCTGCATTTTTTTTTGTGTGGTGAGTTTTTGTCCATCTCTTACAGTTTAGAAGTTATGCAAACTTCCGTAAAATTCATCCAGAATAAAGTAGTCTTCAGAGGCTATTCCCAGAAAATTCAAGATATACATTTTATGTCACGTAAATATATTTAATATACGATATTTTAATCAAAATCGTTAGAGCCATTTTTGAGAAAATCAAAATGTTCGCAAAAAATTCAATATAAAGGGTAGTTGAGTGTGGGGGGGGATTTTCTTGAAAATCTTTGTGTCGCATCCTTGGATGATACCAAATATAAATACCAAGTTTGGTCTTTAACGGTCTTTTCGTTTTTGAGCTATGCTGCCCACAGACATGCACACACATATACACAGACAGACAAACACGGACATTTTTCTAAAAATATATTTTTATTCAGGGGGACTCAAAACATGTGTTTCCGGTGAAATCTCGGTATCGAATTTTTGGGTGCATTACAATACCTTCTCTATTCACTATGTACATAGTACGTATAGGAAAGTAAAAATAAGTACATAGGGGAAACAACGGGTAACTCCGGTCAGCGGGTAATGCCGGTCACGTTGTTATCTCAATGATTATTGCAGCAATGCTTGTGCTGCCCTCTGTAAATGCATCCTAAAGAAATATGTAGCCATAGTCACCGCTTCCTCATTAGCGTTGTGAGCTGTACTGAGAAAAAGCTGATGTCTTCCATTCAAATAGTTTTCTCTACGTCGATTTAACAAACTATCATTAAAAACTATTATCTTTATGATAATCGAAGTAAAGATTAGCAGAAATTATCTTATTACTTGCTGGAAGGGAAATAAGGGAATACAGTAGACTAAAACGATAGTCAAATGTTTTAAAAGCTGGTTGAAATCCGTTTCTATGCATGGCCAGCAGTTTACAACTTCCCGTGTGAGAAAAGTTTAAGTATTTTTAATCTGAAACAAATAAAGAGGAAAATCAGTGAATTGCACTATAAAAACGTATATGACATAAATTGTGTGTTTTAACGAGATCTACAGTTTTTGTGGAGCAAGTTTTGCGTATCTCTTACGGTTTACCAGTTATGCAAAATTCACTCCTAATAAAGAGCTCTTTAGAGGCTATTCCCAGAAAATTCAAGACAAACAAATTATTTGCCGTATACATATCTTTATACGGTATTCTAATCAAAATTCTTTTAGCCATTATAGAGAAAATCAAACATTTCGAAATTTTCTCAATGTAAAGGGTAGTTTGGGGTGACGAGATTTTTCTCCAAAGTTTCGAGTCGCATCCCTGGAAGATAATAAACTTAAATACCAAGTTTGGTATTTTACCGACTTTTCGTTTTTGAGTTATCATGTTCATAGTCACACACACACACACACACACACACGCGCGCGGACCTTTTTCTACAAATGCTTTTTTTGGATACGAAGTTTCCTAAAACATATATTTCTGCTGAAATCTCGGTATGTAATTTTTGGGTGGAGTGCAATATCTTCTCTATACATTATGGTGTAATGGTTACCATGCTAACTTCCTAAACCCAAGGTCGCGGGTTCAAACCCGGCGGAGGACGATGGCTTTTTTCGGGTGTAGAAATCCTTAGCATGGCTTTCTTCTGAAGGGAAGTAAAGCCGTTGGTCCCGTGTCGTAGATTTACGGCACGTAAAAGAATCTCAAGCATGATAGAGAGGCCTCTGAGCAAAATTAAGCGGTCATTCACGTCCAATTTAGAATGGAACACTGAGAACCACAGTAGTTAAAGAGCGTCTATAAATAACACGCCATTTACATTTACATTTTCTAGACATTGTATACATAGTACGTGTAGAGAAAGTAAAAATATGTTTAACGCATTTTTATGTAATTTTTGCTTGAGGAACAACGCAATAGTAAATATGTTGCTAGGGTTTTTCGAAAAGTTCATGATTTTTTTAATAATGTAGCATATTTAAACAATATGCTTGGTACTGTCGCATTATTAAAGCAAAGTGTGCGTGTTGGGGTAATGTCAGTCAACTGACCGTCACATGTAAAACGTGATCCAGTATTGCTGTTATTGGATAAATATGGCAGCCATATTACTATGGAAGATTTCCAAGTCTTCAAAAGCGACGGAATTATTGTTGTTCAATCCTCCACATATATAGGCCTCTGAACATTACTTTCTGTGGGTCGTGGGCTCATTGAGAATGTAGTGGCTGGGACAACCCCAAAAATTATAATTGTGCTATATATGTAAAAAGAGGAAAATGGTTATATTGAAGTTCTAAAATAAAATGTGTTCATTTATATGCATTTTAGTGATTGTTTTACCTAAATAACGGATTTGAATATAGTGACCGGCATTATCCGCGTGTGTGGCTAATCCCGGTCACTGACAACACGTACATTTTGCATCATTAAGGTAAAAAGTAATTGCTTAGATAAAATTCTTCTTGGCATACGTTTAGGTAAAAGATCAAACTAATGATTGACATACAAATAACATTTTTAAACTCCTGCTCTAACACGTTCAGAGCAACTTTGCTTAAATGATCGCCATTACCTCATTCTCCCCTACAAGTAAGTACTTACTGAATGCTTTTGGCCAAATTAAGGCAGAGGAAATAGTAATGTCTTTATCTACATGTGCTATGTACATAGTGTATAGAGAAGGTATCGCACTGCACCCAAAAATTAAATAAGGAGATTTCATCGAAAAGATATGCTTTTAGACCCCCTGAACCGAACACAAAAATTTTTAGAAACATATCCGTGTGTTGGTGTGTATGTCTGTCTGTCATTGTGTGTGCGTGCGTGTACGTGTGTGTCTGTGGGTAGCATAGATGCAAAACGAGAAGTCTTAACTGAACTTAAATACCAAAGTTCGGTACCTTCCAAGGCTGCGACACAAGGATTTTCAAGAAATCCCCCCCAACTCGAATTACATTTTACATGCAAACATTTTAGAAAAAGTTGATTCTCTCAAAAATGGCTACAATGATTTTGCTTAAAATATCGTGTATTAAGATATTTCTATCACAAATAAAAATGTATATCTTGAATTTTTGGGGAAGAACCTTTGAAGATTCCTTAATTCTGGATAAATTTCGCCGAATTTTGCCTAACTGCTAAACCGTAAGAGGTAGACAAAAACATTGTCTCGTCAAAAACGCGTGTTTTTTTATTTATTTGTTTTTTTTTTAATTTTATTTTGTGGAGGTAACCATATCCAAGATATTCCTTGCTCTGGTTTCAATTGTGAAATTCTCATACAGGAAGTGCCTGTTTTTCTTTTCTTTTACTCCTGGACAAGCAAAAATGCTATTTGCAATGACAATCGCATAACGACAGCTTTTAAAACATTTGACTATCAGTTTAACATAGCGTATTCCTTTAGTTGCCTTCTACTTATAAGGAACTAAGTAATAAGAACATTCTGCTAATGTTTATCTCGATTAGCATTGTGTACAAAGAAGAATATTTTGTAGGAAGTTTGTAGAGCAGCTAAAGAAAGTCATGTGAGTGTAACACAGATTTTTAAACTTTAGCTTGTTTGCTGATGGTTACTTCACGGTTAAGGCACGTAATAAAATATACCCGGCTTTTGTAATATTTTGTTCCAAATAACTATACGTTCTATTTACATTCTGCAAATGAAGGATGGTCATGTTCTAGTAATGACATACTGAAAGTCATGGCCTTCTTTGTAAACATGTTCTTTTATAACTCATATGTTCATGTTGAGGTCAAGCTCTTTTGTAAATCCGTTTTAATCTTTTAGCTATTTCAATTATGACACTGTGGGCCAAGTGGTTAGAATGCTCGCCTGTCACCAAGGCGCCTGGATTCATACAAGTTGTAGTGGGAAGGTTTGCTCCGGGTTCTCATTCAACTTACTGCTGCTTAATGACCCATCCTATCACCGTTGAATCACGTTCACCCCTTCCTTGTTCTCATCGACCCGATCCTTCATCCTGATCCAGAATCCGCTTCCACCTCGACAGGTTTTGGGTGTAAGTCCTCCATACGAAGATGGTATACAGTGAAAGAAGAATGTATTTATGAATTACTCTAAAAGGTGTCCGTCAGAACGATTAGGGTTTTTGAATATCCAGAGAATAATCAAAATTAGTTGAGTAGTCCCTTGGACTACCTTACAAACACACTTACACATTTACACAAACACACCTACAAATTTACACATACACACCTATACATTTACACACACAACTACACATTTACACATACACACCTATACATTTACACACACAACTACACATTTACACATACACATATTTACACAAACACCTACACATTTTACACATACACATTTACACAAACAACTACACATTTACACAAACAACTACACATTTACACACACCTACACATTTACACATACACACCTATACATTTACACAAACAACTACACATTTACACACACCTACATATTTACACAAACAACTACACATTTACACATACACACCTACACATTTACACAAACAACTACACATTTACACAAACAACTACACATTTACACACACCTACACATTTACACAAACAACCACACATTTACACAAACAACTACACATTTACACACACCTACACATTTACACAAACAACTACACATTTACACACACCTACACATTTACACATACACACCTATACATTTACACAAACAACTACACATTTACACACACCTACATATTTACACATACACACCGCTACATTTACACAAACAACTACACATTTACACACACCTACACATTTACACATACACACCTATACATTTACACAAACAACTACACATTTACACAAACAACTACACATTTACACATACACAGCTGCATATATACACAAACAACTACACATTTACACAAACAACTACACATTTACACAAACAACTACACATTTACACAAACAACTACACATTTACACATACACAGCTGCATATTTACACAAACAACTACACATTTACACAAACAACTACACATTTACACAAACAACTACACATTTACACATACACAGCTGCATATTTACACAAACAACTACACATGTACACAAACAACTACACATTTACACATACACAGCTACACATTTACACAAACAACTACACATTTACACATACACAGCTACACATTTACACAAACAACTACACATTTACACAAACAACCACACATTTACACATACACAGCTACACATTTACACAAACAACTACACATTTACACATACACACCTATACATTTACACAAACAACTACACATTTACACATACACAGCTGCATATTTACACAAACAACTACACATTTACACAAACAACTACACATTTACACAAACAACTACACATTTACACAAACAACTACACATTTACACAAACAACTACACATTTACACAAACAACTACACATTTACACATACACAGCTGCATATTTACACAAACAACTACACATTTACACAAACAACTACACATTTACACATACACAGCTACACATTTACACAAACAACTACACATTTACACATACACAGCTACACATTTACACAAACAACTACACATTTACACATACACAGCTGCATATTTACACAAACAACTACACATTTACACAAACAACTACACATTTACACAAACAACTACACATTTACACACACCTACATATTTACACAAACAACTACACATTTACACAAACAACTATACATTTACACAAACAACTACACATTTACACACACCTACATATTTACACAAACAACTACACATTTACACATACACAGCTGCATATTTACACAAACAACTACACATTTACACATACACAGCTGCATATTTGCACAAACAACTACACATTTACACATACACAGCTGCATATTTACACAAACAACTACACATTTACACAAACAACTACACATTTACACATACACACCTACACATTTACACAAACAACTACACATTTACACAAACAACTACACAATTACACACACCTACACATTTACACAAACAACCACACATTTACACAAACAACTACACATTTACACACACCTACACATTTACACAAACAACTACACATTTACACACACCTATACATTTACACATACACACCTATACATTTACACAAACAACTACACATTTACACACACCTACACATTTACACATACACACCTATACATTTACACAAACAACTACACATTTACACACACCTACATATTTACACAAACAACTACACATTTACACATACACAGCTGCATATTTACACAAACAACTACACATTTACACATACACAGCTGCATATTTACACAAACAACTACACATTTACACATACACAGCTGCATATTTACACAAACAACTACACATTTACACATACACAGCTGCATATTTACACAAACAACTACACATTTACACATACACAGCTGCATATTTACACAAACAACTACACATTTACACATACACAGCTGCATATTTACACAAACAACTACACATTTACACATACACAGCTGCATATTTACACAAACAACTACACATTTACACAAACAACTACACATTTACACAAACAACTACACATGTACACAAACAACTACACATTTACACATACACAGCTGCATATTTACACAAACAACTACACATGTACACAAACAACTACACATTTACACAAACAACTACACATGTACACAAACAACTACACATGTACACAAACAACTACACATTTACACAAACAACTACACATTTACACAAACAACTACACATTTACACAAACAACTACACATTTACACATACACAGCTACACATTTACACAAACAACTACACATTTACACATACACAGCTACACATTTACACAAACAACTACACATTTACACAAACAACTACACATTTACACACACCTACACATTTACACAAACAACTACACATTTACACAAACAACTACACATTTACACAAACAACTACACATTTACACATACACAGCTACACATTTACACAAACAACTACACATTTACACAAACAACTACACATTTACACAAACAACTACACATTTACACAAACTACTACACATTTACACAAACAACTACACATTTACACACACCTACACATTTACACATACACAGCTACACATTTACACAAACAACTACACATTTACACAAACAACTACACATTTACACACACCTACACATTTACACAAACAACTACACATTTACACAAACAACTACTCATTTACAAACACCTACACATTTACACAAACAACTAAACATTTACACATACACACCTACACATTTACCCAAACAACTACACATTTACACTTACACACCTACACATTTACACAAACAACTACACATTTACACATACAAATCTACACATTTACACAAACAACTACACATTTACACATACACACCTACACATTTACACACACCTACACATTTACACACACCTACACATTTACGCAAACAACTACACATTCACACATACACACCTACACATTTACACAAACAACCACGCATTTACACTTACACACCTACACATTTACACAAACAACTACACATTTACACTTACACACCTACACATTTACACAAACTACACATTTACACATACACACCTACACATTTACACAAACAACTACACATTTACACATACACACATACACATTTACACACACCTACACATTTACACACACCTACACATTTACACAAACAACTACACATTCACACATACACACCTACACATTTACACAAACAACTACACATTTACACATACACACCTACACATTTACACACACCTACACATTTACACACACCTACACATTTACGCAAACAACTACACATTCACACATACACACCTACACAAACAACCACGCATTTACACTTACACACCTACACATTTACACTTACACACCTACACATTTACACAAACAACTACACATTTACACAAACACACCTACACATTTACACTTACACACCTACACATTTACACAAACTACACATTTACACATACACACCTACACATTTACACAAACAACTACACATTTACACATACACACCTACACATTTACACACACCTACACATTTACACACACCTACACATTTACACACACCTACACATTTACACAAACAACTACACATTCACACATACACACCTACACATTTACACAAACAACTACACATTTACACACACACACACCTACACATTTACACACACACACCTACACATTTACACACACCTACACATTTACACACACACCTACACATTTACACACACCTACACATTTACACACACACCTACACATTTACACATACACACTTACACATTCACACACACACCTACACATTTACACATTCACACTTACACATTCACACACACAACTGCACATTTACACACACACCTACACATTTACACACACACCTACACATTTACACACACACCTACACATTTACACATACATCTACACATTTACACACACCTACACATTTACACACACCTACACATTTACACACACATCTACACATTTACACACTTCTACACATTTACACACACCTACACATTTACACACACATCTACACATTTACACACACCTACACATTTACACACACATCTACACATTTACACACATCTACACATTTACACACACCTACACATTTACACACACCTACACATTTACACACACACCTACACATTTACACACACCTACATATTTACACACACATCTACACATTTACACACTCACCTACACATTTACACACACCTACACATTTCCGCAAACACACTTACACATTTACAGACACACCTACACATTTACACAAACACACGCACACATATATACATACACGCCTACACATGTATGCATACCCACCCTACACATTTAAACCTACACAGCCACACATTTACACATACACACCTACACAGTTACACATACACAGGCACACATATATACATACACGCCTACACATGTATGCATACCCACCCTACACATTTAAACCTACACAGCCACACGTACACACCTACACAGTTACACATACACACGCACACATATATACATACACGCCTACACATGTATGCATACCCACCCTACACATTTAAACCTACACAGCCACACATTTACACATACACACCTACACATACACAGGCACACATATGTACATACACGCCTACACATGTATGCATACCCACCCTACACATTTAAACCTACACAGCCACACATTTACACATATTCACCTACACATTTTTACATACAGACTCAGACATTTACACATAGTCGCCTACACATTTACAACTAACACACCTATTCACATACACACCTTTACATTTACACTTACACATACATAAACACAAACTCACATGTCAGCTTGCAGCACATACTTACAAATACCCACACCTACACATGCATACAGCAACACATACACATACGTACACACATGCACATACATACAGATATACACAAACACACACTTGTATGCATCTTTTCTCTCGCTATGATATTTGTATGGATATCTACATATAATTGTGATAGAGTACCAGTTTGAAAACATTTAGATAAACTGCATGATTTAGAAAATGGACGTATAGAGCTCGCGCATATTGGTCACGTGCAGCGCGTCGATCTCATGTTCCCTCTCCATCACTACAGCGCAGAAACTGAAGCTACAAAAAGCAGAAAACTCGTTTCAGTATGAACTGGATGGCAGGCCTGTGCTGAGAGACACATGTGTGTGCAGCTTCTTAAGTGTTTGGTCGTCATAGAGAAGCTGTTCAAGAAGTACATTAAACACAATGGTATCCTGGCCAGGAAGAACCGACTTGTTGCTGCTAGCGACAGTGTTTTGTTTGGCGCTGAGTTCAGCGCGGGGAGCTGCTGTAACGCATAAACAGAAGACTGTCAGTATACGTAAGTTTTGGTTTACATTTCATGTATTGCATCCACTCACTTTATCTCATCCACTGCCTTCGAGGTCGAGTGGTCAGCAAGCAGGTCCCGGGTTCGATTCCCGGCTGCGTTGGAGAATTTTTCTTATTATTAGTATACGATGGTTCCACCACTTGGCATTAGTTCTATACGTGACACTTTTTATTTCATCATTTTTTTTTGGTAGTGTTTAACGCCCGCTTTTACTGTTCTGGCACGGCATGCGATGACACTGATGGTGAATGTGATGGCGGGGGAAACCGCAGAACCCGGAGAAAACCCGCCCCAGCGCCGCTTTGTCCACCACAAATTTTTACATGCGCTTGGGTGCGAACCCGAGCCGTCTAGGTGAGAGGCGAATGGTCTGACTACTCGGCCACGGCGAGGCCCAATATTTCGTCATTACAGCCGCTTTGTACTTACTGGTCTGTTATAAACATTTAGGGCCCAAAGCTGCAAGGTGTGGCCCAACGTGGAGGACCCTAAGCCGCAAAGCGTAGCTGAGGGATATTTTTATAAGTTGAGGAGTGATACAGTTGCGGCCGAAGGGATAGTCGAGGGATCTGTGAAGCTAAAACCCCAAGAAGAAGTCAAAATTTCGGCAATCTGGCAACTTTCACATCTGAACAAGTTAATGTTTTCAACACTTTGGATCGCCAGTAAAAGTGTTAAGAGCGTTTGTGTGCGCGCGCATGTCCCTATGTGTGGTGGAACCATGGTTTTTCTTTAACCAGAATTGTTCCCCCCCCCCCCCACACGTTCTGGAAGTATGAATGAGCATGTCATATAAATCGCCTTCTGTGACCAGGCGAGTTGTTTCACAAGTCAAAGCCCCCGTACAAGTTAAGGGGGGCTATACAAATCTGGTGTATTCCATTCACATAACTTTCTCTGCAATAAAGGATTTTTAAAAAGGTTATGGTTCTGTTTACTTCAAGCTAATTGAGAAAAATTAGCAGGAATAATCTTATTTCTTGCTTCCTTGTAAGTAGAAGTGAAATAAAGGAGTACCATATGTTAAAGTGATAGTCAAAAGCTGGTTGCTATATGTCTGAAGTTCTTTTGTTTGTATGGACACGAGTTGACAAATTCCTGTATGAGAAAAGTATAAGTTTTTTAAAGCTGAAACAAACAACAAGGAATATATAAAAAACGAACAACTCCACGAAAAAAATGTATACTACATAAACCATGTGTTTTATCAAGATCTACATTTTTTGTATAATGTGTTCTCTTACAGTTATGCAAAATTCAATAAAACTCATCCAGAATAAAGAGGTCGCTAGAGGTCATTCACAGAAAATTCAAGAAATACATTTAATGTGGCCTGTAAATATTTAAACATAAGAGATTTTAATCAAAATCGTTAAAGCCCTTTTTGAGAAATTAAAAAATATCGAAATTTTCTCCATGCAAAGTGTAGTTTGGGGGTGCGGGGATTTTCTTGAAAATCTTCGTGTCGCATCCTTGGAAGATACCAAACTTAAAACCACGTTTGGTATTTAATGTTCTTTTCGTTTTTTAGCTATGCTGTCTATAGACACACACACATACACAGATGGACAGAACACGCACGGACATTTTTCTAAAAATGCTTTTTTTTAGAATCAGGGTGTCTCAAAAGATGTATTTCCGGTGAAATTCCGGTATTTAATTTTCGGGTACCTTCTCCAAACACTTTGTACGTCGTACGTGTAGAGAAAGTAAAAATTGAAAGATGTTTTCTGCGGATGGAAAGAAATTTGAATGTTTTGTATTAAAATGTCCTATCTGAAACATATTTCCTGCACAAACAGCTAAATGTACACTTAGAAAATGTTTTTGTTATTTAAATTGCAAATCTGTGTTGCTCAATACCTACATAATTGAATCATGAGGATTACAACAGATACAAATCTGATGCGTTTCATTCACTTCACTTTCCCTGCTACAAATTAGTTTTAAAAAGCTTATTCTTCTATTTACTTCATGCTAATCGAGAAAAAAATTAGCAGAAATAGTCTTATTACTTGCTTGCTTGTAAGTAGAAACGAAATAAGGGAGTACCATAGGTTAAAGTGATAGTCAAAACATGCTTTCTATGTGACTGAAGTTCCTTTGTTTGTATGGACAGGGGTGTACAGATAGATACTTGTATAAGAAAAGTGTAAGTATTTTATAGTTGAAACCAAAAACAAGGTATATCTCAATAACGATCAACTCCATGAAAAAATATATTTAACATAAATTGTGTGTTTTAACGAGCTCTACATTTTTTGTATGGTAAGTTTTTGTTCATCTGTTACGGTTTAGCAGTTATGCAAAATTCCGTAAAATTCATACACAATAAAATAGTATTCAGAGGCTATTCCTAGAAAATTCAAGATACACATATTGTTTTTCAGGTGTTTATCTTTAATATACGATATTTGAATGAAAATCGTTAGAGCTATTTATTTAGAAAATAAGAACTTTGGAAAAATTTTCCATGTAAAGGGTAGTTTGGGGTGGGGTGATTTTCTTGTCGCATCCTTGGAAGATACCAAATTTAAATACCAAGTCTTTTCGTTTTGAAGCTTAGCTGCCCACAGACATAGACAGACAGACAGACAGACAGACAGATAGACACACATACACGAATATTTTTCTAAAAATGCTTTTTTGTGTTCAGGGTGTCTCAAAACATGTATTTCCGTTGAAATCTGGGTATCGAATTTTTGGGTGCATTACAATACCTTCTCTATACACTATGCACATAGTACGCATAGAGAAAGTAAAAACATGTATAGGTACAACATAAATGTTGTGTTTTAAGGTGCTCTACATATTTTGTGTGGTAAGCTTTTGTTCATTTCTTACGGTTTAGCAGTTATACAAAATTCCGTAAAATTGATCCAGGATAAAGTAGTCTTCAGAGGCTATTCTCAGAAAATTCAAGATATACATTTTATTTGTCAGGTAATTATACGATATTTTAATAAAAATCGTGAGAGCCATTTTTGAGAAAATAAAAATGTTCGAAAATCTTCCAAGGATGCGACACGAAGGTTTTCAAGAAAATCCAACCAGCTTTACATGGAACAATTTTCGAAAATGTTTATTTTCTCACAAATGGTTGTTAACACATTTGTTTAAAATATCGTATATTTACATGACGAACAAAATGCATATCTTGAGTTTACTGGTAATAGCTTCTAAAGACATATTTATTCCAGATAAATTTTGCGGAATTGGAAAACTGTCAGAGATGAACAAAAAACTATTATACAAAACTTGTAGAGCTCGTTAAAACACACAATTCATAGTATAAACTTCGTTTTTCGTGGAGTTGAACGTTTTTGTTAATGGTTTCACATTTGCAACACTTATAGTTTTCTCACATTGAGTTTTATTAACTCCTCTCCATTCAAACAAAAGTACTTCAATCAGCTTTTAAAACATTTGACTGTCGTTCTATCCTCGTGTTCTCCCTTATTTTCCTTCTACTTACAAGGAAGCACATAATAATACCATGTCTGCTAATTTTTTCTCGATCAGCTTGTAAAGGTAAATGGCGTGTTATTTATGGACGCTCCTTAACTGCTGTGGATCCCATCGTCCTATTCTACAGGGTTACTACAAAAGAAATAGACAACTTCAACTGCCTGTAAAACAAAAACTATTAAAGATAGCAACCTAATTATTTTGGAGGTATGTTGAGAAACTTTCAAAGTTTTGTTTGTTACTATTGGTAACGCTGTAGTGTTTTGTTTGTTGTTGCAGAAGCTGAAATGGCGGAAAATCCTGTGGAAAAGGCATATTGCGTGTTGGAATTTGCTAGAACGCAATCAGCAACTGTTGTCCAACGACATTTTAGAACACGTTACCACAAAACGCCACCGACTAGACAGTCAATCTACGACTGGTATAGAAAATTCGAGACAACGGAATGTTTGTGCAAAGGGAAGAGCTCGGGAAGACCAAGAGTGTCGGAAGAAAACGTTGAACGTGTTCGTTCTGCCTACATAAGAAGCCCACAGAAATCGACATCTAGGGCAAGCATGCAATTACAAATTCCACAGCAAACTGTATGGAAAATGTTGCGGAAGCGACTGCTCATGATGCCTTACAGATGTTGCAGTTTCTGAGTGAAGAAGATACGGTCATACGGCGTGACTTTTGTATCGACATGTTGCGACATGATGAAGACGATGCAGGTTTTTGTGAGCGCATCATTTCATTTTTGTGGTAACGTGTTCTAAAATGTCGTTGGACAACAGTTGCTGATTGCGTTCATGCAAATTCCAACACGCAATATGCCTTTTCCACAGGATTTTTCGCCATTTCAGCTTCTGCATCAACAAACAAAACACTACAGCGTTACCAATAGTAACAAACGAAACTTTGAGAGTTTCTCAACATACCTCCAAAATAATTAGGTTGCTATCTCTAATAGTTTTTGTTTTACAGGCAGTTGAAGTTGTCTATTTCTTTTGTAGTAACCCGGTATATTGGGCGTGAAAGACCATTTAATTTTGCTCACAGGCCTCTCTATCAGGCTTGAGGTTTTTTTATGTGCCGTAAATCTACGACGCGGGACCAAGGAAGCCATGCTAAGGATCTTTACACGCGAAAAAAATCCATCGTCCTCCGCCGGTTTTGAACCCGCGACCTTGGGTGTATGAAGTTAGCATGGTAACCATTACACCACGGAGGGCGACTCGATTAACATGAAATAAGTGGAAGAATACCTTTTTAACAATACATTGTTGCTAGATGTAGAGAAATTCAAGCGAATGGAACACATCAGATTTTTACTTTCTCTATACGTGCTATGTACATAGTATATAGAGAAGGTATTGCACTCCACCAAAACTTTCGACACCGAGATTTCACCGGAAATATATGTTTTAGGGTCCCCTGTATCCAAAAAAAGTATTTTCAGAAAAAGGTCCGTGTGTGAGTCCATGTGTCGGTGTATTCGTGTGTCTGTCAACACGGTAACTCAAAAACGAAAAGTCGGAAAATACCAAACTTGGTATTTAAGTTTAGTATCTTCCAGGGTTGCGACATGAAGATTTTGAGAAAAATCCCCCCACCCCAACTACCCTTTACGTGGAACTTTTTTTCGAAAGTTTTGATTTTCTAAAAAATGGCTCTAACGCTTTTTATTAAAATATCGTATATTAAAGATATGTACCTGACAAATAAAATGTGTATTTTGAATTTTCTGGGAATAGCCTTTGAAGACTACTTTATTCTGGGTCAATTTTACGGAATTTTGCATAACTGCTAAACCGTAAGGGATGGACAAAAACTTACTAAACAAAAAATGTAGAGCACGTTAAAACACACAATTTATGTTATATAATTTTTTTTCGTGGAGTTCGTCGTTTTTGAGACATTCCTTATTTTTGGTTTCTGCTATGAAAAACTTATATTTTTCTCATACAGGAACTTGTCAACTTCGATCCATATAAACAAAGGAACTTCATTGACATAGTAATCAGCTTTTGACTATCACTTTAACCTATGCTACTCCCTTATTTTGCTTCTACTTACAAGGAAGCAAGTAATAAGACTATTTCTGCTAATTTTTGCTCCATTAGATGAAGTAAATAGAATAATTTGTTGCAGTGATAAACAGAAAGTCATGTGAATGGAACACATCAGATTTTTATATTTATTTTGCAGCAGTACGAATAGCCAAATTTTCGTTTTCGGCTTTTAAAGAACAGATTAGTTGAGATATGCTGAAAGTATCATTAGTGTATTCGTCATAGCAACTGAAGTCAAAGAAAGCGCTGCGCAATAGCATAGCAATTGTCGATTCGACTCACAGCGCCGTTATGTGCACGGTAACGCTAACCTCCATTTTGTTGAGGATTGGTTACAAAGCTCGCAAATTATGAATGTGCACAGATATAATTTAATGTCGTGGATACCAGTTTTAATGCTCTTTTACGTTTCCAATGTTTATGAGCATGTACTCGAGATTGTGTGAGAAGCCTCGAGCTGTCGAATAGGTTTTCCCTGGACAGTGGTACAAAAGCTTCACTTTAGATGGCGCACAATGAGCATCATCTGAGCTTACGTGAAAACAATTCCAATGTCATTTACACAGGTTTCTCTAATCTTCTTCTAAACGCCATTACTTTTTCTGCATGTACTATGTCCATAGTGCATAGAGAAGGTATTGTATTGCACCCAAAAATTGGATACCGAGATTTCACCGGAAATACATGTTTTGAGACCTCCTGAGTAAAACAAAAGCATTTTTAGAAACATTTCGTGTGTGTGTGTCTGTGCAAAAAATATATCAACAACTAAATACCGAAAATAAATAAAATAAATGAAAATAAATTCACGGCTATTCCCAAGTAAAATCTTTAAAATGGCAAACTCCACGAAAATGTAAACGACGTGTTATTTATGGACGCTGTTTAACTGCTGTGTTTCTCAGCGTCCCATTCTATATTGGGCGTGAAAGACCATTTTTAATTTTGCTCAGAGGGCTCTAAATCAGGCTTGAGGTTTTTTTATGTGCCGTAAATCTACGACGCGGGACCAAGGAAGCCATGCTAAGGATTTTTACAGCCGAAAAAATCCATCGTCTTCTGCCGGGTTTGAACCCGCGACCTTGGGTACATGAAGTTACCATGGTAACCACTACACCACTGAGGGCGACAAACTCCACGTATGACATAAAGAGTATACTTTAACGAGATCTACATTTTTGTGCAGTAAGTTTTTGTCTATGTTTTACTGTTTACTAGTTATTCAACATTCAGCCAGAATAAACAGGTCTTCAGAAGCTATTCCCAGAAAATTCAAGATAGACATTTTATTTGTAATGAAAATGGTCTTAATGTGGTATTTTATAATCAAAGTCGTTAGACTATTTTTAAGAAAAGAAACGTTTCGAAAATTTTATATGTAAACTGTAGTTAGGGGTGGGGGGATTTTCTTGAAAATCTTCCTGTCGCATTCTTGGACGATACCCAACCTGATTACCAAGTTTGGTATTTAATAGTATTTTCGTTCTTAGTCACGCTGTCCACAGACACACAGACAGACACACATTCTGAAAATGCTTTTTTTTTTTTTGGATCCAGGGGATCCTAAAACATATATTTCCGGTAAAATCTCAGTATTGAATTTTTGGGTGCAATACAATACCTTCTCTACCCACTATGTACATTGTGCATACGGAGCTAGAGAAAGTAATAATTCAGGAGGAAGGCAGGGAGCAATGTACGTAGCAGAACCGTAAAAACCACAGATTTTTAGCTCAAATAATTTTCAAAATACATATGAATAAAGATTATGTTGCCAGGCAGATTTGCATGCTCAGTGTGCGAGTGAGAGGGAAATATGAAAAGAGCGACCTGGCAACGCAGAGCACTATAACACATCTCATTCGCTGCAGAGTAGAACTCTTTCTATTTGAAAAACATGAATAGTCCGACGTCACCGCTGACTGTAAATAATGTAGGTTTATGTATCTCTTGTCTAGGTTTTATTACTGGTCATTAAATAGTGTAACGTCAGAGCCGAGTAATACTGAAGGCGCGTCAGGTTTTGCCTGTTAATAAGATGTCTTCATTTGTTCTTTTTTATGGTTGTGATGAAATACGTCTGAGTGCATGCATTAGAATATAAGTAGTTATTTTTTGTTATGCATGCATAGGTAAGAAAATACTAATCTATTGTGTTGTAACCAAATAGACCGTCATTTGTCTTTCAAGAAATTAAGTTAATGATAGCTCTTTAATATAATAATCTGTAGAGTTGTACAATACACACATTTAATTGGTATACTGTTGACAGCAGTGCCACTCCTGTCAAGGTTATAACAGTTGTTTTCCTCTAATGTGTAGATAACCTGATGTAATATCAGATTCACGTATCCCATTTATACTGTGTTTATATAACATTAATCTAATGAACAAAGTATACCAAAAATCTCAAAACGAATACAGAATTACTTGCCATGAAACCAAGAGGTAGCATTACTATATTGATGCTGACGATATAGATAGGAAAGTATACCCAAAACATTAAACTAGAAGCAAATTGTGTGCAAAACACAACAATACATTATTGATTGCTGAGAATAAAGAAATATTAAATTAAACTAGAATCAAAATAAATTAAACAAAGTATTAAACTAGAATAAAATTGTATGCAAAACACAACAATACAATATTGATTACTGACAATAAAAGCAAAAGGAAATTATACCCAAAATATTAAACTAGAAGAAAATTGTATGCAAAACACAACAATACAATATTGATTGCTGAAAATAAAGAAAAAAGGAAATGTATACCTAAAACGATAAACTAGAATAAAATAGTGTGCAAAATACAACATTTGTGTTATTATAGCTTCAAATAATCTTTTATATGCTATAATCAGCTCTATTGTATGCAAAAACAACAGTGGGTTGTTGATAATCACAGGGGTCTGACTGCAATACCCAATACAGCTCAGCACTGAGGGCAAACTATACCTGATCTAGTGTTGTAATGAAGCAGCAGGAAGCACAAGCATTGCGATATGACCGCGCAGTGACTAATTATCTGCCAAGCTCCTCCTCCGGTCTTTGGTCTGTGGCAGTATATGAGATTGTGCATTCTTACTTAATTGTATTGATATCAATACGCCCGTAATATCTATGGGCATAACAAAAGAATGGGAGATGATATTTTGTTCTAACATTGGGCGAAACATCTTCACGAATTTTGGGTAGACGAATGTTACAAAACTCGATATTTCTAACTATATTCAAATAATACTTGGCAGTTGAATGTAATATTAAAATATGATAAAAACTAAAACTGCAAGTAAGTGCAGGAAACTTGTACAACACGCGCCATTGTAACAGACGAACGTCAATGCAATATTATAAAATTATGTTTGGGAAGAAGAATATTTTAATATTTGTAAAGTGTTAGTAGATGTCTACGTAAGGAAGCAAATATTGTTAAACCTGCTTTGGTTCGTTTAGTTTGCATTTATGTTTTTAAAGTAATAACAATTAAAAGATCTCAGCTAAATCTCCTGGTAATCTTGTAAACCCTGTCATGGCGGGTACCGCGTAACGTCAGGCAGACAACCTTGATTTAAAACATCACCAAGTCCTCAACAAACGTTTTCAATACTTAGAGGTTGTTAAATAGCTACCGGTGACGTCATTGGGCGCGATGCATTTCTTCCGGATGTTTAAGGATTGTTCTAATGTCTTGTAATACATTAAATTTAAAGGTGCAAAAAAAGAGAAGTTTTGCAAGTGATGTAAATCTCGTAATTTTAGGTCTTAAAAACCAACAATGGACTTGCAAATTCCATGTAATACTCCGGCGCCATCTTGAGTTGAACTCAACTCCACATAAGGGAAAGTTCACTACCGCCTGTGTTTGCGTTTACTTGCACGACATTTTCCTTTCTGTTTCGTGTATAAGACTTCTTTTATGTTGCTTGGCGGTGATTTAACCTTACATTCAAAAATCTGATGTGTATCATTCACATGACTCTCTGCAACAAATTATACTCAAAAATCTTATACTTCTATTTACTTCATGCTGATCGAGAAAACATTAGCAGAAATAAGCTTATTGTAACCGAAGGGAAATAAGGAAGTACCATAGGTTAAAGTGATAGTCAAAAGCTGATTACTATGTGACTGAAGTTCCTTTGTTTGTACGGACAGGAGTTGACAAATTCCTATACGAGAAAAGTAAGTTTTTCATAGCTGAAACCAAAAACAATATATGTCTAAAAAACGATCAACTGCACGAAAAAATATATAAAATATAAATTGTGTGTTTTAACATGCTCTACATTTCTTGTGTAGTAAGTTTTTATCTAAGTCTTACGGTATAGCAGTTATGCAAAATTCCGTAATTATCGTCCACAATAAAGTAGTCTTCAGAGGCTATTCTAAGAAAATTCAAGATATACATTTTGTTTGTCAGGTAAATATCTTTAATATATGATATTTTAATCAAAATCCTTAGGGCTGTTTTTGCGAAAATAAAAAATTTCGAAAAAAGTTCCATGTAGTTTGGGGTGGGGGAATTTTTCTCATAACCGTTGTGTCTTATCCCTGGAAGATACTAAGCTTAAATAACAAGTTTGGTGTTTTACCGGCTTTTCGTTTTTGAGTTATCGTGTTCACACACACAGACCTTTTTGTTAAAGTGCCTTTTTTGGATATAAGGGACCCTAAAACATATATTTCCTGTGAATTCTCGGTATCGAATTTTTGGGTGAAGTGCAATACCTTCTCTATACACTATGCACATGGTGTGTGTAGAGAAAGTAAATATAGACGGTGTTTTTGATTGGCATAATAAAAGAGTCAGCGCCATCTGAAGATATTTAAAATCGTCAGGACGTGGGGAAGCTGAGCTATTTGATTATTGGTTTCACCACTTGACGTTACGTGGGGACTTTTGTTATTAGAGCCACTTTGAAGTTACTTACTGCTGTATTATAAACGTTTTGGGCCACAAAGTGTAGCCGATAGATATCTTTACTTTCTCTATACATACTATGTACATAGTGTGTGTGTGCGCGCGCGTGTGTGTGTGTATCTCCGTGTGTCTGTGAACACTATAACTCAAAATAGAACCTTGGTAAAATACCAAACTTGGTATTTAAGTTTAATATCTTGCAGGGATACAACAGGAAGATTTTGAAAAAAAAATCCCCCCACCCCAAACTATCCTTTACATGGAACTTTTTTCGAAAATTTTGATTTTTTCAAAAATGGCTCTAACGATTTTGATTAAAATATCGTATATTAAAGATAATAACCTGAAATATAAAATGTATATCTTGAGTTTTCTGGGAATAGCCTATGAAGGCTACTTTATTCTGGATGAATTTTACGGAATATTGTTTTTGATTTCAGCTTTAAAAAACATACTTTTCTCATACAATTCCTGTCCATCCAACAAAGGAAGTTCAATCACATAGCAACCAACTTTTGACTATCACTTTAACTTATGGTACTCCCTTATTTCGTTTCTACTTACAAGGAAGCAAGTAATAAAACTATTTCTGCTAATTTTTTCTCGTTTAGTATGAAGTAAATAGAAGCATAAGCTTTTTAACAATAATTTGTTGCAGAGATGTAGAGAAAGTCATGTGAATGGAACACATCAGATTGTTTTAACCGAATACATTATGAACTGGATAAAACTTTAAATAAACATTGTAAGTGAGTTAATTGAAAGTGGAACTGACAGTTATTAAAAGTGGAGGTTGGCAGTCACCTTGTTACCAATAACCAAGACAAGATTTCAAAGACATGAACATCAGCTGCGATAAGATGTTTCGACAATATGACTCCAGTCAGATGACCACGATTGGTTGAATTTGCTTACTTCCGTCCATTCCATTGTCGGTTTGATAGTGGAACTGAATTATCAAAGTTATATGAAATGCTGACATAGTTTAGTTATATATAAAACTAATCTCAGTTGTTTGTATTTTCAGCGCCGTTCTTGCAGATATGCCATAAAAAGGACCCAGAGTTTGACGCATGCGTTAAACAATCACTGAGTACACTTCTAAGGAATCTTCAAAATGGTAAGTTAGGTCCATTACTGGCTCATCATGAAATATTCTAATCCTCTTTTTAATTTTTACATTCTCTAGCCGTATGTACAATCTACATACTGTATAGAGGTTGTATTGTATTCCATCCAAAAATTCGATGTCAAACTTTCAGTTTAAATATGTGTTTTGGGGTCCCCTGAGCCCGTAAAAAGCATTTTTACTTACTCTACCTCTCTGTAACAAATTGTTGTTAATAAGCTTATTCTTCTACTTATTTAATGCTAAAACATTAGCAGAAACTGTCGTATTACTTAGTTCCTTATAAGTAGAAGGTAAACAAGGGAATGCGCTAGGCTAAATCGACAGTCAAATGTTTTAAAATGTGGTTGCTATGGGACTGAAATCTGTTTCTTTGCGTGGCCAAGCGTTGACAAGTTCCCGTATGAGAAATGTGTAAGTATTTTAAAACTGATATTAACATTAAGAAATATCTCGAAAAAGAAAAATTCCACGATAAAAATGTATATGACATAGATTGTGTCTTTTCTCGTGATCTACATTTTTTGTGCAGTAAATTTTGATCTCTTACGGTTTACCAGTTACGAAAAATGCAATAAAAATCATCCAGAGTAAAGAGGTCTTTAGAGGCTATTTTATTTGTGATGTGAATAGCTTTGATATACGGCACTTTAATCAAAATCGTTTTAGCCATTTTTGAGAAAATCAAAATTTTCGGAATTTTTCAATGTAAATGGTGGTTTGTTGTGGGGGATTTTCTTAAAATTCTTCGTATTGCATCCTTAGAAGAAACCAATGCTAATCGAGATAAACATTAGCAGAATGTTCTTATTACTTAGTTCTTTATAAGTAGAAGGGATCTAAAGGAATGTGCTACGCTAAAGAGATAGTCAAATGTTTTAAAAGCTGCCGTTATGCGATTGTCATTGTCAATTGCTTCTTTGCTCGGCCAGGTGTAGAAGAAAAGAAAAACGGACACTTTCTGCCTGAGAAAAGTGTAAGTACTTTACAATTGAAACCAATAACAAAGAATATCTCGGAAACAGTTACCACCACAACAGAAACGTAAAGGACTTAAATTGTCTGTTTTAACGAGATCTACATTTTTTGTGTAGTAAGTTTTTGTCCATCACTTACGGTTTAGCAGTTAAGAAAAATTCAGCAAAATTCATCCAGAATAGAGTGATCTTCAGTGGCTATTCCCATAAAATTCAAGATATACATTTTATTTGTCATGTAAGTAGCTTTAATATACGGGATTTTAATCAAAATCATTAGAACCATTTATGAGAAAATGAAAGTTTTCGAAATTTTGTCCATGTAAAGAGTAGTTTGTTATGGGGGGATTTTTCTCAAAATCTTCATGTCACATCCCTGAAAGATATCAGTTTGTTATTTTACCGACTTTTGTTTTTCAGTTATAGGTTTTTTTTTATTTTTTGATAAAGGGGTATTAAAACGTGTTTTTCCGGTGAAATCTCGGTATCCTGAGTGGAATGCAATATCTTCTCTATATACTGTACATATAGTACGTGTAGAGAAAGTAGAAAACTGATGTTTTTCATTCACTTGACTTTCTCTGCATCTCTGCAACAATTTATTGTTAAAAAGCTTTTGCTTCTTTTTACTTAATGCTTATCAAAAAAAAAAAAAGAAGAAGAAGAAGAAGAAGCAGAAATATCCCTATTACTTGCCTCTATGTAAGCAGAAGGGAAATAAGGGAGTACCATAGGTTAAAGTTACAGTCAAAAGCTGGTTGCTATGTGACTGATGTTCCTTTGTTTGTATGGACAGGAGTAGACAAATTCCTGTATGAGAAAAGTATAAGTTTTTTAAAGCTGAAACCAATAATAAGATATATATAAAACCATCAACTCCACGAAAAAAATGAATATAACATAAATTGTGTGTTTTAACGGACTCTTTGTTAAGTAAAATTTTGTCCATCTCTTACGGCTTACCAGTTATGCAAAATTCCCCAAAATTTATGCAGAATAAAGATGTCTTCAGAAGGTATTCCCTAAAAATTCAAGATAAACCTTTTACTTGTCAGGCAAATATCTTTATTTGACGGTGTTTTAATCAACATCGTTAACGCTGTTTTTGAGAAAACCAAAATGTTTGAAAAAAGTTCCATGTAAAGGGTAGTTGTGGGTGGGGAATGTTTTTAGAAAATCTCCGTGTCGCACCCTTGGAAACTTTTCGTTTTTCAGCTATGCTGTCTACAAACATAGGACCTTTTTCTGAAAATGCTTTTTCTGGATACAGGGTATACTATAAACTACGTACATAGTACGTGTAGAGAAAGTACTAAAAGAACAGACAGACTTATTACGTCAGTTAAACAATAAAGAACAGCGAAATGTTTTATTCCCACAGCCATAAAAACTAACTCAAGGTTTCAGACATGCATAAACAAAAAGTATACTGATGAGATTTACACCTCTTCTGAGTGCTGAAGGTCAATGTCATGGGGTCAGGTTCGTGCTTCAGCAAACGATATGACTTCGTACTTCGTTTCAACACAGATTGCATCTGCCGACTTGCATTCATATCAGTGTCTCTACATCTCTGCAACAAGTTATTGTTAAGAAGTTTATGCTTCTATTTACTTCTTGCTGATTCAGAAAAATTAGTAGAAATAGTCTTGTTACTTGCTTCCTTGTAAGTAGGAGCGAAATAAGGGAGTACCATACGTTAAAGTGACAGTCAAAAGCTGGTTGCTATGTGACTGAAGTTCCTTTGTTTGTATGGACAGGAGTTGACAAATTCCTGTATGAGAAATGTATAGGGTTTTTAAAGCTGAAACCAAAAACAAAGTATATCTTAAAAATGATAAACTCCACGAGAAAAATGTATATAACATAATTTGTGTGTTTTAGTGTGCTCTACACTTGTTATGTGGTAAGTTTTTGTCTATCTATTACGGTTTAATAGTTATGCAAAATTCATTCATAATAAAGTTGCCTTCAGAGGCTCTTCCCAGAAAATTCAAGATATACATTTTATTTGTCAGGTAAATATGATATTTTAATCAAAATCTCTAGAGCCAGTTTGGAAAAAGACAAAATTTTCCGAAAAAATTTAACTATAAAGGGAAATTGGGGTGCGGGGATTTTCTTGAAAATCTTCGTGTGCATCCTTGGAGGATACCAAACTTAAATACCAAGGGTCTATTCGTTTTTGAGTTATGCTGTCCACAGATACACACGGGCACACGTACCTTTTTCTAAATATGTTTTTTTTACCCAACACATGTATTTCCGGTGAAACCTCGTTACCGAATACCTTCTCTATAGGTAAACTATGTACATAGTACATGTAGAGAAAGTAAAAAGCATTTTTAGAAAAAGGTACGTGTGCGGATCCGTTAACTCAAGAAAAAAAGTCGGTAAAATACTAAATTTGATATTTAAGTTTAGCATCTTCCAGGGATGCGACATGAAGATTTTGATAAAATTCCCCCACCCCAAACTACCCTTCGAAAATTTTGATTTTCTTAAAATGCCTCTAATTATTTTGATTAAAATACCTTATGTTTAAGATATTTTAATGACAAATGAAAAGTATATATATTGAATTTTCTGGGAATATGCTTTGAAGACCTCTTTATTCTGCATGACTTCTGTATAACTGGCAAAGCGCAACAATATACAAAAAGTCATCCACAAAAAATTCAGATCTCATTAAAAGACACAACTTGTGTTGTATACTTCTTTTTGTAGAGTTAATCGTTTTCGAGATATTACGGATTATTTGTTTCAGTTTTAGCCAGTAACATTTTTCTGAAACGGAAGCCTTTTTTTCTCGCTTATTTACTCCTGGGAAGCAAAAGAGATTGGAATTTCAATTGTTTCACATAGTAACCGACTTATAAAGGACGAGACTATCTCTTTAGCCTGTGCATTTTCTTATTTCCCTTCTTCTTACAAGGAAGCTAGTAATAAGACTAATTCTGCTTATGTTTATCTTGATTAGCATAGTGTAGATAACAGATTAAAGTTTTGAATAAAAGGTTTGTGTACCGAACATCTAGAGGACATCATGTGAATGGAACACATTAGAGTTTTACTTTTTCTAGCCCCAAATATATAATGTACACAGGGATAGAGAAGGTATTGTAAAGTTCCCAAAAGTTCCATGTCTTCTGAGTCTGAAAAAAATATTTTAAAAAAAAAGGTCCGCGTGTGTGTGTCTGTGTGTGTGTGTCTGTGGACAGCATAGCCCCAAAACGAAAAGATCGTTAAATACCAAACTTGGTATTTATGTTTAATATCTTACAAGGATACGACACGAAGATTTAAAAAAAAAACATCCCCTCTCCATAAACATCCCTTTACATGAAAGAAATTTCAAACGTTTTGATTTTCTTAAAAATGGCTCTAACGATTTTCATTAAAATCCTGTACATTAAAGATATTTTTATCCGAAATAAAATGTATATCTCGAATTTTCTGTGAATAGTCTCTGAAGACCTCTTTTTTTCTGGATGAATTTTGCTTAACTGCTAAACTGTAAGAGATAGGCAAAAACTCACAACACAAAAAAATGTACATCATGTCAAAATACACCATTTATGCCCTTTACGTTTTTGTTGTGGAGGTATTCGTTTCCAAGATATTCCTTGTTATTGGTTTCAATTGTAAAGTACTTAAACTTTTGTCAAACAGGAAGTGTCCGTTTTTCTTTTGTTCTACTCCTGGCCAGGGAAAGAAGCGATTTACAATGACAATCGCATAACGACAGCTTTTAAAACATTTGACTAGCGCTTTAGCATCATTCTGCGTTTATTTCGATTAGTATGGTGTAGAAAGAAGAATAAACTTTTGTAGGAAGTTTGTAGAGCAACTAGAGAAAGCTATGTGAATGTAACAGAGATTTTTCCCTTCTATTTACAAAGAACCAAGTAAAAAGGAAAATTTCTGCTAATGTTTATCTAGATTATCATAAAGCAGATAGAAGAATAACCTTATAAGTAGTAACCTGTTTCAGAGTTGTGGAGAAATTCATGTGATTATAACATATTGTTAAGAATTGGAGAGAAGAATGAGTTTTTAGGTAAAGTGACGGTAACGGAGTAGTGTGATAATTCTGGTTTTGTAGTAACAGTTGTGTAATGTGGTTATTCACCACCCAGTTTATAATGTGGTTATATTTGGTAATTATATAGTGCAAAAAAGTACTTCCGCAGGAAAAAAGTAACTTTGTATAAAGCTCACGTGTTTTCTCAGGAATTCCGCGGTTTCAACCTGAACCAGGCCGCTCACATAATTGTTCTTACAACCTGTATGTCCTTCATTAAAATAAAATGATATTTGTGATTTAGAACCAGTTTAGCAACTTTGTAAACAGGATTCCCATTTCTGGTTCTTTAGCATTGACCTTCTAGTGCTATTCTGGATATTATACAAATGTACCACTTTCGTCGTACAAGTAATTCCTGCACATAAGATGTACTGTCAATTCTTTTTACTTTCTCCATACGCACTATGTACATAGTGTATAGAGAAAGTATTGCACTCCACCAAAAAATCTGATGTGTACCATTCACATGACTTTCTCTATATCCCTGCAACAAATTATTCTTAAAAAGCTTATACTTCTGTTTACTGTATGCTCATCAGAAAAAATTAGCAGAAATAGTCTTATTTCTTGCTTTATTGTAAGTAGAAGCGAAATAAGGCAGTACTATAGGTTAAAGTGAAAGCCAAAAGTTGGTTGCTATGTGACTGATGTTCCTTTGTTTGTATGGAAAGGAGTTGACAAATTCCTGTATGAGAAAAGTATAAGTTTTTCAAAGCTGAAACCAAGAAAAAGGAATATCTCAAAAAACGATCAACTGCACGAAAAAAATGTATATAACATAAATTGTGTGTTTTAATGTGCTCTACATTTTTTGTGTGTTAAGTTTTTGTCCATCTCTTACGATTTAGTAATTATGAAAAATTCATCCAGAATAAAGTAGTCCTCAGAGGCTATTCCCAGAAAATTCAAAATATACATTTTAGTTGTCAGGTAAATAACTTTAATACACGAAATTCTAATCAAAATCGTTAGAGCCATTTTTGAGAAAATCTAAATTTTCGAAAAAAGTTCCATGTAAAGGGTAGTTTCGGGTGGGGGATTTTTCTCAAGATCTTCGTGTCGCATCCCTGGAAGATACTAAACTTAAATACCAAGTTTGGTATTTTACCGACTATTCGTTTTTGAGTTATCGTGTTCACAGACACACGGACACACGGACACACACACACACGGACCTTTTTCTGAAAATACTTTTTTTTTGGATACAGGGGATCCTAAAACATATATTTCCGGTGAAATCTCGGTATCGAATAGTTTGGTGGAGTGCAATACATTCTCTATTCATTATGTACATAGTGAGTATAGAGAAAGTAAAAATTCGATACCGAGATTTCATCGGAAATATATGTTTTAGGGTCCTTAATATCCAAAAAAAGCATTTTCACAAAAAGGTCCGTGTGTGTGTGTGTGTGTGTGTGTGTGTGTGTGTGTGTGTCCGTGTGTCTGTGAACACCATAACTCAAAAACGAAAAGTCGGTAAAATACCAAACTTGGTATTTAAGTTTAGTATCTTCCAGGGATGCGACACGAAGATTTTGAGAAAAATCCCCCAACCCCAACTACCCTTTACATGGAACTTATTTCGAAAATTTTGATTTTCTCAAAAATGGCTCTAACGATTTTGATTAAAATTTCGTATATTAAACATATTTACCTGACGAATAAAATGTACATCTTGAATTTTCTGGGAATAGCCTCTGAAGAGTAGTTTATTGTTGATGAATTTTACTAAATTTTGAATAACTGCTAAACCGTAAGAGATGGACAAAAATGTACTACACAAAAAATGTACTACACAAAAAATGTACTACACAAAAAATGTAGAGCACATTAAAATACACAATTTATGTTATATACATTTTTTCGTGGAGTTCGTCGTTTTTGTGACATTCCTTATTTTTGGTTTCTGCTATGAAAAACGTATACTTTTCTCATACAGGAACTTGTCAACTCCTATCCATATAGACAAAGGAACTTCATTGACATAGCAACCAGCTTTTGACTATCACTTTAACCTACGATTGTCCCTTATTTCGCGAGTAATTAGACTATTTCTGCTATTTTTGTCTGATTAGCATAAAGTAAATAGAAGTACAAGCGTTTTAAGAATTATTTGTTGCAGGGATATGGAGAAAGTCATGTGAATGGTACGCATTATATTTTTTACTTTCTCTACGCGTACTATGTACACAGTGTATACAGAAGGTATTGTATTGCACCCAAAAATTCGATATCGAGGTATCACTGGGAACATATGTTTTAGGGGCCCCTATGGAAGGAAAAAAAAAAAAGAAAAAAGCATTTTCAGAAAAAGGTCCAAAGGTCCGTGTGTGTCTGTCCGTGTGCCTGTGAACACCATAATTCAAAAACGAAAAGTCTGTAAAATACCAAACTTGGTATTTAAGTTTAGTATCTTCCAGGGATGCGACACGAAGATTTTGAAAAAAAAATCCCCCATTCCAAACTACCGTTTACATGGAACTTTTTTTTAAAATTTTGATTTTCTCAAAAATGGCTCTAACGATTTTGATTAAAATACCGTATATTAAAGATATTTACCTGACAAATAAAATGAGTATCTTGAATTTTCTGAGAATAGCCTCTTAAGACCACTTTATTCTGGATGAATTTTACGAAATTTTGCATAACTGCTAAAGCGTAAGAGATAGAAAACTTACCTCACAAAAATGTAGAGCATCTTAAAAAACACATTTTATGTTATTCATATTTTTTTCGTGGAATTGATTGTTTTTTTACATATTCCTTGTTTTTGGTTTTAGGTTTAAAAACATGCTTTTCTCATATAGTAATTTGTCAACTGCTGTCCATACAAACAAAGGAACTTCAGTCACATAGCAACCAGCTTTTGACTATCACTTTAACCTATGGTACTGCCTTATTTCGGTTCTACCCACAAGGAAGCAAGTAATAAGACTATTTCTGCTAATTTTTTCTCAATTAGCATGAAGTAAATAGAAGCATAGGCTTTTTAAGAATAATTTGTTGCAGAGATTTAGAGAAAGTCATGTGCATGGAATACATCAGATTTTTTTTCTTTTGAAGGGTTTACAATCTGGTGCAAACGTTGAAAGTTAATATATTAGCTTTGTAAGTCTAAAGTAAGACTTTTAGTTGATTTGTTGAATTATGTTTTGAATACTGTATAATATTTTTAAAACAAAGTCACTATAATCTGTCCAACGTTACTTTACCGGTGATGTAAATAAATCAGAATGTATTCTTCCGCGAACGCACGTGCACACACCACGTGTTGCTAAGCTGGTTCGTTTGCCGCGCAATTGTAAATCCGCGTATCTACTTATGGCGGGAAAAGAAATAGCTACCAACCGTCACTGTTAACAAATAATTATTAACTTTATTAAATGTACAATAAACAGCACGCAATAAAACAGGAGGTTAATGTCTATACAGGGTGTTAATGAACTACACCGACATAGTTGCACGTGACTGATATAAGTAATTGGAGAGGCGATGCCCGGATAAACATGACGTTAAACGTGTGGGTGTCAGGTGCTGATAAGTCGGTGTTAAAGCAAAGCAGCTTGAAAACATGTCTTTAAAACTGCTGCCCGAGTATAGAAATATCGATTTTTAGCAGCTCGTTACTAGCGTTCTTAAGATTTGATGTCGCAAAAAGCTGTAAAATCTCCAACTAATCACTTGACAGTGCAACACTGAGCATTCATTAACTACGTTTTTGAGTTATGTAGCCTACTCTCGAGCAGTTTTTTTCAACTGCACTGGTGGCTTAATGCGTAACGCTGTAGGCTGCTATTCCGAGGGTCATTAGTTCTATTCTTGTCATAGAATAAATGTTCTTTATTAATATTTTTTTCATTCCAGACGAAGTGCCGCGATACGTGGCGTACTGGCACTTCAGCAACTTACAGCCGTTACTTCGATATTTCAATAAACAGGCCATAAGTTTCCTATGTCAAATTACTTATTTAAGTAATCCACATATTCTGTGAAAATATTTCGGTAAAGTTCATTAACAACCTGTATATTTAGTAGGAAATATAAAATTCTATCATGCATTTATAAAATGCAGACATTCTGTTTCCAAAGTTTACTGTTGTATTGCACACGTATATCACTCCAACATTTTTGTTTTTGCGAATTGTGGCATTCGCTCATGGACAACAATACATTGCACATTGCTAAAATATAGTGCAATAATGCTCTGAGTTACCAGAAGAGCTAATCTGAAGATGGAACTGACTCCACTTCTTCAAGATACGAGTCATTTGTTGCAGCTGCAATAGAACTGTCTGATAATAATTAGTGAGTCAACAACAATACATTCTGTCAAGAAAAAAACCGGGAATTGATCATTTAAAACTCCTGTTTAAAAGGGAATTCAAAATTATTGTTGTCGCTAAGTTGGTACAACTTTCCTCTATACCCACGCGGAGTTTGATCGTCAGCTGTCATCTAGTTTGTTTACAGTACGCCATTTTGTTAGCTCATCTCAAAGGAGTTTTGAGATTTTACGATGCATACAAATATTGAACAAAGAATCTGTCTCAAATTTTGCATTGCAAATGGTATTTCCTGTGCTGAATCGCTGAAAATGTTACAGAGGGCTTACGGTGAATCGACTTTATCAAAAACACGTGCATATGAGTGGCACAGTGCATTCAAAAGTGGTCGAGATGTGGTGGAAGATTTGCCTCGCTCTGGTCGGCCATCAACGGTTTCAACTGAACTGAACGTCGCTAAAGTGAAGAAAATAGTGTCTGAAAATTGTCATTTAGCTCTGAGAGAGATTGTCGCTGAACTTTCTATGTCTCACGAATCAATTCGTACCATTTTAAACAATTGTTTGGGCATGACACGCGTTGCAGCTCGGTTAGTTCTGAAAGACTTGAATTTTCTACAAAACCTCAATCGCAGAAGGATTGCTGAAGACATGCTAGAACAAGCCAGTTCCGACCCCACATTCATGAAACGCATTGTAACTGGTGATGAGATGTAGGTTTACGAGTTAGACACTCAAACCAGTCAACAAGTTTCCGAATGGCGCCTTCCAACTGAACCGAAGCCTAAAAGAGCACGTCAAACTCGATCAAAACTGAAGGTCTGTTGACAGTTTTTTTCGATTATCACGGTGTCGTGCACTCAGAGTTCTTGCCAGAAGGTCAGAAGGTAAATAAAGACTATTAGCTGAGCGTTATGCAGCGTTTGAGAGAACAAATACGGCGAAAAAGACCAGATTTGTGGAACAACAACTCATGGATTCTGCACCACGATAACGCACCAGCTCACAAGGATATTATTTCGGGCCAAAAACTAAAGAAATTTCATCGAACAACCACCGTATTCACCTGATCTGGCTCCTGCTGATTTCTTTCTCTTTCCGAAACTCAAGTTACCACTTCGAGGCACCCGTTTTCAGTCAATAGAAGACATGAAGGAGAATTCGCGGCGACAATTGACATCGATTCCTAAAAGTGCCTACAGTAAATGTATTGATGATTGGATTATTCGTTGGCATAAATGTATAATTTCAGAAGGGACCTACTTTGAAGGCGATAAAATAAAATTGGACGAATAATTCATTTTTTGTGTTTTATTGGGAATCCCCGGAACTTTCTGGACACTGTAGTATTCGCAGTTCCCTCCAAATCTTACTTTGCTTCCTCTTCCGACCACTGTGTTGTCCTACACATTCTTGACATTTTCGTTTGTCACTTGTTGAAAAGCTACTGGCACAAAATGTCGCGCCAAGGCGAATTTAAAAGTTTTGCAAAGTTTATGCTGCTGCAGCAGCAAATTCTAACCTTAAGCTAACAACATTGTTTAATGAAAAATCTGGTGTGTTTCATTCACAAGACTTTCTCTACATCTCTGCGAAAGATTATTGTTAAAAAGTTTATGCTTCTATTTACTTCATGCTATCCGGGACAAAATTAGCAGAAACACTCTTATTTCTTGCTTCCTTGTAAGTAGAAGCGAATTAAGGGAGTACCATAGGTTAAAGTGATAGTCAAAAGCTGGTTGCTATGTGACTGAAGTTCCTTTGTTTGAATGCACAGAAGTTGACAAATTCCTGTATGAGAAAAATATACGTTTTCAAGCCTGAAACCAATAACAAGAAATATCTCAAAAACGATCCACCCAACGAAAAAAAGTATACAACATAAATTGTGTGTTTTAAAGTGCTCTACATTTTCTGTTAAGTGAGTTTTTGTCCATCTCTTACGGTTTAGCAGTTCCGTAAAATTCATCCAGAAGACAGATGTCTTCAGAGAGTATTCCCAGAAAATGTAAGACATACATTTTATGTGTCAGGTGAATATATTTAATATTTTAATCAAAATCGTTAGAGCCATTTTTAAGAAAATCAACATTTTCCAAAAAAGTTCCATGTAATGGGTAGCTGGGATTGGGGGGATTTTCTTTAAAATCTTAGTGTCTCAACCTTGGAAGATACCAAACTTAAATACAAAGTTTGTTATTTTACCGACTTTCCGTTTTTGAGTTATTGTGTTCACAGACACACAACATGGAGGGTTTTCTAATTTTTTTTTTTTTTTTTTTTTTTTTTCGTTTGGATACAGGAGACTAAAACGTCTATTGCCATTAAAACTTTGGTATCGAATTTTTGGGTACATAACAATACCTTCTCTATAAACTATGTACATGGTACGTGTAGAGAAAGTAAAAAACAAGGTAAGCTCCAGGGCTCCGGAAGAAAAGAGGTCCCATTAATGGAAGTCTCGTGATTCTTGACCGTCACATGCGAACAAGTTTTGGCAAGGTTACGGCGTTTGTGTTTCACGCACGCAGACTGGTGATGGTATAACTGTCACGTGACTCAACAACGCTCATCACCACAAACTAATCATGCTGAAAATAAATAAGGAACAACTAACTCATTTTAAATGATGTCCTTATTTCTATGAAATTAATTGCACATCTGGGGGCACTAAGATAGAAAAAATCTGATGTGTTCCATTCACATGACATTCTCTACATCTGCAACAAACTATTGTTAAAAAGCGTATGTTTCTATTTATTCATACTATTCGAGAAAAATTAGCACAAATAGTCTATTACTTGCTTCCTTATAAGTGGAACTGAAATAAGGGACTACCTTAGGTTAATATGATAGTCAAAAGCTGGTTGCTATGTGACTGACGTTCCTTTGTTTGTATGGACACATTCCTGTATGAGAAAAGTGTTTTTTCAAAGCTGAAACCAAAAAGACGAAATATCTCAAAAACGATCAACTCCACGAAAAAAAGTTTGATAACACAAATTGTGTTTTTAAACTGCTCTACATTTTTGTGTTTTAAATTTTCGTCCATCTCTTACGGTTTAGCAGTTATGCAAAATTCCGTAAAATTCATTCAGAATAAAGTAGTCTTCAGAAGCTATTACCAGAAAATTCAGGATATACATGTTATTTGTCAGGTAAATGAATTTAATATATGATACTTTAATCAAAATCTTTAGAGCCATTTTTAAGAAAATTAAAATTTTCGTAATTTTTCCATGTAAAGGGTAGTTTGGGGTGGGGGGATTTTTTTTTTTTAAATTTTCGTGTCGCATCCTTGGAAGATACCAAACTTAAGTACCAAGTTTGGTATTTAACGGTGTTTTCGTTTTTGAGCTATGCTGTCCACAGACACACGCACACACACACGGACCTTTTTGTAAAAATGCTTTTTTTTTTTTTTTTTTTTGATTCAGGGGGACCCAATACATGTATTTCCGGTGAAATCTCGGTATCGAATGTTTGGGTGCATTACAATACCTTCTCTATACACTATGTACATAGCACGTATAGAGAAAGTAAAAATGTATAAGAAATAAATTGTATGTTTTTTTGACGTGCTCTACATTTTCTGTGGAGTAAGTTTCTGTCTATCTCTTACGGTTTAGCACATATGCAAAATTCCCTAAGATTCGTGCAGAATAAAGTAGAGTTCAGAGACTATTCCGAGAAAATTCAAGATATACATTTTATTTGTCAGGTAAATAGCTTTAGTATACGACATTTTAATCAAAATCGTTAGAGCCATTTTAGAGAAAATAAAAATGTTCGAAAAAAGTTCCATGTAAGGGATAGTTTGTAGTGGGGGGATTTTCTTGAAAATCTTCGTGTCGCATCCTTGGAAGATACCAAACCTAAATACCAAGTTTGGCTTTTAACGGACCACACACGGCCATTTTCTAAAAATGTTTTTTTTTTTTGGATTCAGGCAGTCTCAAAACATGTATTTCCGCCGAAATCTTGGTATCGAATTTTTGGGTACATTACAATACCTTCTCTATGCTACAGCGATGTAGAGAAAGTCATGTGAACGGAACACATCAGATGTTTACTGCCATGTAACAATGGGAGTTTGCGCCGCTCCCATGTTTTTGCTACATACTTGCCGTCGTTATTTGTTCAACTCACGTCTGCTTCACCTTCACCTTCACCTCGGAACACTGCCGTGGCGAATCACATCAGAACGAAATTCCTTACAAAACATCCAACTTTACACTGCCAGCTGTGGCCCTTTAACAATTTAAATATAATTGTTTCTATCAATCACTTTCTCTAGCTATTCTACTTTCTTCTTACATAAGATTATTCTTCTTTCTACACAATGCTAATCGCGATAAACATTAGCAGAATGTTCTTATTACTTGGTTCCTTATAAGTAGAAGGTAACTAAAGGAATGTGCTGTGTTAAAGTGATAGTCAAATGTTTTAATAGCTGTCGTTATGCGATTGTCATTGCAAATCGCATCTTTGCTTGTCCAGGAGTGGAATAAAAGAAAAACGCACACTTCCTGTCTGAGAAAAATATAAATAGTTCACAATTGAAACCAATAACAAAGAATATCTCGGAAACGTTTACCTCCACAACAAAACCATGAAGGACATAAATCGTGTGCTTTAACGAGCTCTACATTTTCTGTATAGCAAGATCTGTCTATCTCTTACAATTTAGCAGTTAAGCAAAATTCGGAAACATTCTTACAGAATAAAAACGTCTTCAGAGGCTATAACTAGAAAATTGAACATATACATTTTATTTGGTATATCAATATCTTTAATATACTTTATATTAATCAAAATCGTTAAAGCCATTTTTTAGAAAATCAAAATTTTCGAAAATTTCTCCATGTAAAGGGTAGTTTGTGGTAGGGGGATTTTCTTGAAAATCTTCGCGTCGCATCCTTGGGAGATACCAAACCCAAATACAAACATTGGTATTTAACGATATTTTAGTTTTTGAGTAATGCTGTCCACAGGCACACACACACACACGCACATGATTGTAAGTTCCTAGCAATTATAATTCCATGTATTCAGTTTGAAAGCGGAACGCTCTCGACAAGACCGTGTCACCTTTATAAGAAACTTGAAGGTCTTGAGGAAGGAGAAGATATTCTTCTTTCTGTAGATTTGCATGAAGTAATAAAGTTTGGAGCCGACGTTAATTCACACTCTAACATTTATATCTACCAGAGTCACTTACAGTTCGTCTTCCTTGTAAGATGACCTTGGTACTTCTCAGTATTTCCCGAAACTCCCTTCCTCGCGTATTGGAGGTGAACTGCCTTTGTACTTTCTCTACACGTACTATATACATGGTGTATAGAGAATGTATTGTATTGCACCCAAAAATTCGATACCGAGATTTCATCTGAAACAGAGTTTTTAGGGTGCCCTGAGAAAAAAAAACATGGCAGAAATAGTCTTATTACTTATTTCCTTTTAAGCAGAAGCGAAATAAGGAAGTAACATAGGTTAAAGTGATAGTCAAAATCTGGTTCCTTTTAATGTATGGACACGAGTTGACAAATTCCTGTATGAGAAAAGCATAAGTTTTTTAAAGCCGAAATCAAAAACAAAGGAATACCTCAAAAACGACCATCTCCACGAAAAACATGTATATAACATAAATTGTGTGTTTTAACGTGCTCTATATTTTTCGTGTATTAATATTTTGTCCATCTCTTACGGTTTGGCAGTTATGCAAAATTCCGGAAAATGCATCTGGAATAAAGACGTCCTCAGAGGGTATTCCCAGAAAGTTCAAGATATACATTTTATATATCAGGTAAGTATCTTTAAAATAGGATGTTTAAATCAAAATCTTAGAGTCATTTTTTAGAAAATCGAAATTTTCAAAGAAAGTTCCATGTAAAGGGTAGTTGGGGTAGGGGAATTTTCTTGAAAATCCTTGCAAGAAGCCAGACTTTAATTCCAAGTTTGGTATTTAACGGTCTTTTTGTTTTTGAGCCACACTGTCCACAGACACACACACTCACACGCACAGGCCTTTTTCTAAAAATGCTTGGATTCAGGGGGTCTCAAAACACATGTTTCCGGTGAAATCTCGGTATCGAATTTTCGGGTGCAATACAATATCTCCTATATACACTTGTACATAGTACGTGTGGAGGAAGTAATTGCAAATATAAGCATTGGAAAATTAAAACCGATAACAACAAATGTCTCCGAAATGGTTTCTCAAAAAACGTTTCATCATTCTTCTTTGTACACAATGCTAATCGAGATAAACATTAGCAGAATGTTCTTATTACTTAGTTCCTTATAAGTAGAAGGCAACTAAAGGAATGTGCTATGCTAAAGTGATTGTCAAATGTTTTAAAAACTGTAGTTTTGCGATTGTCATTGCAAACGGCTTCTTTGCTATCCACGAGTAAAACAAAAGAAAAACGGATACTTCCTGTCTGAGAAAAGTTTAAGTACTTCTAATTGAAACAATAACAAGGACGATCTCTGAAACGGTTACTACCACAACAAAAACGTAAAGGTTGTGATTTGACCAGATCTAATTTTTTGTGGAGTAAGTTTTTACTAGGGTCGTCTCCTTAGCGCGGTGGTAGCGCAGCTGCCTACCAAGCGGGAGACCTGGGTTCGATCCCCAGTACCGACGTGGGGATTTTTCCCCCGCTGGGAGACCTGGACCGGGGTGCACTCAGCCTCGTGAGGTCCCTGGGGGGCCAATTGAGGAGCTACTTGATGGAGAAGTAGCGGCTCCAGGTCGTGAGCACCGCATTAACCGGCCGGGAGGGGCTCGAGGCGCTGACCACGTCTCACCCTCCAATACTGCACCCCATCCATGACGTCTGTAGTGGACCGAGATGGGGGACGCAGCGGCCGGGCGGTAGGCCAAGGCTCCCCGTGAGCTGTCGTGCCATGGAGTTAGTTTAAGTTTTTACTAGTAACGCAAAATTCGGTAAAGTTCATTCAGAATAAGGAGGTCTTCAGAGGTTATTCCCAGAAAATTGAAGGTATGCATTTTAATTGAGATGTAAATATCTTTAATATACGGGGTGTTAATTACAGTCCTTAGAGCTATTATTGAGCAAATAAAAATTTTCGAAAAGTTTTCCATGTAAAGGGTAGTTTGGGGCGATGGGAGTTTCTCAAAAATCTTCGTGTTGCATCCCTGGAAGATACTCAATTTCAATATCAAGTTTTGTGTTTAACGGTCTTTTCGTTTTTGAGCTATGCTGTTCAAACACACGCACACATGGATCTTTCTCTAAAAATGCTTTTTTAGTTTCTCTACACGTACTATGTACATAGTGTATAGAGAAGGTATTGCACTCCCCTAAAAAATTCGATACCGAGATTTCACCGGTTTGAGGGTCCCCTGTATACAAAAAAAAAAAAAAAAAAAAAAAAAAATCAGAACGTCCGTGTGTGTTTGTGTGTCTGTGAACACAATAACTCAAAAACGAAAAGTCGGTAAAATACCAAACTTGGTACTTAAGTTCAGTAACTTCCAGGGATGCGATTATTTTGAGAAAAATCCCCCTATTCCAAACTACCGTTTACATGGAACTTTTATTTTCTTAAAAAAAGCTCCAACGATTTGATTAACTTATCGTATATTAAAGATATTTGGGTGACAAAAAATGTATATCTTGAATTTTCTGTGAATAGCCTCTGAAGACTACTTTATTCTGGATGAATTTTACGGAATTTTGCATAACTGCTGAACCGTAAGAGATAGACAAAAACATACTGCTAAATAAATGTAGAGCACATTAAAACACACAATTTATACTACATAATTTTTTTCGTGGAGTTGATGGTTTTGGAGATATTCCTTGTTGTTGGTTTCAGCTTTGAAATACTTATACTTTTCTCATACAGGAATTTGTCAACTCCTGTCCATACAAACAAAGGAACATCAGTCACATAGCAACCAGCTTTTGACTATCACTTTAACCTATGCTACTCCCTTATTTACCTTCTACTTACAAGGAAACAGGTAATAAGACTGCTAAATGTTTCTCGTTTAGCATGAAGTAAATAGGAGTATACGCTTTTTAAGAATAATTTTTTGCAGAGAGGTAGAGAAATTGATGTGAATGGAACACATCAGATATTTTTCGATTCAGGGTAGTCCAAAACACGTGTTTCCGGTGTTATCTCGGCATCGAACTTTTGGGTGCAATACAATGCCTTCTCTATACACTATGTACATAGTACGTGTAGAGAAAGTAAAAAGTATAGAACATAATTGTGTGTTGAATGAGCTGTATATTTGTTGTAGTGAGAGTTTATGTATCTCGTTTGTTTTATTCAAAGGTCATCCAGAATGAAAAGTATTCCCAGAAAATCAACATATACATTTCATTTATAATTGCAATAAATATGCTAATGGTATGTTAATAAACAAAAATCATTACAGCAATTTGGGGGAAAATCAAACATTTTGAAATAAATGTTTCATGTAGAGAGTGATTAAGGAGGGGGAATTTTCTTGAATAAAAAACAAAACACACACGGACGTTTTTCTATAAATATTTTATACCTTCTCTAGCCCCATATGTATAATGTACATATTGGATAGAGAAGGTAATGCATTCCACCCAAAATTCGATGTCGTCATTTCACCGGAAATATATGTTCTGGGGTCCCTTGAGTCCGAAAAAAACATTTTTAGAAAAAGATCCGTGTGTCTGTGTGTGTGTCTGTGGACCACATAGCTCAAAAACAAAAAGACCGATAAATATCACACTTGGTATTTAGGTTTAGTGTCTACCAAGGATGCGACACGAAGATTATCAAGAAAAGACCCTTACCACAAACTACCCTTTACATGGCTATATTTTCGAAAATTTTGTTTTTCTCAAAAATGGCTATAACGATGTTGATTTAAGTACTGTATATTAAAGATACTTATTCGCAAAAAGAATGTATATTTTGAATTTTCTAGAAATAGCCTCTCAAGACCTCTTTATTCTAATGAACTTTGCCGAATTATGCTTAAGTGCTAAACCGTAAATAAATTTCGTCAAAACACACAATTTATGTCCTTAAGGTTTTTGTTGTGGAGGTAACCGTTTCCGAGTTATTCCTTATTATTGGCTTCAATCGTGAGATTTTCATACTTTTCTCACACAGGAAGTGTCCGTTTTTCTTTTGTTCTACTCCTGGCCAAACAAAGAAGCGATTTGCAATGACAATCGCATGACGACAGCTTTTAAAACATTGGACTATCACCTTAGCATAGTGGATTCCTTTAGTTCCCTTCTACTTATAAGGAACTAAGTAATAAGAACATTCTGTTAATATTTATCTCGATTAGAATGGCGTGGAAAGAAAAATGACATTTTATAAGAAGTTTGTTGAACAGGTAGAGAAAGGCATGTGAGTGTAACACATCATATTCCTTTTATTCTGGGGGTCTGAAAAAATATATATTTTTCGTCAAATGCCGGTAAAGTATTTTTGGGTGATATCAAATATATTCTCTGCTATTACATTGTACGTAAAAGGTAGAGAAAATGAAATCATTTGATTGCCAGCTGGCACAGAATTAGTTGATATGTTTACTGGGTACAAACCGCACGTCCCAACTCATACGCTATTTCATATATACGTTTGGTCCTGATGAGGTAAACGGTCATTAAACCAGTAATGAGATTATATAGTAATTTCCGCAAAAGTTCACCTACAGGTAAATTATAAAACCCACATCTCAACCATTATAAATGCTAAGGGAGAAATTTTCTATTTAAGAATAACACACATCTATATACATAAAAATCTGATGTGTCCCATTCACATGACTTTCTCTACACCTCTGAAACAAATTATTAATAAAAAGCTTATGCTCCTATTACTACTTTCTAATCGAGATAAAATTATCAGAAATAGTTTTACAACATACTTCCTTGTAAGTGGAAGCGAAATAAGGGAGTGCCTTAGATTAAAGTGATAGTTACAAGGTGGTTGCTATGTGACTGAAGTTGCTTTGTTTGTCTGGACAGGAGTTGACAAATTCCTGTATGAGAAAAGTATGTTTTTTAAAGCTGACACCACAACAAGGAATATCTAAAAAACGATCAACTCCACGAAAAAAAAAAAAACTAATATAAATTGTGTGTTTTAATGTGCTCTACATTTATTTTGTGGTAACTTTTTGTCTATCTCTTACGGTTTAGCAGTTATGCAAAATTCCGTAAAATTCATTCAAAATAAAATAGTCTTCAGTGGCTTTTCCCAGAGATCTCAAAATATACATTTTATTTGTCAGGTAAATATCTTTAATATAAGACATTTTAATAAAAATCATTAGTCATTTTTGAGAAAATATACGTTTTTGAAAAGATTTCCATGTAAAGGGTAGTTAGGGGTGGGAGGATTTTCTTGAAAATCTTCTGATCGCATCCTTGGAAGACACCAAACTTAAATACCAAGTTAGGTATTTAACGGTCTTTTTTGTTTTTGAGCTATGCTATCCACAGACACGTACACACACACACACACACACACACATACAGACAGACCACACGCACATTTTTCTAAAAATGCCTTTCTTTTGGATTAAGGAGGTTTAAAACATTTATTTCCGGTGAAATCTCGGTATGAAATTTTTAGGTGCAATACAATACACATAGTTCGTGTAGAGAAAGTAAACATGTAATGTGCTCCATTTGCATCATGTCTTCTAGCTGTTCGATAACCAAACCTTTTATTCAAATCTGTTATCTACATCATGCTAATCAAGATAAACGTTGGTACAATTAGTTTTATTACTAGCTTCCTTTTAAATAGAAGGAAAATAAGTAAATGCTTAGGCTAAAGCGATAGCCTCATCCTTTAAAAGCCGGTCGCTATGTGAAACAATTGAAATCTCTATGCTTGCCAGGAGTAAACATATGAGAAACGATAAGAAAGATGTCTTCCCGTTTGAGAAAAGTTTAAATGGCCAAAAACTGAAGTCAATGTTCCGGAATACCTCTAAAAGGTTAACTCTACAAAAAAAGATATATGACATAGATGATGTTGAAATGAGATCTACATTTCTTGTGTAGTAAATTTTGGTTTATCTCTTTCTGGTTACCAGTTATATAAAAGTCATCCAGAATGAAGAGATCTTCAGAGGCTGTTCCCAGAAAATACAAGATATACATTTCGTTTCTTATAAAAACATCTTACAAGGGCCGGCTGATTAAGTCCCAGGCCTCACACAGATATAGCGACACTAGGCCAGTTAGACGGTAGCATTGTATAGTTTAACTCTAGACCAGCTTGTATCCATAGTTACAGGTCAATAGCTTGTTTAGTTTTCCAATGACAACATCTTAAACAAGACAACTTTAGAGTTTTCACGAAAATGGAGCATTTGGAAAAACGAGCAGTGACTAAATACTTTCATTTGAAAGGCTTAACGCCTAAAGAAATCAAGGAGGAAATGGACAGTACATTGAAAGACTCTGCCCCTTCATATTCACTGATTAAAAGCTGGATTGTACAGTTTAAAATGGGACGTACGAGCACTAGTGATGAGCCTCGCTCTGGACGCTCTGTAGAAGTGACAACTCCAGAGATCATTGAAAAGATTCATCGTTTAGTACTGGAAGACCGCAGATTAAAGTTGTTTGAGATAGCAGAGGCTGTAAACATATCAAAAGAGAATGCAGGTAATATTTTTAGTAATGTTTTGGGCTTCCACAAGGTCTGTGCAAGATGGGTGTCGCGTTTGTTGACACCAGATCAAAAGTTGCAGAGAAAAACTGTTTCTATTAATGTGGGGCTCTACCGTAAAAATCCCAGTGACATTTCAGACGGTTTATTACCATGGACGGAAATTGGATACATCACTACACTCCAGAAAGTAAACCACAGTCGAAACAGTTGATTGCGCCAGGTGAAGCAACGCCAAAAATTCAGATGTGTTCCATTCATATGACTTTCTCTACATCTCTGTAACAAATTATTGTTAAAAAGCGATTTCTTCAATTTACTTAACGGTAAAAAAAATATATAGCATAAATAGTCCTTATTACTTGTTTCCTTGTAAGTAGAAGGGGGAGGGATCTAATGTGTTCCATTCACATGATATTCTCTAGCTGTTCGATAAACAAGACTTTTATTAAAAACAATAATTTGTTATCTACATCATGCTAATCAACATAAACAGCATTAGTTTTATTATTAGCTTCCTTGTAAGTAGAAGAGAAATAAGAAAATGCACAGGCTAAATCGATAGTCTCCCCCTTAAAAGCCGGTCGCTAAGTGAAACAATAGAAATTCCAATTTCTTTGCTTGCCAGAAGTAAACAAACGAAAAAAAAATCTGATGTGTACCATTCAAATAACTTTCTCTATATCCCTGCAACAAATTAATCTTAAAAATCTTATATTTCTATTTACTTCATGCTAATCAGAAAAAATTAGCAGAAATAGTCTTATTACTTGCTTCCTTGTAAGTAGAAGAGAAATAAGGGAGTACCATAGGTTAAAGTGAAAGCCAAAAGCTGGTTGCTATGTGACTGATGTTCCTTTGTTTGTATGGACAGGAGTTCACAAATTCCTGTATGAGAAAAGAATAAGTTTTTCAAAGCAGAAACCAAAAACAAGGAATGTAAAAAAAAAAAAAAAACTGTACACCACGAAAAAAAATGTATATAACATAAATTGAGTGCTTTAACGTGCTCTACATTTTCCGTGTAGTACGTTTTTGTCCAACTCTTACGGTTTAGTTATTCAAAATTCCGTAAAATTCATCCAGAATAAAGTACTCTTCAGAGGTTATACCCAGAAAATTCGAAATATAAATGTTATTTGTCAGGTAAATAACTTTAATATACGATATTTTAATCAAGATCGTTAGAACCCAAAATTTTCGAAAAACGTTCCATGTAAAGGGTAGTTGGGGATGTGGGGATTTTTCTCAAAATCTTCGTGTCGCATCCCTGGAAGATACTAAACTTAAATACCAAGTATGGTATTTTAGCTACTTTTCGTTTTTGAGTTCACAGACACACACACACTCACACACACACGGACCCTTTTCCGAATATGCTTTTTTTAGTAAAAGGGGACCCTAAGTCATATATTTCGCGGTGAAATCTCGGTATCGAATTTTTGGATGGAGTGCAATACCTTCTCTATACACTATGTACATAGTACGTGTAGAGAAAGTAATAAGAAGAAAGACGTCTTAGCGTTCGAGAAAAGTTTAAGTGCCTAAAATTGAAACCAATATTCGCAATATTGCGAAAGGGTTAACTCTACAAAAAAATTCTTATGTGTTCCATTCACATGACTTTCTCTACTTCTGTGTAACAAATTATTGTTACTAAGCTTGTTCTTCTATTTACTTCATGCTAATCGAGAAAAAATTAGCAGAAATAGTTTTATTACTTGCTTCCTTGCAAGTAGAAGCGAAATAAGGGAGTATCATAGGTTAAAGTGATAGTCAAAAGCTGGTTGCTATGTGACTGAAGCTCCTTTGTTTTATGGACAGGAGTTGACAAATTCCTGTATGAGAAAAGTATAAGTTTTTCATAGCTGAAACAAAAAACAAGGAATATCTCAAAAATTATCAACTCCTCAAAAATGTATATAACATAAATTGTGTGTTTTAACGTGTTCTTTATTTTTTGTGGGGTAAGTTTTTGTCCATTTCTTACGGTTTACCAGTTATGTAAATTTTTTCCAGAATAAATTAGTCTTCAGAAGCTATTCAAGATATGCATTTTATTTGTCAGGTAAATATCTTTAATATAAAATATTTTAATCAAAATCGTAAGAGCTATTTTTGAGAAAATCAAAATTTTGGAAAAAAGTTCCATGTAAAGGGTAGTTGGGGGATTTTCTTGAAAATCTGCGTGTCGCATCCTTGGAAGATATGTAAGTTAAATACCAAGTTTGGTATTTAACTGTCTTTTCGTTTTTGAGCTATGCTGTCCACAGGCACACACACACGCGCAAACATACAAGGACCTTTTTCAAAAAATGCTTTTTTTGGATTCAGGAGGACCCAAAACATATATTTCCGGTGAAATCTCGGTATCGAATTTTTGGTGCAACATAATACCTCCTGTATACACTATGTACATAGTACGTGTAGAGAAAGTAAAAAGGCAAAGTTAACAAGGTTATGGCGAGTGTTTCCTGGGATGCACAGGGAATTATTTTTATTGATTACATAGAAAAGTTACTGGTGACTTCTTCGCAAGCTTACTGCAATGTTTGAGTGATGAGGTGAAAAGAAAAAGATCTCATTTGGCAAACAAAAACAAAAAAAAAACAAAACATAAAATAAATCTTGTTTCATCACGAATTGGGAAAAATGTGCGAATTAAATTTGGAATTGCTTGAACATCCACCTCGCAAGATCTAGTACCCAGTGACTACCACCTGTTGCGAAACCTCAAAAAATTTCTTGAAGGACGAACATTTCTCAGCAACGAGGAGGTCATTGATGCGGTAAACAGCTATATTGAGGACCTTGATAAATCGCACTACAGAGAGGGTTTAGTTAAATTAGAACAGTGATATGACAAATGTATTGACCTTTCTGGAGATTGTGTTGAGGTTCGGGGACTTATCAGCCGACCTTAGTAAACATAAGGTATGTTAATCGTTAGAGTCATGTATTAGAAAATAAAACTTTCGAAAAAAAGTTCCATGTAAAGGATAGTTTTGGGTGGTTGGATTCTCTTGAATATCTTTGTGTCTCATCGTTGGAGGATATTGAACTTAAATATACAGTTTTTGAGCTATGCACCCACAGACGCACACATACACTCAGACACACACACTTTTCTAAACACGCTTTTTATATTAAGGGGTCCCAAACATGTATTTCCGGTGAAATCTCGGTATTGCATTTTTGGGGCAATACAAATCCTACTTTATATACTATGCGGGCTAAGAAAGTAAAAATCTGATGTGTTCCATTCACATGACCTTCTCTACATCTCTGCAACAAATTACTGTTAATAAACTTATGCTTATATTTACTTCATACTAATCGAGAAAAAATAGCAGAAATAGTCTTATTACTTGCTTCCTTGTAAGTAGTAAAATATGGGAGTACCATAGGTTAAAGTGATAGTCAAAAGCTGGTTGCTATGTGACTGAAGTTCCTTTCTTTGTATGGACAGGAGCTGACAAATTCCTTTATGAGAAAGGTATAAGTTTTTCAAAGCTGGAACCAAAAACAAGGAATATCTAAAAAATGATCAACTCCACGAAAAAATGTTTATATCATAAATTGTGTGTTTTAAAGTACTCTACATTTTTTGTGTGCTAAGTTTTTGTCTATCTCTTACGGTTTACCAGTTATGCAAAATTCCGTAAAATTCATCCAGAATAAAGTAGACTTCAGAGGCTATAAAAATCGTTAGAGCCATTTTTAAGAAAATAAAAAATTTCGAAAAAAGTTCCATATAAAGGGTAGTGCGGTGGGATTTTCTTGAAAATCTTCGTGTCGCATCCTTGGAAGATGCCAAACTTAAATATCAAGTTTGGTATTCAACTGTCATTTCATGTTTGAGCTGTGCTGTCCACAGACACACATACACACACACACGCACACACACGGACCCTTTTCTGAAAATGCTTTTTTTTTGGATTCAGGGGGACCCAAAACATGTATTTCCGGTGAAATCTCGGGATCGAATTTTTGGGTGGAATGCAATACCTTCGCTATACACTATGTATATAGTACATGTAGAGAAAGTAAAAATGATTATATATATTAGCAGAAATAGACGTATGTGTTATTTCCTTGTAGTTAATAATCTAAAGGTAAAGTTAAATCATTTTATAAGCTGTCGCTATGCGCTGAGGTTGAAATTAAATTTTCTTTGCATGTCCAGGAGTAAAACAAAAGAAAAACTAATAATGACTTCCGGTTTAAGATGAGTATAAGTATTTTAAAATAGAAACAAAATCAAGAAATATCTCGGAAATGGTTAATATCATCAAATTGTGTTTTTTGATATCTAAATTTTGTCCATCTCTTAAAGTTTACTAGTTGTGCAAAATACCTCCAGAATGAAGAGGTCTTCAAAGATTATTCTTCGAGAATTGAAGGTATAAATTTTATTTGTGACAAAATCGCAGTTTGGAATGGAGGACGTTTACTAAAAATCTTCGTATCTCATCTGTGAAACTTACTTAACTTAAATACCGATAAACTTTTACTTTCTCTACTCGTACTATGTACATAATGTATAGAGGAGGTAGTGCACTCCACCAAAACATTCGGTACCGACATTTCACTGGAAATATATGTTTTAATGTCCTCTGTACCCAAAAAAAAGTGTTTTCAGAAAAGCATCCGTGTGTGTATGTGTGTGTCCGTGTGTTTGTGAACACGATAACTCAAAAACAAAAGTCACTAAAATACCCAAATTGACATTTAAATTTAGTATCTTCCAGGGATGCGACACGAAGATTTTGAGAAAAATCTCCCCACCACAAACTACCCTTTACATGGAACCTTTGTTGAAAATGTTGATTGTCTTAAAAATGGCTTAAACGATTTTGATTAAAATATATATTAAACGTATTTACCTGACAAATAAAATCTATATTTTGCATAGCCTCTGAAGAGTACTTTATTGTGGGTGACTTTTACTGAATTCTGCATAACTGATAAACAGTAAGTAGTGGACAAAAACTTACCACACAAAAAATGTAGAGCACATTAAAACACACACTTTATATTCATTTATTTCATGGAGATGATCGTTTTTGAGATATTACTTGTTTTTGGTTTCAGCTTTAAAAAACTTATATCTTTTTCATGCAGGAATTTGTCACTCGTGTCCATACAAACAAAGGAACTTCAGTGACATAGCAACCAGCTTTTGACTATCACTTTAACCTATAGTACTCCCTTATTTCGCTTCTACTTACAAGGAAGCAAGTAATAAGACTATTTCTGCTATTTTTTTTCTCGATTATAATGAAGTAAGTTGTGGGTAAAGCTTTTTAACAATAATTTGGTACATTCAATATTACAGTTGTATCAGAAGAATACTTCAATTAATATAAGTTCACTTGCTGAGTTTTTATTAAAGCCCAAAGTTCAATTGATGTTGAACATAAAATCAGAAAATGTAAAAATCTGATGCGTTCCATTCACATGACTTACTGCACATCTCTGCAAAAAATTATTACTAAAAAACTTACGCTTCTGTTTACTTCATTTTAATTGAGAAAAAATAGCAGAAATAGCCTTATTACTTGCTTCCTTGTAAGTAGAAGTGAAATAAGGGAGTACCATAGGTTAAAGTGATAGACAAAATCTGGTTGCTATGTGACTGAAGTTCCTTTGTTTGTATGGACACGAGTTGACAAATTCCTGTATGGGAAAAGTATTAGTATTTCAAAGCTGAACGCAAAAACAAGGAATATGTCAAAAACGATCAACTGCACGAAAGAAATGTATATAACATAAGTTGTGTGTTTTAATGTGCTTTTTGTGTCGTAAGTTTTTGTCCACTTCTTACAGTTTAGCAGTTATGCAAAATTCCGTAAAATTCACCCAGAATAAAGTAGTTTTCAGAGGCTATTCCCAGAATATTAAAGATATACATTTTATTTGTCAGGTAAATATCTTTAATATACATTATTTTAATCAAAATCGTTAGAGCCATTTTTAAAAAAATCAAACTTTTCGAAAAAAGTTCCATGTAAAGGGTAGTTTGTGGTGAGGGGATTTTTCTCAAAATCTACGTCGCACCCCTGGAAGATACTAAACTTAAATATCAAGTTTGGTATTTAACGGCTTTTTCGTTTTTGAGCTATATTGTCCATAGACACGCACACGGACCTTTTTGTAAATTTTTTTTTTTTTGATTCAGGGGAACCCTAAAACGTATGTTTCCGATGAAGTCTCAGTATCGCATTTTTGGGTGGAATGCAATACCTCCTCTATACACTATGTACAGAAAGTAAAAATGTGACAACTGATACAATCATTGAGTTGAGTAAGTGTTTGAAGAAAGCTAGATACATGAGGAGGTTTCATAATAGTGTTCAACCAGTCGGGCTAAATATAGAGAGCAGCAGTTAGTGCTGCCGTGACTTAACACACCTGCACGACTGATGCCATCCAACTCAGAATGTGCAAAACCACTCCTTCAGTCAAATACAGGTCTTTTGTCCCTTTGATGTTTACGCTAATAATAAAGGTGAATTCAAACAACCATGCTGTATTGAGAATCATCTCTTCTCTCTTGTTGTGCGGCACTTTACCCACTTTTGCTTTCTCACTTATGCACGCCCACACTTTTTGTCTAAAATGCTTTTATTTGCACTCAGGGGTCATCAAAACATGTAGGTATTTACACTAAAAGCTGATTGTAGAATTTCTGTATGAAATGCAATACTACTTTATCTACTATGCATATTGTGCGAGGGCCGTTTTTTTTCAACCTCCGATAGGCTATAAATAAAAGACACGTTCATACAAACAATTATTTTATTACTAAAAGTTTTGTACACTTATGGTTTCTTTTCAACATAATCACCGAAAAGATTGAGACATTTATCGTACCTGTGCACAAGCTTTGCAATACCCGCTTCAAAAAATATTGCCGCCAATGATTTCAAATGAGCATTGACGTTGTTTTGAAGATCTTCGTACTTTACGACGTTTGCGGAGAGCCATTCAAAACAAACGAAGAGGAATGCTGACTTGAGGAGTTGTGTTGATCCATGACAACGCTCGTCCACACACTGCTGGCACAACCCATCGGCTCCTTGAACAATTTCAATGGAATATTTTCGACCATCCGCCGTGCAGTCCTGACCTGGCACCCAGCGACTTTCACCTTTTCCCTGAACTGAAGACGTGGCTAGGAGGGCAGCACTTTCAAACCAACCAAGATAAGTTTTTCAAAGCTGAAACTAAAAACAAGGAATATCTCAAAAACGATGAACTCAAAAAAAAAAGAAGAAGAAGAAAAGTATATAACATAAATTGTGTGTTTTAACATGCTCTACATTTTTTGTGTGGGCAGTTTTTGTCCATGTCTTATGGTTTAGCAGTTATGCAAAATTCCGTAAAATTCATCCAAAATAAAGTAGTCTTCAGAGGATATTCCCAGAAAAATCAAGCTGTACATTTAATTTGTCAGGTAAATATCTTTAATATGCGACATTTTAATAAAAAGTATTAGAGTCATTTTTGAGAAATTCAAAAGTTTCGAACATTTTTCCAATGTAAAGGATAGTTGGAGGTGGAGGGATTTTTCTTGAAAACCTTCGTGTCGCATCCTAAGAAGATACGAAACTTAAATAGCAAGTTTGGTATTTAACGTAGTTTTCGTTGTCTATGTTGTCCACAGATAGACATACGGATCTTTTTCCAAAAATGCTTTTCTTGGATTCTGTGGGACCCAAAACCTGTATTTCCGGTGAAATCTCGGTATCGACTTTTTGGGTGGAATGCTATATATTCTCTGCAGTACGTACATAGTACGTGTAGAGAAAGTAATAAACTTTTGTAAGAATAAATTGTATAGGTACTAATAAACAAAGGAAGACAAACGTTACATGAATGTTACATATCAGATATTTTAGACGTGCTTATCTCTGAAGATTTGGAGATTACAAGAAGCTTAAGGCATCAAATCCTAAGTTATGGGCAGATCAACAATTGAATATATCATAGAACTCCTTGAGACCGTTATTTATCCCCGTGGTAATAATAACTATTAGTATATTAATTATATATATATATATATATATATATATATATATATATATATATATATATAAAGTTACTCAGAATCATGACGCCAGACTGGATAGAGGGGTGAGAAGTTGCTTCTTTTGTGAAAGTCACGTACAAGTTTAGTATAAGGGGAAACCACAGTTTAAAGCACACAAGGGGACTTTTTCTTTATATTCGTGGTACCACGTGATTATTATGACGCATTCTGGGAGATTTGCAATGGTTTTTGGGTAATGATGGTGTCATTTTGGCGGACCTTCTAACCAATCAGAAAGAAGCCACCATGACACCGTTTTTTGTATATAAGAAGTAAGGTTTGGCCCATCGAGGTCGTTGCTAAGAAATCACCCATGAGAGACGCCACGTCGTCGTTGTTAAGAATTCGCCTGAGAGAGGCCACGTCGGACTGTTTGCTAATAATTCGCCTGTGAAGTAAAGTAACGTCGCTCGTGATTACGTGAAAGTGAATTGTGCCATGTACTCAACGAAAACAGTGCAATTAAGAGTACTTGTGAGTCAGTGTTAGAGAGCATCAATCAGCTGTATAAAGTGTATAACCAGGTGCTTGTTTCAAATGTCCTTTATTAATAAATAACAGTACAAGGTTTGCAAGTGTTTTTCTTAATATCTACAAGAACACTCCTACAACTCTACCCACTAGCTAAATCCACGCCTGGGAAAGTCAAGATTCATGCAAGACTGCGCAACGCCGTGGTAACCCATCCCGGAGGAACTTCAGTACCGGGTACGTGAGAGCAGAGGAGTTGTTTGGAAGTGACAGTTAGTTACGCTGCACCTAAGCACACAACGTGCGCTAATAACTACACATTCAAAATCCACGCTTCATATGACTTCCCACCGTGGGGAGTAAAAGCAGTAACGCAACAACACCCACATCAAAAGTACCCCTGCACATTACTGACCAACGTGGGGCAACTAATAACCCAGCCTACAACAAAACAACAAAAACACCGCTGCATATGGCGCACATAACGTAGGGCAACAACGCAACGAAATCAACGCTGCACCCTGAAAATGTTAAAGCGGAATAATAAAGCAAGTTATAAGAGAAATGTTTAAGAATATACACTAGTGTGCAAAAGTTAAGCATAGTTCGGAAAATAGATAACTGAAAGGGAAAACGGTGAGCGAGCGCCATTAAACGCTATGACAGTGTGTAGGGATGGTCTCTGAGAGGTTCAAGGTCAACAAAACCAGAGCAGCAAACCAATAGCAGGGTATCAGACCTAGTGCTTGGCTCATTCGTTATTGTTCTCCCATTGTGAACATGGAGTAGTGTTTACAAGACAGCACCAACATGCCACAAAGACGTCAACTGGATTTTGTCTTTAAGGGTAGAATCATCGGAGGTCTAGAGGCAGATCAGATACAAACCACAGTCTCTCGGGCCTTGAATGTGCCACAAAGTGTCACTTCCAGGCTTTGGTGATGGTTCCAAGAAGCAGGAGATATTCGTCGGATCAGTGTACATGGGCACCTAGGGTCACAACGCCGCAACAGGACCGATATTTGACATAACATCACGAAGTCATCGGAGGATACCCGGAGACAACTCTCCCTCTCAGCGTTCGAGTTTCGAGGCAAACTAATACGGGAGGCCCAGGGCAGTCGGCCTCTATGCCAGACGTCCAGCAGTATGTGCCCGACTCACTCGAATACACATACGGTCCCGTTTACAATGGAGTCAGCAATGTCAACATTGGACCCTGAATGAATGAAGGAGCGCGTTGTTTACAGGTCAGTCCAGATTCAGTTTGAAAGATTATTCTCGTCGTTCAGTAATCTGGAGAGGACGTGGAACCCGGTTGTATCCCAGCAACATCGTGGGAACGCGCCCATTTGGTGGTGGTGGCGTACTCGTGAGGACAGGCATAATGTCCAATGGACGTACAGATCTCCTCATGGTACTGTGAATGCCCAGAGGTACACAGACGAGATACTGGAACCACATGTGCGACTTTTCAGAGGTGCAGTTGGTCCACTCTTCATCTTGATGGAGGATAGTGCACGTCCGCATAGAGCCCAGTTGTTGGACTACTATCTTGAGAGGGAATATGTCCAGCTAATGGACTGGCCAGTGATGTCCTGGATATGAACCCAATAGAGCATGTCTGGGATGCATTAGGAAGACGAATTGCAGCTCTCCAGCCCCCTCTTCCAGACCTCCGACGTGCTCTCCGTGAGGAATGGGAACTGCTGCCTTCACAGCTCTTGAACAGAGCATGGCACGCCTGTGTAGCCATGAGGGCCACCATGATTGTCATTGTGGAAATGCTCGCCAGATCTTGTGCGTGCGTAAAAAGGTGTCCCGAGGCCAAAATTGTCAGCTATTTCTCAGTCTGTTGTATTCCAGATCATGTGTGATACATTGGTAACAACATACTGCATTATGCTTAACTTTTGTTCGCTAGTATAATGAAACATTGTCTTGTATTTGCCTGCAGGTTCCGAAGAGCTCGGTGTTGTGCCAATAGATCCCATGGAGGTGCCATTCTTAGAACTGACGAAAGGCGAAGGAAACGTTACTCTGCATATTCTCTTCAAGAAGGTCAGCATCATGGGTTTGAGTCAAGCCAACATTATTTCCCTCAAGTAAGTTTTAAACTACATTTTCGGCTGTAATATTTATCTACAGTACATTAATGCCTGTTTAAAACTAAATAATCTGATGTGTTCCATTCACATGACTTTCTCTACATCTCTATAACACATTATTGTTTAAAAGCTTATGCTTACATTTACTTCATGCTAATCGAGAAAAAAATAGCAGAAATAGTCTCATTACTTGCTTCCTTGTAAGTAGAAGAGAAATAAGGGAGTACCATAGGTTAAAGTGATAGTCAAAAGCTGGTTGCTGTGTGACTGAAGTTCCTTTGTTTGTATGGACAGGAGTTGACAAATTCCTGTATGAGAAAAGTACAAGGTTTTCAAAGCTGAAACCAAAAACAAGGAATATCTAAAAAACGATCAACTGCACGAAAAAAAGTATATAACATAAATTGTGTGTTAATGTGCGCTGCATTTTGTGTGTGGTAAGTTTTGTCCATCTCTTACGTTTAGCAGTTATGCAAAATTCCTTAAAATTCATTCAGAATAAAGTAGTCTTCAGAGGCCCTTCCCAGAAAATTCAAGATATACATTTTATTTACCAGGTAAATATCTTAAATACACCACATTTTAATCAAAATCGTTAGAGCCATATTTGTGAAAATCAAAATTTTCGAAAAAAGTTCCATGTAAAGGGTAGTTGGAGGTGGGGGGATTTTATTGAGAATCTTCGTGTCGCATCCTTGGAAGATATCAAAGTGAAATACCCAGTTTGGTATTCAATGGCCTTTAGTTTTTGAGCTATGATGGACACACACACACACACATATATATATATATATATATATGCACCCATTTCTAAAAATGTTTTCTTTTGATTCCCAAAACATGTATTTCCGGTGAAATATCGGTATCGAATTTTTGGGTACATTACAAAACCTTCTCTATACACTATGTATATAGTACGCGTAGAGAAATATGTTGTAATTACGATATCTACCACTGAATTCCCTTCCAGACGGTATTTTTACTTTCTCTGCACGTATATAGTGTACAGAGAAAGTATTGTAATGCATCCAAAAATTCGATACCGATATTTCACCGGAAATACATGTTTTGGATCCCCCTGAATAAAAAAAAAGGCATTTTTGGAAAAGGTCCGTGTGTGTGTGTGTGTGGACAGCATAGCTCAAAAACGAAAAAACCGTTGAATACCAAACTTGGTATTTAAGTTTGTTGTCTTTCAAGGATGCGACACGAAGATTTTCAAGAAAATCCTTACTACCCTTTTCATGGACAATTTTTCGAAAATTTTGTTTTTCTTAAAAATGGCTCTTAACGATTTTGATTAAAATGCCACATATTAAAGGCATTTCTATTACAAATAAAATGTAAATCTTGAATTTTCTGGGAATAGCTTCTAAAGACCGGTTCATCCTGGATGAACTTTGTTTAATTTAAAATAACTAGTAAGCCGACAGATATAGATAAAAACTTACTATACAAAAAATTGTAGAAATACACAATTTATATCATATACTTTTCTTCGACGGGAGTGTCCGTTTCTCTTTTGTTCTACTCCTGATCAGACAAAGAAGCGATTTGCAATGACAATCACATAACGGCAGCTTTTAAAACATTTGACTATCATTTAAGCCTAGTGCATTCCCTTAGATCCATTCTACTTATAAGGAACTAAGTAATAAAATGGTGTTGAAAGAAGAAGTTTTTTTTTTTGTAAAAAGTTTGTTGTAGAGTAGCTAGAGAAAGCTAGACATCAGAATTTTGTTTTTCATTTTTATATCCCCCTTTAACGTGTTAGGCCATATCGGGGGCTTTGCACTTGAAACAACTGGTTGCCTGTAGGTTCTGTACGTCACTTTATTTTCCTCAAACACACACACTTCTAGACTCTGTGGGAGATAGGGAATAATTCTGTCAAAGAAAAATTCCCCGCCGCAGCCGGGAATCGAACCCGGGACCTCCGGGTGGGAAGTCAGCTCGCTGACGACCTTACCACGAAGGCAGTCTCCACCCGATATTGTTGGCAAAGTGACTGCCGAACTGCGTAAAGGGAATCGTGAACTACTCGAAGAGTGATTTAAAAGTTACTCAACATAAGGCGAGTTATACTGATAAGGTCTTGACGGTGATCAGCTGTTTCTAATGTGATCAAGTAGACACGGTTCCTAACCCATACAGCTATTAGCAAAGGTTACTCCACTCAACGCAACCAAATTCCCGAATAACAGGACGATGTATGCAATTTATAATAATTGTTTTATATTAATTCGATGGGTTAATATAAGAAAAATTTTATGTGTGTTCCATTCATACGACTTTCTCTACATCTCTATAAGAAATTATTGTTAGCAGGCTTATTCTTCTATCTATTTAATACTAAAACGTTAGCAGAAACGGTCTTATCACTTAGTTCCTTTATAAGTAGGAGGGAAATAAGGGAATACGCTAGGATAAACAGACAGTCAAATGTTTTAAAATGTGGTTGCTATGGGATTGAAATCTGTTTCTTTGCATGGCTAGGAGTTGGCAAGTTCCTGTATGAGAAACATTTTGAATATTTTAAAACTGAAATCAAAGTCATCAAGTATCTCAAAAACGGACAACTACACGAAAAAATTATATATATATAACATAAATTGTGTGTTTTATCGACATCTACGTTTTTTGTGTAATAAGTTTTTGTCTATCTCTTATGGTTTACCAGTTTTGCAAAATTAAATAAAAATCATCCGGAATTAAGAGGTCTTCAGAGGCTATTCCCAGAAAATTCAAGATATACATTTCATTTTTCAGGTAAATATCTTTAATATACGATATTTTAATCAAAATCGTTAGAGCCATTTTTGAGAAAATAAAAATGTATGCAAAAGTTCCAAGTAAAGGGTAGTTAGGTTTGGGGGGATTTTCTTTAAAATCTTCATGTCGCAGCCTTGGAAGATACCAAACTTAAATACCAAGTTTTTCGTTTTTCAGCTATGCTGTTCACAGACAGACAGAAGGACAGATATACAGACTGATTGACATACACACATACATAAGAGTCTTTTTCCAAAAATGTTTTTGTTTTGTTTCACGAGGCCCCAAAACATATATTTTCGGTGAAATCTCGGTATCGAATAATTGGATTGGATTACAATACCTTATACAATATATATATATATATATATATATATATATATATATATATATATAAAACTGAAATTGTAAACAACATAGTCTAATAAAACTGTATAATATAAAATTATAATTTTCTTCTTTGGTCATCAAACCTTGGATTTGTTTGCAGCGATGTTCCATTCTGATCTTTTTCTTGGATGTTCGTAATTTCTTCCATGTATTGTAGTCTTGCTCTTACTTTGCTATTCTTTCCTTCAGTTGTGCCTTAGATTATAATTTTCAAAATGCTTTTGAGGAGACATTATATTTGCTTTGAATTTTATTATCACTTTTTCTACACGCACTATATACAACTGTATTGCACCCAAAAATTCCATACCGAGATTTCACCGGAAATACATGTTTTGAGACCTGAATAAAAAAAGCAATTTAATAAAATGTCCGTGAAGAGAGATTTAAATACCAAACTTGGTATTTAAGTTCAGCGGCTTCCAAGGATGCGACACCAAGATTTTCAAAAAAATCCCCTCACCATCAACTAACCTTTACATGGAAAAATTTTTCGAAAATTTTGATTTCCTCAAAAATACCTCTAACGATTTTGTTTAAAATGTCGTATACTAAAGACATTTATATGGCAAATAAAATGTATATCTTGAATTTTCTGAGAATAGCCTCTGAAGACTTCTTTATTCTGAATGAATTTGCCGAATTTTGTAAGAGACAGACATAACTTACTACACAAATAATGTAGAGGTCATTAAAACACACAATTTATGTCATGTAGGATTTTTTTTGTGGAATTGATACTTTTTGAGATATCTCAAGTTATTTGTTTCAGATTTAAAATACTTAAACTTTTCTGATACTTTTCTCCTGGCCATGTATAGAAATTGGTTTCAACCACATGGCAACCACCTTTTAAAAGATTTGGCTATCACTTTAGCCTAGTGTGTTCCAATATTTTCCTTCTACTTACAAGGAAGCAATTAATAAGATACTTTCTGATAATGTTCATCATATAGAAGAATACATTTTTTAACAATTACGTGTCACAGTGATGTAGAGAAAGTCATATGAATGGAACACGCCAGATTTTTTTGGATACTGGTGAAATCTCGGTATTGAATTTCTGGGTGGAAATCAATACCTTCTTTATACGCATATTCGTGTATATAGTCAGTAGTTGAGTTGTTTGTCTATGATATTGCATGGCTGGTTCAGAAACAGCAGGTCAAGTACTTTGTTTCTATTTGCTTCACGTTTAGAATTTTACAAGGACTTCTGGTCATTGGAACTTTCCACCAATTTAAATAGCTCTTTTCAAACAATTGTCTGCATTTGCTCACTTCGTTCAATTCCCGAGCAGGTTTACCAACTTTTGGAAAACCTGCTCTTGCACACTTTTACTGAATATACATCTGATACATTCACATGAATTTATCTATCTACTATAGTGTTATAGTCAATTCAAAAATTTGATATACAGGAAATACAGCGTTTGAATCATCGCAATTTAATAAACTCTGACGTGTTACACTCACACGACTTTCTCTACAAACTTCCCACAAAAGATTATTCTTCTTTGTACACAATGCTAATCGAGATAAACATCAACAGAATGTTCTTATTACTTAGTTCCTTATAAGTAGAAGGGAAGTAAAGGAATGCGCTATGCTAAAGTGACAGTCAAATGTTTTAAAATCTATCGTTATGCGATTGTCATTGAAAAATCGCTTCTTCGCTTGGCCAGGAGTAGAACAAAAGAAAAACAAACACTTCCTGTCTGAGAAAATTGAAACCAACAACAAGGAATATCTCGGAAACGGTAAACCACATCAATTGTGAGTTTTGTGATGAGCTATACAGTTTTTGTGTAGTAAGAGGTCTTTACAGGCTATTCTCAGAAATTTCAACATATATATTTTGTTTGGAATGTAAATATGTTACATATAAGAGTTTTTAATCAAAATCGTTAGAGCCATTTTTGAGCAAATGAAACTTTTCGAACATTTTTCCATGGTAAGGGTAGTTTGTGGTGGGGGGGGGGGATTTTCTTGAAAATCCTCGTGACGCATCTTTGGTAGATACTGAACTTAAATACCAAGTTTGGTATTTAAAGGTCTTTTCGTTTTTGAGCTATGCTGCCCACAGGCACACACACACAAGTACATTTTTCTAAAAATTCCTTATTTTTTAATTCAGCGGGACCCAAAACATGTATTTCCGTTGAAATCTCTGTATCGAATTTTTAGTTGCAATGCACTACCTTCTCTGTACACTATGTACATAGTACGTGTAGAGAAAGTAAAAGACTATTTCGTGACACCAACTATTTCCAAGATTTTTCTCAATTATTATTATTATTACTATTTCGAATTCTTCACTACTTGTCAGCTTTTGAAGTGTTTCTTGTGATATCATGGAAATATTATAATCTTTTTTTAACAGCAGCATAAAGTAGCCTCTTGCTTTTAATATTTGACTATCTTCTGTTTTCTGTTTCCCTTTTTACCTATAACGTATTAACTTCCCAAACGCCTAAACACGTACGATGCAAACCAAAGGGTAATTTAGGGTGGGGGATTTTTTTGATAATCTTCGTGTCCCATCTTTGGAAGCTATTGAACTTAAATACCAAGTTTAGTATTTAACAGACTTTTTAACTGAGCTATGCTGCCCACAGACACACATATACACACAAACAAACAGGGATCTTTTTCTAAAAAGTTTTTTTTACTTTCTCTACACGTAACATGTACATAGTGTATAGAGAAGGTATTGTAATGCACCCAAATATCAATACCAATATTTCACAGAATAATATATATTTTACGGTCCCATGTATCTAAAAAAAAAAAGAGAAGCATTTTTAGAAAAAGGTCCGTATGTGCCTGTATGTTTGTGTGTCTGTGATCATGATAACTCAAAAACGAAAAATTGGTAAAATACCAAACTTGGTATTTAAGTTAATATCCTGCAGGGAGGTGACACTCCCCTTACATTGAACTTTTTTTCAAAAGCTTTGATTTTCTCAAAAACGGCTCTAACGATTTTGAGTAAAATGTCATTTATTGAACATATTTACCTGACAAATGTATATCTTGAATTTTCTGAGAATAACCTCTGAAGACTACTTTATTCTGGATGAATTTTACGGAATTTTGCATAACTGCTAAACCGTAAGAGATGGACAAAAACTTACCACACAAAAATGTAGAGAATATAATTACACACAATTTATGTTATATATTTTTTTTCATGGAGTTGATCGTTTTTGAGATATTCCTTGTTTTTGGTTTCACGTTTAAAAACTTATACCTTCCTCGTACAGGAATTTGTCAACTCGTGTCCATACAAACAAAGGAACTTCAGTCACATAGCAACCAGCTTTTAACTATCACTTTAACCTATGCTACTCCCTTATTTCGCTTCTACTTACAAGGAAGCAAGTAATACGAGTATTTCATATTTTTTTCACCTGGTGTTTAGTCACACACTACAAGAGATATCTTGTTCATTCCTGTTTCAGATCAAATCGTGAAGACCACAAGTTTGAAATATCAGCTCGTATCCCACACATTGACATCACAGGACAGTTTCAGTCAGAAGGTGGACTTCAAACACTGCCATTATTCGCCAGTGGAAACTTTTATATCAATACCAGTAAGTTATAATAACCTTCAGTTTTTGTGTTCACTTGCATTTGCACTTTAAATATAATATTTGTTTTTACCAATGAAACTTGCGACTCCTCTTCCTTTAGCTAATCTTTTTCACGTCCTTTCTGAGAAGAAAGGGCTTCAGTAAGCAAAAGCTGCTTTCTCCACACCTACTATGTATATAATGTACAGAGAAACCCTGGTATTCCCCCCAAAAATTCGATACCGAGATTTCACGGGAAAAAAGACGTTTTAGGGCCCCCTGTATTCAAAAAAAGTATTTTAAGAAAAAGGTCCGTGTCAGTTTCACTTAAGATGATAACTCAAAACTCTGATGTGTTACTTTCACATGACTTCCTCTACATCTCTGTAACAAATTATTGTTAAAAAGCTAATTCCTCTATTACTTCACGATAATTGAGATAAAAATTAGTAGAAATTGTCTTATTACTTGGTTCCTTGTAAGTAGAAGAGAAATAAGGGAGTACACTAGGTTAAAGTGATAGTCAAAAGCTGGTTGCTATGTGACTGAAGTTCCTATGTTTGTATGGACACGAGTTGACAAATTCCTGTATGAGAAAAGTATAAGTTTTTCAAAGCCGAAACCAAAACGAGTATCGAAAAAACGATCAACTATACCAAAAAATGTATATTTCATAAATTGTGTGTTTTAACGTGCTCTACATTTTTTGTGTGGTAAGTTTTTGTCCATCTCTTACGGTTTAACAGTTACGAAAATTCCGTAAAATCGATCCAGAATAAAGTAGTCTTCAGAGGCTATTCCCAGAAAATTCAAGATGTGGATTTTATTTGTCAGGTAAATATATTTAGTATACGATAGTTTAATCAAAATCGTTAGAGCTATTTTTAAAAAAATCAAAATTTTCGAAAAAAGTTCCATATAAAGGGTAACTGGGGGTGGGGAGATTTTATTGAAAATCTTCGTATCGCATCCTTGTAAGATACCAAGCTTAAATACCAAGTTTGATATTCAAGGATGTTTTCGTTTTTGAGCTCTGCTGTCCACAGACACACTGACACAGGAGTACCCAAAAACATGTATTTCCGGTGAAATCTCGGTATCGAATTTTTGGGTGTGGAAAGTAAAAAGGAAAAGTCGGTAAAATATAAACTTGGTATTCAAGTTTATTTATCTTCCAGGGATGCGACACGAAAATTTTGAGAAAAATCCATCCACCCCAAACTACCCTTTATATGAAAAAAATATGGAACATTTTTATTTTCTCAAAATTTGCTGTAACAATTTTGATATCATAAAATTAAAGATATTCATATGTAAATAAAATATATATAATTAATTTTCCTTGAGCTGCCTCTAAAGACCTCTTTATTCTGAATGAATTTGGCACAATTTTGCTTATCTGATACGAGACAAAAACTTACTACACAAAAAATTTAGATCACTTTAAAACACACAATTTATGTCATATACATTTTCTTTTCGTGAAGTTGGCCATTTTCGAGATATTCCTTGTTACTGTTTTCAGTTTTAAAACATTTTTTTCATATGGGAACTTGCCAATGCTTGGCTAAGTAAATAAAAAAAAACAAAAAAAAAACAAAAAACAAAACAAAAAAAACAAAACAGATTTCAATCCCATGGCAACCACATTTTAAAACATTTGACTGTCTGTTTATCCTAGTGCATTCCCTTATTTCCCTTCTACTTATAAATGAAGCAAGTAATAAGACAGTTTCAACAAATGTCTTAGGATTAAATATATAGAAGAATGAGTTTATTAAGAATAATTAGTTACAGAGATGTAGAAAAAGTCATGTGAATGGAACACATCCGATTTTTTTTAGTATAATATGAAATACTTATTGAAATAATTAGTTTTTTAAATTGGTCTTTTGTGCAACCAATAGGAATGAAAATTTAAAATGATTTTAATAGGAAAACTATGAGTTAGTGGTATTGCACTGTAAAGTTCCACACAGTAACGGCAAATAAAATTAGTTAAAATTATTTCGCCACTCACATCATAAGATTAATCCATACCGTAAAACATAGTACACAGTTTGCACGATAAATGGCCAAAAAATATCCCCTGATAATTAATATTCGCTAGAGCGTACGAAATTGCAAGACTTAATTATGAACCATCCGCCTAAAAGCGTAATAAATTAAACAGCACTGTATAGGGAAACGTGAGATTGGCAAATCAAATTTTCTCACTATCACATATGCTATATACTTTATCGTTCAATAGCTGCAGTCGAAATTGAAAATGCAAGCCCATTTCAATATGCTTACAGAGTTTTTTTATTGCTTTCTCTACCGTAGTATGTACATAGTGTATACAGAAGGTATTGCAATGCACCCAAAAATTCAATACAGAGATTTCACCGGAAATACATGTTTTCACACCTCCGAATCAAAAAAAAAAGGCATTTTTAGACAAATTTCCGTGTGTGTGAGTCTGTGTAAATGGAAATGGCGTGTTATTTATGGACACACTTTAACTGCTGTGGTTCTCAGCGTCCCATTCTATACTGGGCGTGAAAGAGCGCTTAATTTTGCTCAGAGGCTTCTCTATCAGGCTTGAGGTTCTTTGAACTGCTGTGGTTCTCACCCTTCCATTCTATACTTGGCGAGAAAGACCGCTTAATTTTGCTCAAAGACCTCTGTATCAGGTTGAGGTTCTTTAACTGCTGTGATTCTCAGCGTCCCATTCTATACTGGGCGTGAAAGACCGCTTAGTTTTGCTCAGAGGCCTCTGTATCAGGCTTGCGGTTCTTTAACTGTTGTGCTTCTCAGTGTTCCATTCTATACTGGGTGTGAAAGACAACTTAATTTTACTCAGAGGCCTCTGTATCAGGCTTGCGGTTCTTTAACTACTGTGCTTCTCAGTGTTCCATTCTATACTGGGCGTGAAAGATCCCTTAATTTTTCTCAAAGGCCTCTGTATCAGGTTGAGGTTCTTTAACTGCTGTGCTTCTCAGCGTCCCATTCTATACTGGGCGTGAAAGACCGCTTAATTTTGTTCAGCGACCTCTCTATCAGGCTTGAGGTTCTTTAACTATTGTGGTTCTCAGCGTCCCATTCTGTACTGGGCGTGTAACACCGCTTAATTTTGCTCAGAGGCCTCTCTATCAGACTTGAGGTTCTTTAACTGCTGTGGCTCTCAGTGTCCCATTCTATACTGGGTGTGAAAGACCGCTTAATTTTCCTCAGAGACCTCTTTATCAGGCTTGAGGTTCTTTAACTGCTGTGGTTCTCAGCATCACATTCTATACTAGGCGTGAAAGATCGCTTAATTTTGCTCAGAGGCCTCTCTATCAGGCTTGAGGTTCTTTAACTGCTGTGGTTCTCAGCGTCCCATTCTATACTGGGCGTGAAAGACCGCTTAATTTTCCTCAGAGGCCTCTGTATCAGGCTTGAGGTGCTTTAACTGCTGTGGTTCTCAGCGTTCCATTCTATACTGGGCGTGAAAGATCCCTTAATTTTCCTCAAGGACCTCTGTATCAGGCTTGAGGTGCTTTAACTGCTGTGGTTCTCAGCGTTCCATTCTATACTGGGCGTGAAAGATCCCTTAATTTTCCTCAGAGACCTCTGTAGCAGACTTGAGGTTCTTTACCTACTTTAGTTCTCAGCGTTCCATTCTATACTGTGCGTGAAAGACCCCTTAATTTTCCTCAGAGACCTCTCTATCAGGCTTGAGGTTCTTTAACTGCTGTGGTTCTCAGCGTCCCTTTCTATACTGGGTGTGAAATACCGCTTAATTTTGTTCAGCGACCTCTCTATCAGGCTTGAGGTTCTTTAACTGTTGTGGTTCTCAGCGTCCCATTCTATACTGGGCGTGTAACACCGCTTAATTTTGCTCAGAGGCCTCTGTATCAGGCTTGAGGTTCTTTAACTGCTATGGTTCTCAGCGTCCCATTCTATACTGGGTGTGAAAGACCGCTTAATTTTACTCAGAGACCTCTCTATCAGACTTGAGGTTCTTTAACTGCTGTGGCTCTCAGTGTCCCATTCTATATTGGGTGTGAAAGACCGCTTAATTTTCCTCAGAGACCTCTGATCAGACTTGAGGTTCTTTAACTACTTTGGTTCTCAGCGTTCCATTCTATACTGGGCGTGAAAGATCCCTTAATTTTCCTCAGAGACCTCTGTATCAGGCTTGAGGTTCTTTAACTACTTTGGTTCTCAGCGTCCCATTCTATACTGGGCGTGAAAGACCGCTTAATTTTCCTCAGAGGCCTCTCTATCAGGCTTGAGGTTCTTTAACTGCTGTGGTTCTCAGCGTTCCATTCTATACTGGGCGTGAAAGATCCCATAATTTTCCTCAGAGACCTCTGTATCAGGCTTGAGGTTCTTTAACTACTTTGGTTCTCAGCGTCCCATTCTATACTGGGCGTGAAAGACCGCTTAATTTTCCTCATAGGCCTCTCTATCAGACTTGAGGTTATTTAACTGCTGTGGTTCTCAGCGTGCCATTCTATACTGGGTGTGAAAGACCGCTTAATTTTCCTCAGAGGCCTCTCTATCAGGCTTGAGGTTCTTTAACTGCTGTGGTTCTCAGTGTTCCATTCTATACTGGGCGTGAAAGACAACTTAATTTTACTCAGAGGCCTCTGTATCAGGCTTGAGGTTCTTTAGCTGTTGTGCTGCTCAGTGTTCCATTCTATACTGGGTGTGAAAGACAACTTAATTTTACTCAGAGGCCTCTGTATCAGGCTTGAGGTCCTTTAACTACTGTGCTTCTCAGTGTTCCATTCTATACTGGGCGTGAAAGATCCCTTAATTTTCCTCAGAGACCTCTCTATCAGGCTTGAGGTTCTTTAACTGCTGTGGTTCTCAGCGTCCCATTCTATACTGGGTGTGAAAGACCGCTTAATTTTGTTCAGCGACCTCTCTATCAGGCTTGAGGTTCTTTAACTGTTGTGGTTCTCAGCGTCCCATTCTATACTGGGCGTGTAACACCGCTTAATTTTGCTCAGAGGCCTCTGTATCAGGCTTGAGGTTCTTTAACTGCTATGGTTCTCAGCGTCCCATTCTATACTGGGTGTGAAAGACCGCTTAATTTTACTCAGAGACCTCTCTATCAGACTTGAGGTTCTTTAACTGCTGTGGCTCTCAGTGTCCCATTCTATATTGGGTGTGAAAGACCGCTTAATTTTACTCAGAGACCTCTTTATCAGGCTTGAGGTTCTTTAACTGCTGTGGTTCTCAGCATCACATTCTATACTAGGCGTGAAAGATCGCTTAATTTTGCTCAGAGGTCTCTCTATCAGGCTTGAGGTTCTTTAACTGCTGTGGTTCTCAGCGTCCCATTCTATACTGGGCGTGAAAGACCGCTTAATTTTCCTCAGAGGCCTCTGTATCAGGCTTGAGGTGCTTTAACTGCTGTGGTTCTCAGCGTTCCATTCTATACTAGGCGTGAAAGATCCCTTAATTTTCCTCAGAGACCTCTGTATCAGGCTTGAGGTTCTTTAACTACTTTGGTTCTCAGCGTTCCATTCTATACTGGGCGTGAAAGATCCCTTAATTTTCCTCAGAGACCTCTGTATCAGACTTGAGGTTCTTTAACTACTTTGGTTCTCAGCGTTCCATTCTATACTGGGCGTGAAAGATCCCTTAATTTTCCTCAGAGACCTCTGTATCAGGCTTGAGGTTCTTTAACTACTTTGGTTCTCAGCGTTCCATTCTATACTGGGCGTGAAAGATCCCTTAATTTTCCTCAGAGACCTCTGTATCAGACTTGAGGTTCTTTAACTACTTTGGTTCTCAGCGTTCCATTCTATACTGGGCGTGAAAGATCCCTTAATTTTCCTCAGAGACCTCTGTATCAGGCTTGAGGTTCTTTAACTACTTTGGTTCTCAGCGTTCCATTCTATACTGGGCGTGAAAGATCCCTTAATTTTCCTCAGAGACCTCTGTATCAGGCTTGAGGTTCTTTAGCTGTTGTGCTGCTCAGTGTTCCATTCTATACTGGGTGTGAAAGACAACTTAATTTTGCTCAGAGGCCTCTCTATCAGGCTTGGGGTGCTTTAACTGCTGTGCTTCTTAGTGTTCCATTCTATACTGGGCGCGAAAGATCACTTAATTTTCCTCAGAGACCTCTGTATCAGGCTTGAGGTTCTTTAACTGTTGTGGTTCTCAGCGTCCCATTCTATACTGGGCGTGTAACACCGCTTAATTTTGTTCAGAGGCCTCTGTATCAGGCTTGAGGTGCTTTTATGTGCCTAAATCTACGACACGGGACCAACGGATTTACTTCGCTTCCGAAGGAAGCCATGTTAAAGATTTTTACATCCGAAAAAAATCATCGTCTTCTGCCGGGTTTGAACCCGCGACCTGGGGTATATCAAGTTAGCATGGTAACCATTACACCACAGAGGGCGACTAATGTGTCTGTGTGTATGTGTGTGTGTCTGGGGAGCATAGCTCGAAAAAGAAAAGTCCGTTAAATACCAAATTGGTATTTAAGTTCAGTGTCTTCCAGGGATCGACACGAAGATTTTGAAAAAAATCCCCCCACCCTAAACTACCTTTCAGATGGAACTTGTTTCGATTATTTTGATTTTCTCAAAAAGGGCTCTAACGATTTTGATTAAAATATCGTATTTTAAAAACATCTACCTGACAAATAATATGTATATCTTGAAGTTTTTGGGAATAGCCTCTGAAGACTTCTTTATTCTGGGTGAATTTTTCGGAATCTTGAATAACTGCTAAACCGTAAGAGATAGACAAAACCTTACTACACGAAAAATGTAGAGCACGATAAAGCACGCAATTTGTATAATACATATTTTTTTTCGTGGAGTTGATTGTTTTTGAGGTATTCCTTGTCATTGGTTTCAGGTTTAAAAAACTTGTACTTTTCTCCTACAGGAATTTGTCAACTCCTGTCCATACAAACAAAGGAACATCAGTCACATAGCAACCAGCTTTTGCCTGTCACGTTAACCTATGGTACTCCCTTATAGCTCTTCTACTTACAAGGAAGCAAGTAATAAGACTATTTCTGCTGAGTTTTCTCGATTACCATGAAGTAAATAGAAGAATGAGCTTTTTAACAATACTCGATTGCAGAGATGCAGAGAGAGAGACATGTGAAAGGAACACATCAGATTTATTAGAAAAAGATCCGCGTGTGTGTCTGTGGACAGCATAGCTAAAAACGAAAATACCATTACATACCAAACTTGGTATTAAAGTTGAATGTCTTCCAAGGATGCGACACGAAGATTTTCAAGAGAATCCCGCCACCCGTAATTATCCTTTACATGGAGGATTTTCGAAAATGTTGTTTTTCTTAAAAATGGCTGTAACAATTTTGATTAAAATTTCGTATATTAAAGATATTTGCCTGACAAATAAAATGTATACCTTGAATTTTTTGGGAACAGCTTCTGATGACCTGTTTATTCTGGATGAAATTTGCTTAATTTTGCATAACTAGTATACCGTATGAGATACTTAAAAAATTACTAAACAAAAATATAGATCTTGTTAAAATACACAATTTTTGTCATATTAATTTTTTTCGATGAGTTTGCTGTTTTCTAGTATTCCTTGTTATTGGTTTCATTTGTAATGTACTTATACTTTTCTCAGATATAAATAGTCCGATTTTCTTTTGTTCTACTCCTGGCTAAGCAAATATGCGAATTGCAATGACAATCGCATAATGACAGTTTTTGAAACATTTGACTATCACTTTAGACAATTGAATTCCATTGTAGTTATTAGGAACTAAGTAATACAATTCTGCTAATGTTTATCTCAATAGTGAGAAGTTTGTTTGTAGAGTAGCTAGAGAAAGTCATGTGAGTGTAACACATCACATTTCTTTCTTTTAAGTCCATACGAAGAAGTGCTTCTTGATGGAGAGACAAGAAGTTGAAAAGAAACACTACATATTGTGCGAAGTTACTGCCATAATAACGGCCCTTCCATTTTGTTTTTGCGCTCTCGAATGGGATCATCATGAGCCAGTGGCGGACTGGTAGTTTTGGAACTAATATCTGTGATTTCGAAATTTGAACAGACAGACCAGAGATCCGCAACCCCAAACTGTTCGTTTAATGCACCTCCTTATTCTCTGAAAATATTTTCAGTTTAGTTCATCAGATCCTGTATATACAGGTTGATTCATAATTCCTGTTACAAGTTTCTGGAGGTTGTAGAGGAGACTAAGTAGATTAGGAACAATTGTCTGGAAATGCATCGTTTCTATGCCAAATTAGTTTGAATGGATCTGTCACTTGACTACTGACAAGTATGTCCTATAAGAGTGGCGATCCTGATGTTCATTACACAAAGTGGTACACTCGTCCCACGTGACCGGGTGAGTGAGTTGCCACCAGAACTCGTGCATCAAGACTCTACAGGAGTCTCATAAACAAGCCTCTTCATGTGGCCCCAAAGGAAAAAGTCGAGAGGAGTTAAATCTGGCGATCTTGGTGGCCAAGAAATTGGACCACCTCGACTTAACCATCTTTCTCTGAATATTCGGTGTAGATGTTTAAGTGCAAAGTAGTGTCAATGGCAAATCTTCACAGAACTCGACTTATATCTCTTGTGGGATGATCAAGTACCTGGGACCCGTTAGGCGGTACAGTGCCCAAATGCATTCCGTGAAACGGGAGATTTAAAATCAAATTGATGTTCAAACTAATTTTTATATAGAACCCGGACAAGGGTTCCTAATCAAAACTTTATCTACTTATTCCCATCTACAACCCCCAGAAGTTTGTAGAATGTCACTCTGTGCTGGATAAAGTATTCTCTTCATGTTTTGTTTCAGCTGACGTGATGGCCGTAACAATAATGTACTACGAAACACAAGCAGTGAACTCTAGGAATTTCCTGAGGGTAGATCAGCTGATACTCGACATAATACCCACAAGAGTATCATACGACTTCGGAACAACTCTTGATGGCGACAACACTCTGGGTAAGTAGAGTCTCTTCCAGTTGACAAACTTATAACCCGCACAATAGTATCTCATGAAGAACTGAGATATAACCAGGCACTGTACAAACTCTAGACTGAACAGATCTTTGGTTACATTATTTATTCAGTGTTAAGTACGAGCGTGTGATGGGATAGTAGCTACCTGTTAAGTCCAACTGAATAACAACATAAGCAAATCTAATTACATCTCGGGCCGACATGGGGTGGCCAGGCGGTAGAAATGAAATGGAGTTTTATTTATGGACGCTCTTTAGCTACTAAGGTTCTCAGCTTCCCATTCTATACCCCCGCCGCTGAATCCTTGCTTTTGACAGTTGGGAGTTCACTTGGTACTCCAGCAAAAAAAAAAAAAAAAAAAAAGTTGAAAAGCTTTACCCGTTTGACATCCTGAACCAATCACAACGCAGCATTACGGTCGGTCGGTCTGACAACGGATCTAGATGCCGCAATATCTGGCTATTTCCAACCACGTGCTCAGTTTGTGAACTCCTAACACGTGCGTTGAGCTGTTCTGTGCAAGCTACGTATTATTCGTTATGTATAGTTGTTATTATTATTGATAGTGTTTGTTTGTACGTGAGGGAAGATAACAAAACTTTCACTATTATAGAGGTGGATACACTTTTGCTGGAAGGTGTGGACGCGGCTTCAAGGGAATCGTGTGCACAAAATTATACGAAAAGCACAGGAACTAGACGCAATCATCAGTGAACCACTAATGATATGTCTTGGTGACGACGACGATCTTGATGATGATTACAAGAATGATTACGACGGACACTTGGATGTAATTCAGCCATTAAAATTCTAAACTGGTGAAAATCACTTTGTTATACCTTTCTCTCATTGCAACAAGCTATTTTGCATAATCTGTTCTATATTGTCGTAAATACCTAATGTATGCTACATGTGTTACAGTATCACTGTTATTTTCAGTTAACATCAATAATAACGAATTAGTTTCATTATTCATCAGCATTCATTTACTATGTACACTGTTTATATTCGTCTTTACACCGGTAGAGACATTTGTAATCAGCTGTTGTTGTTTACTAGTAACTCTGGCAACGCCGCAAAGGCAACCTAACCACCCGAACTGTCAAGTGCAAGGATTCAGCAGCAGGGGTACATACTGGTAGAACTGTCCGCTTAGTTTGGCTCAGAGGCCTCTCTATCAGGCTTGAGGTTGTTTTCTTTTGGTAGTGTTAAACACCCGCTTTTACTGATCTGACAGGCGATGTTACATGAAGATGGATCCCGGTGAAATGTAATGGCGGGGGAAACCGGAGAAAACCCGCACCTGCGCCGCTTTGTGCACAACAAATCTCACATGGGGCCACTTGGGATCAAACCCGGTCCGTCTAGGTCTGACCACTCGGCCACTGCGCGGCCGGGCTTTACTTCCCTTCCGAAGGAATGCATACTAAGGATTTTTAGCATGAAAAAAATTCAGCGTTCTCCGTGGGGTTTGAACCCGCGACCTTGAAGTTATCATGGTAACCATTACACCACGGAGGGCGCCCGCCAGACGGTAGGCCTTGATCCCTTGTGGACTCTTCTGTCTGGAGTTAAGTTAACTATAATATTTTTCAAATGGAAAGAGTTCTACTCTGCAGCGAATGAGATGTGTTATCGTGCTCTGCGTTGCCAGGTCGCTCTTTTCATATTTCCCTCTCACTCGCACACTCTCAGGCGACATAATGTTCGACGTAAGGAAACCCTAACTGATTTTCTAAACTTTTGCAGTTTTTACTTTTAAAACTTGTGCATAGTATGTACACGTTTTCTTAAATGCCATATCATAGTTTATGAATTACCTGTTTTTTTAATTCAATGGAACCGCCAGTAACTCCTCCATATCGCTGTCATCAGTTACGTCAAGAGACAACAATTCACCATAGTCACTGTCTTTATTGTCCGAATCTTGTAAATTTATGATGGTATGTTCCAAAATTCTCATCACGACCTATTTCTTTCCAAAAGTGGTCTTCTTGTAGCTTTTCTGCATGTCGCACGCACAATTCCCAGTTATGCTTGACAATTTTTCGTGTGTAAAGGACCATTCACATTGAAAATTAATCGCAGACGCACTGACCTGGAATTAAATGCACCAACAGCATTCTCAATGACAAAGGTAAACGTAGACAATAAGCGATCAGAAATTAAAACAAGTGAACTGCGCCTTGTGAGTGAATAGCAAACTAAAATGGCTGACAGACGGGAGCGTGGCAACATTCTTGTACATACAAACTAGAGTAGCCAATTGGTTGGTGTTTTATGTTTTAAAGAACGGCTGTCTCGTTGCAGACGATGATGGATTCATTCTCTTAATCAAAGACGAATTCACCTATCTACTAAGCGAAATGAGAGAGAATAATCCGCCGTAAATCAGCAAGTACATGAGAAGGACCACTGCGCAATTTGATAACCTATTAACCCTAGTTGCGCCGCTCTTAAAAATATCTGACGTGTTCCATTCACATGACTCTCTCTACATCCCTGCAACAAATTATTGTTAAAAAGCTTATGTTTTTATTTGCTTCATACTAATCGAGAACAAATCAACAGAAATAGTCTTAGTACTAGCTTCCTTGAATGTAGAAGCGAAATAAGGGAGTACCATAGGTTAAAGTGATGGTCAAAAGCTGGTTGCTATGTGACTGAAGTTCCTTTGTTTGTATATAAGGAGTTAACAAATTCCTATATGAGAAAAGTATGTTTTTAAAGCTGAAATCAAAAACAAGGAATACTTAAAAACGATCAACTCCACGAAAAAAATGTATATAACATAAATTGTGTGTTTTAATGTGTTCTACATTTTTTGTGTGGTAAGTTTTTGTGTATCTCATACAGTTCAGCAGTTATGATAAATTCCGTATAATTCATCCAGAATAATAGTCTTCAGAGCCTATTCCCAGAAAAATCAAGATATACATTTTATTTATCAGGTAAATATCTTTAATATACGATATTTTAACCAAAATCGTTAGAACTATTTTTAAGAAAATCAAAATTTTCGAAATTTTTTCCATGTAAAGGTTAGTTTGGGGTGGGGGATTCTCTTGAAAATCATCGTGTCGCATCCTTGGAAGATGCCAAAATTAAATATCAAGTTTGGTTTTTAACGGTCCTTTCGTTTTTGAGTTATGCTGCCCACAGACACACACGCACACACACAGATAGACAATTTTTCTAAAAAGGCTGTTTTTGGATTCAGGGGGTCTCAAAACATGTATTTCCGGTAAAATCTCGGTATCGAATTTTTGGGTGCAATACAATACCTTCTCTATACACTATGTACACAGTACGTATAGAGAAAGTAAAAAGTAGCAACCGAACTCCATTACCCGAAGCTCTTCGCTTCAGCGTGACATTACGGTAAGCCATTTTAATAACACATGGTTCATTGCTACGTTGCATGTTAACTTTGACGTAAAAGCTTAGCGCTTGTTAACGTACTACAGTTATGTCAATGCAACCATCCTGACTGAGCCTATACATATACTGACTACAAGCTTCTGTGTCTACGTTACGTCTACTGTTGATTTTCGATGTGAATAGCCCTTAAGTCGTTGCCTCCTAGATTAGCCACTAAATTCACCACTAAAGCCATTGCACTTGCTCTATTCCTGACTAAACAGCAACTGAAAACTAACTTGAACTCTGTAGCGACTAGGGTTAAATAAACACGAGCCCGGATACATAAACATGCGAGAGCTGCCGCAGCATTCTACAGCTAACAAGAGTGTGTCCGCTCTCTGTCTCTCGACTTTACCAGCTTGCTAAGTGTAATAAATGTAATAATTCTTTTAGTACCGTCAGGGCAATAGTTTACATTCCATTTCTGTGTAATAACGCATACATGTACATATGTAGAAGAACATACATAATACATACATATATACATACACATATACGCATACATACATGCATACACACATACATACATACGTACATACATACATACACACATACATGCATAAATACATACATACTCACATACATACATATACAGATACATACATATACAGATACATACATACATACATACATACATATATACATACATACATACACACATACATACATACATACTCACATATATACATACACATGCATACATACACATGCACACGTATATAATACATAATAAGTACGTACATACATACAAATAATACCTAAAGGTGATTATAATTCTGTTATAATACATGGGTATGTTTATTAATGTGTATTATGAAAACTATTTGAGCTAAAAGTCGGTGTTTTTTACAGTTGTGCTACAAACATTACTCCCTATGTTGCTCGTGGATTATTTGAACATTTTGTGTTACCGCCAGTATATTTATCAGAGACGGAATCACTAGCCCAGTTAAGTGTGAAGGCAATATGTGAACACAGCAGCACTCCGATTGGGTGCCGGCCTGGTGGACAAACCTCGTCCCATTTGAAAGTCACTATACTTACATCACTTTAAGATAACCATGCTTTAACAAAACACCTCAACAGTTAATTTCTCCACTGACCATATCCATCTCCTCCACCCAAAATTCGATACCGAGATTTCACCGAAAATTATATGTTTTAGAGTCCCCTGTATTCAAAAAAAGCATTTTCAGAAAAAGGTCCATGTGTGTGTCTGTGTCTCTGTGAACGCGATAACTCAAAAATAAAAAGCCGTTAAAATACCAAACTTGATATTTAAGTTTACTATCTTCCAGGGATGCGACACGAACATTTTGAGAAATATTTCCCACCCCAAACTATCCTTTACATGGAACTTTTTTCGAAAATTTTTATTTCCTCAAAAATTTTGATTAAAATATCGCATATTAAAGATATTTACCTGACAAATAATATGTATATCTTGAATTTTCTGGAAATAACCTCTGAAGACTACTTTATTCTGAATGAACTTTAGGGAATTTTGCATAACTGTTAAACCGTAGGAGATGGAGAAAAGTTTACCACACCAAAAATGTAGAGCATTTGAAAACACACAGTTAATGTTATATGCATTTTTTCGTGGAGTTGATCGTTTTTGAGGTACTGCTTGTTATTGGTTTCAGTTTTAAAAAACTTATTCTTTTCTCATACAGGAGTTTGTCAACTCGTGTCCATACAAACAAAGGAACTTCAGTCACATAGCAACCAGCTTTTGACTATCACTTTAACCTATGGTACTCCCTTATTTCGCTTCTACTTACAAGGAAGCAAGTAATAAGACTATTTGTGCTATTTTTTTCTCGATTACCATGAAGTAAATAGAAGTATAACCTTTTTAACAATAATTTGTTGCAGAGATGTAGAGAAAGTCATGTGAATAGAACACATTAGATTTTTAATTTTCAAACACTCTCATACCTTTAGTTTGCATATACTAATAGTCTACCCCTTCCCATATTTTACTTTTTTATTATTATTAATTTATATTTTTGCTAATTTAGTTCGAGTTTTCTTATGTGGAGTAACTTTTACTACGTTATAAAGTTGCAATTAACTTTACATAAAGGTGTAAACGCGGGTTGTATTTGATAAAACAATTCAGTGAAATAGACTATTAATAATTTATAATATATAGGAAGGGAGATTTTATCCTTGTAATACATTAGTTCCCAAATGGTACATGACGCATTCCACCTTGTTTATTTATGAACATTTTCCTTACTCTAGCCCCGTATGTACAATCTACATACTGGATAGAGATGGTATTGTATTTCACCTAAAAATTCCATACCGAGATTTCACCGGAAATACATGTTTTATGAACCTCTGAATTAAAAAAAAAATATACTCAGAAAAAAGGTCCGTATGTGTGTGTTGTGTGTGTGTGTGTGTGTGTGTGTGTGTGTGTGTGTGTGTGTCTGTGGACAGCATAGCTCTAAAACAAAAACACCTTTAAATAGCAAATTTTGTATTTAAGTTTGGTATCTTCTAAGGATGTGACACGAAGATTTTCAAGAAAATCCCTCCACCTCCAACCAACCTTTACATGGAAAAAAATTAGGAAATTTTGATTTTCTCAAAAATGGCTGTAACAATTTTGATTAAAGTCTCTTATATTTAAGATATTTACATGACAAGACTTATATCTTCAATTTTCTGGGAATAGCCTCTGAAGACTACTTTATTCCGAATGAATTTTGTGGAATTTTGCATAAGTGGTAAACCGTAAGAGATAGACAAAAACTTGACATACAAAAAATGTAGGGTTCGATAAAATACACAATTTGTGTTAAATACTTTTTCGTGAGGTGTACCGTTTTTGAGATATTTCTTGTTACCTGGTTTCTGAGTTAAAAAACTTTCCTTATACGAGAAGTTCTCAACTTCTGGCAATGCAAAGAAACGGATTTCATCACATGGCAACCATTTGAAAGATCTGACTATCACTTTAGCCTAGTGTATTCCATTATTTCCCCTTTACTTACAACAAAGCATTTCTACTTTATGTTCCTCTCGATTGACATGAAGTGTATAGAAGAATAAGCTTTTTAACAATAATATGTTACAGAGATGTAAAGAAAGTCAGGTGAATCAGATTTCTCAGTCTGGCTCAACCTTTCGAAAAATCAACATTATTAACGGGAAATTCACAATTGTAAAGAGTGTTCCCGCTATTATTACTTTCTCTACACGTACTACGTACATAGTGTATAGAGAAGGTATTGCATTGCACCGAAATTACACGGGAAATATATGTTTTGATAGCCCCTGAATCCAAAAACAAAATTTAGAAAAATATCTGTCTAGGTGTGTTTGTGTGTGTCTGTGTTTGTGCGTCCGTGTGTGTTTGTGTGTATTTGTGTGTGTTTATATGTGTGCGTTTGTGTGTGTTTGTGTGTGTGGATAGCGTAGATGAAAAACGAAAAGTGCGTTAAATACCAAACTTGGGTTTTAAGTTCAGCATTTTCCAAGCATGTGACACGAAGCGACTCAAGAAGACACACAACTACCCTTCACATGGGGAAAAAATTCAAAAATTGTTTTTCTTAAACATGGCTGTAATGATTTTGATTAAAATATCACATATTAAAGGGACTTCTATCAGAAATAAGATATACATCTTAAATTTTCTGGGAATAGCTTCTGAAGACATGTTTATTCTGGATGAATTTTGCTACATTTTACATAACTGGTAAACCGTAAGAGATAGAAGCTTACTGCACAAAAAATGTAGATCTCATTTAAATTCACAATCTATGCCATACTACTTTTTTCGTAGAGCTGGCAATATTTGAGGTATTTCTTGTTACTGGTTTCTGTGTTAAACTTTTCTCTTGTGGGAATTTGTCAACTCGTGACCATTCAAACAAAGGAACTTCAGGCACATAGCAACCAGCTTTTGACTATCACTTTAACCCTTAGTTGCCTGCACTGGTATACTACATATGCCGTTTTTCCTTTAATTCAAGTTTAAAACCGGAGTTGTAGTAAAAATATATGGGAATACAGCTATAAAATTACGATATAAAATAATAAGAGAAAATAGAAATGAAAATAAATTTAGATTCTTTATTAATCTTTTTCTTCCCAATTAAAAGTTTAAATTCTTCTAAACCAGTTATCATAATCCTGCCAAATGCACTACCAAAAACGTGGTTCAAGTGACCATGAGTGTTAGCTGATAGGTAATGGGCTGGTCATCCATTCAAAGTCAAATGTTGCAAGTTCAAATCCCAGTGATTGTGGTAAAGGACGGGGAGAACCCAAGTAAAATAATCGGTGTGATGCTTGGAAGTTAATTGGGGAACATTTGACTGGGTTTTACTCTTTTATTTATTTTTAAAAAAATCACTGGGATTTTAAGTCAAAATTGTATATATTTTTACAATATAAAACAGGTTAATTACTTGTGTTTATGGTTGAAGGTTAGTATAACATGAAATTAATCCTAGAGTACAACCCTATTTGTATAGTTACACTTAAAACAAGCGGAACTTATAGGTACCGACAGACAACAAAGGGTTAACCTATGGTACTCCCTTATTTCACTTCTACTTACAAGGAAGCAAGTAATAAGACTATTTCTGCTAGTTTTTTCTCGAATAGCATGAAGTAAATAGAAGCATAAGTTTTTAACACTAATTTGTTGTAGAGATGTAGAGAAAGTCATGTGAATGGAACGCATCGGATTTTTTTAGTACGCTCTAAATGTGAATAATGCGTGAGATGATTCAACAATCATATCCTAAGGCAATAATAGCTGTAGCGCACTGGAAATTCCAGTCTGGAAAGGCAGTATACCTTCAGGTTCCTCTTTGCCATAACCATGTCGAAATATTGTTATACATTTTAGTTTCAGTTGTGATTCATGCTTTAAAAAGTTGAATGCACATTAAAGAACTGTTAATGACCGCCTGTGTCCAAACCGGCTCTGTTAAAAATGTCATTAAATGTCTCGTTTCTAGCATTTTGTTTCTTCGAGAGTGGCCTTTGCTTTTCTTTCTATTTCTGTAGTATTACTTACTCTAGCCCGCACGTTCAATGTACATAGTGGATAGACAAAGTATTGTATTCCACCCAAAAATGCTATGTCGAGATTTCACCGAGTCCGAAAAAAGCATATTTAGAAAAAAAGGTCAGTGTGTGTGAGACTATGGACAGCATATCTCAAAAACGAAAAGACCGTTAAATACAAAACTTAGTATTTAGATTAAGTATCTTCCATGTAAGCGACAGTAATATTTTCAAGAAAATTCTCCAACCACAAACTACCCTTTACTAAGAAGAATTTCCGAAAATTTTTAATTTCTCAAAAATGACTCCGAAGATTTTGATTAAAATTTCGTATGTTAAAGATATTTACATAGAAAATAAAATTTATATCTTGAATTTTCTGGGAATAGCCTCTGAAAACAACTTCATTCTGGATGAATTTTGCGGAATTTAGCATAACTGGTAAACGACAAGAGATAGACAAAGAATTACGTAATATAAACTGTAGAGCACATTAAAACAGACACAATCTATGTTACATACATTATTTTCGTGGAGTTGACGGTTTTAAAAATATGCCTTGTTATTGGTTTCAGTTTTAAAATACCTATACTTTTCTCATACAGGAATTTGTCAACTGCTGTCCATACAAACAAAGGAACTTCAGTCACATAGCAACCAGCTTTTGACTGTCACTTTAACCTATGGTACTCCCTTATTTTGCTTCTACTTAGTAGGAAGCAAGTAATAAGACTATTTCTGCTGATGTTTTCTCGATTAGGATGAGGTAAATAGAAGAATAAGGTTTAACAATAATTTGTTCTAGACATGCTGAGAAAGTCACGTCAATCGAACACATGAGATTTTTAGAAAAAGGCCCGTGTGTGTGTGGCTGTGGGTGTGTGTATGTGTGGACAGTATAGCTCAAAAATGAGAAGAATGTTAAATACCAAACTTGGTATCTAGGTTTAGTATCTTCCAAGGAGATGACAAGAAGATTTTCAAGAAAATCCCCCTACCATAAACTACATTTACATGTAAACTTTTTTTAAAAATTTCCTTTTTCTCAAAAATCGCTCTAACTGTTTTGATTAAAATACTGTATATTAAAGATATGTATATATATATATATATATATTTCCCAAATAAAATATATATTTTGAATTATCTGAGAATAGCCTCTGAAGACTTCTTTATTCTGAATGAATTTTTCCAAATTTTGCTTAACTGCTAAACCGTAGAGATAGACAAAAACTTACTGCACAAAATATGTAGATCTCGTCCAAACACATAATTTATATCCTTTACGTTTTTGTTGTGGCGGTAACCGTTTCCAAGATATTCCTATTATTAGTTCCAATTGTAAAGTACCTTTCTCAGTCAGAAAGGTGCGTTTTTCTTTTGTTCTACTCCTGGACAAGCAAAGAAGCGATTTAAATGACAATAGCATAACGACAGATTTTAAAACATTTGACTATCACTTTAACATAGCGCATTCTTTAGTTGCCTTCTACTTATAAGGAACTCGATTAGCATTGTGTAGAACGAAGAATAATCTTTTGTCAATTGTTTGTAGAGCAGCTAGAGAAAGTCATGTGAGTGTAACACATCAGAGATTTTATTTTATTGATTTTTTGTTGTTGTCTGCGTGAAAGTTATCATTGTTGAACATTATCAATTTCGATTACAGAGTGCTGACGTCAGAATAAAATGACGTCACTAAGTTATATAATATGTAGACTTTGCCACAAATGGTACAGACGTTTGAAATGCCATTATTAACTGAATCTGCGTGTATGTGGAGAACACCTGTCTAACCAACTATTGCAAAATCATCTGCTACTTAACTCTGAGATATTTAAAGCTTATCATACTTTGTCTTTATTGCTTTCTCTAGCCCGCATGTACTATGTATATAGTGGATAGATTCCACCACCCCCAACTACCCTTTACATGGAAAAATTTTCGAAAATTTTGATTTTCTCAAACATGCCTGTATCGATTTTGATTAAAATATCGTATATAAAAGATATTTACCTGACAAATAAAATGTATATTTTGATTTTTCTGGGAATAGCCTCTGAATATTACTTTATTCTCGATGAATTTTACGAAAATTTGCATAACTGTTAAACCGTAAGAGATAGACAAAAACTTACTTCACAGAAAATGTAGTGCTCGTTAAAAAACACAATTTTCGTGGAGTTACCCGTTTTGATATATTCCTTGTTATTGGTCTCAGCTTAAGAAAACTTTTCTCACACAGGACTTTGTCAACTCGTGTCCATACAAACAAAGGAACTTCAGTCACATAGCAACCAGCTTTTGACTGTCACTTTAACCTATAGTACTCATTTATTTCGCTTCTACTTAGAAGGAAACAAGTAATAGGACTGTTTCCATTAATTTTTTCTCGATTAGCATGAAGTAAATAGAAACATAAGTTTTTAACAGTAATTTGTTGCAGAGATATAGAAAAAGTCATGTGAGTGGAACACATCAGATTTTTTTTCAAGGTCCGGTCGGTCGCGAAATTAAAACCACAGTGAAAATGCACAAATGTATTGCACAGTGTCTCTAGTATGACCGTAGTGAGCAAGTAAACATGCCTAGAAGAATGGCGTCGCCCGCCAAATGTGAAGTGCATGCTGTAATTAGGTTTCTTCATACGTAGCTGAAATTCCCCGATGAAAGAGCAATGTGAAACATTGATGAGTGAATAGCAAGGTGTGGTAATGGAGCAGGAACTTTGATGTTCATGAGCAGGGAAGGAAGCGAATGTTGATCCCGTTCAGCGAGTGGATCAGGCCATTCACAATTTCCGTATTGCTAGAGTCGTTTCCCGAAATTTCAAGATCAGCTCGCACATTATATTTGGCGGGCGACGAAATTGTTCTAGGCATGCTCACTACGCGCTTACAACGGTCATACTAGAGACACTGCGCAATACACCTGCGCAAAGCTTCATCTGATTTTCACTGTCGTTTTAACTTCGCGACTGATCGGACCTTATAAGAAAACTGATGTGTTCCATTCACATGACTTTCTCTACATCTCTCCAACCAATTATTGTTAAAAAGCTTATGCTTCTATTTACTTTATGCTAATCGAAGTAAACTTTAGCAGAAATGCCTTCTTGTGAGCAAAAAGGAAATAAGGGAATGCACGGGACTAAAACGATAATCAAATCTTTTAAAAGCTGGTTACCATTTGGTAGAAACCCGTTTCTATGATTTGCCAGGAGTTGACATTCCCGTTTGTAAAATGTTTTTAAAACTGTAACCAATAACAAGGAATATCTCAAAATGGTCAACTCTACGAAAAAAATGTACGTGACATAAATTGTGTGTTTTAACGAGATCTACATTTTCTGTGTAGTAAGTTTTTGTCTATCTCTTACGGTTTACTAGCCATACAAAATCCAGCAAAATTCCATCGAGAATAAAAAGTCTTCAGAGGATATTCCCGCAAAATTCAAAGTATACATTCTATTTGTCATGTAAATATCTTTAATATATGCTGTTTTAATCAAAATAGTTTAAGCCATTTCTGAGAAAAACAAGCTTTTCGAAAAATGTTCCATGTAAAAGGGGAATTTTCTTCAAAATTTTCGTGTCACATCCTTGGATGATGCTGAAAACTTTTTTTGAGCTATGCTACCTACAGATACACACGGACGTTTTTCTAAAAATGTTCTTTTTTATTCAGGGCACCCTAAAAAGTGTATTTCCGGTGAAATCTCGGTATCGAATTTTTGGGTGGAATGCAATACTTCTGTATACACTATATACATAGATAGTATGTGTAGAGAAAGTAAAAATACATATTTGGTAAATGGTTTGTGTGTCTGTGTGCCTATTCAACAGGATAACTCAGAAACATGAAGTCTGTTAAATACCAAACTTGGTTTTCAGAGATCGTCTCCTTAAGTTATAAATGAAGTTTCAAGCAAGCAACCTTCTGCTGTTTAAAATACCAGGTTTGTTTGTTCATTGATTTCTGACCAGACTGACTTGATCAGAGTTATCGACACCTTGCTACGAGCAGGTCGAGGAGTCGAGTTAGTTGCTGATGCTAGTTCCCGCCTTTTCTCAAACAGGTATTTCTGCTAAATCTAGTTCTTTCAACAAGAATGACCAGTATATGGAATATTTAGGTCGCTTTGCAAAGCATTTCATGTAAATTCAAGTTTAGTAAAATCGCCTTACGCGCATTGCATTTGGAGGTGTTTAACGAGGCGCAAAACTCATTCCAACCGCCTTACATTCAAAAGGCCCTGAGGTCGAATCTCGCTTAGGTTGAATTTTCCCTTATCCTGAGATGTCGAATGTCGAGTAACTTTAGTCTCCATGGACCCCCGAGACCATCTGAGTATCATTTCACCAATTTCACTCATCGTCAACCAGGTTAAATGACGTTAAGCTTAAAAAAAAAAAACAAAAAAAAAACTGATGTAGTCCATTCAAATGACTTTCTCTATATCTTTGCAACAACTTATTGCTAAAAAGCTTATGCTTCTATTTACTTCCTGCTACTCGAGAAAAAAATTAGCAGAAATTCTCTTATTACTTGCTTCCTTGTAAGTAGAAGCGAAATAAGGGAGTAGCATAGGTTAAAGGGATAGCAAAAGATGGTTACTATGTGACTGAAGTTCCATTGCTTGTATGGACAAGAGATGACAAATTCCAGTATGAGAAAAGTATAAGTTTTTTAAGCCTGAAGCAAAAAACAAGGAATATCTAAAAAACGATCAACTCCACGAAAAAAATGTATATAACATAAATTGTGTGTTTTAATGTGCTCTACATTCCTTATGTCGTACGTTTTTGTCTATCTCTTACGGTTTACCAGTTACACAAAATTCATCCAGAATAAAGTAGTCTTCAGAGGCTATTCCCAGAAAATTCAAGATATACATATTATTTGTCAAGTATACATCTTTAATATATGATATTTTAATCAAACTCGATAGAGCCATTTTTTAGAAAATCAAAGTTTTCGAAAATTTTTCCATGTGAAGGGTAGTTGGAGGTTGAGGGATTTTCTTGAAAATCTTCGTGTCGCATCCTTGGAAGATACAGAACTTAAACACCAAGTTTGGTATTTAACGGTCTTTTCGTTTTTGAGCTATGCTGCCCACGGACACACACACACGGGCATTTTTCTAAAATTGCTTTTTTTTGGATTCAGGTGGTCTTAAAACATGTATTTCGTGAAATCTCGGTATCGAATTTCTGGGTACAATGCAATACCTTCTCTATACACTATGTGCATAGTACGTATAGAGAAAGTAAAAAACTGATTCCCTCACCCGGAGGTACCGGGCTGGGGCAGGGAATTTTTTTTTATTTAGAATTATTCCCTATCCCCCATAGAGTCTGGAAGTATGAGTGTGAGAGTGAATGTGCATGTGTTTAGTAATATAAAGTTTAACCTAATGTTCTGAACCTACAGTTTCACAAGTCAAAGCCCCCGATATGACCGTTGATGGTAAAGGGGGCTATAACTAGAAGCCGTGGTCTGCTGGAGTTTTCAGGTCCAGACGTTTAGCGGTTGCGACCAAACCTTCACTGAGAAGACTTAGACCACGGCACTGAAGATGTTCACCAAACATCTGGACCTGAAAACTCCAGCAGACCACGGCTTCTCAGCCCGGAAAATTCTTCTAGTTATAATTTGGACTGTGCCAGTGAAAGCTTTTCGATTAAAGGGGGCTGTACAAATGAAAGATTAAAAAAAACTCATTCCATCCGCAGCAGCAATAAGGCGTCTCCTTGCAAACGAGTCCAGTAATCTGTGCAACTGATGGTGTAATGTAGCACAATATTTATTGCTTTCTCTACACGTATACAGTAGGCATTGCATTCCATCCAACAATTCGTTACCGAGATTTCACCGGAAATACATTTTTAGAAAAATGTGTGCCTTTGAGAATACCGTTAAATACCAAACTTGGTATTTAAGTTTGGTATCTTCCAAGGATGATCACGTAGATTTTCAAGAAAATTCCTCACTCTTTATCTTTACATGGAAATATTTTCAAAAGTTCTTATTTTCTCAAAAATGCCTAACAATTTTGATTAATATCCCGAATACTAAAGATATTTACATCATAAATAAAACGTACATCTTGATTTTTCTGGGAATAGACTCTAAATACCACTATATTCGGAATGATTAGTAAAAGATAGACAAAAACTTACTACAAAAAAAAAAAAAAAATGTATGTCCTTTCATTTTTTTGTAGAGATATCTGTTTCTGAGATATTCCTTGTTGTTGGTTTCAATTGTAAAGTACTTAAACTTTTCTCAGACAGGAAGTGCCTGTTTTTCTTTTGTTCTGCTCTTGGAGAAGCAAAGAAGCGGTTTGCAATGACAATCGCATAACGACAGCTTTTAAAACATTTGACTATCACTTTAGCCCAGCACATTCCTTTAGTTGCCTTCTACTTATAATGAACTAAGTAATAAGAACATTCTGCTAAAGTTTATCTCGATTAGCATTGTGTACAAAGAAGAATAATCTTTTGTAAGAAGTTTGTTTGTAGAGCAGCTAGAGAAACTCATGTGAGTTTAACACATCAGCTTTTTATTAATAATATGCTGCATTATAAAATTGGGCGAAACCTGCAATATTAACTTAGTATATAAGTAAATAAACCGACACATTCATATAAGGCATATTTACACATGCACATTTCTTTACGGGTAATGTGAATTTTCCAGATATACTCTCATGTGTTCCATTTACATGGCTTTCTCCACATTTCTACAATAAATTATTGTTATAGTCGTATCACTTGCTTCCTTGTAAGTAGAAGCGAAATAAGGGAGTACCATAGGTTAAAGTGATAGCCAAAAGCTGGTTGCTATGTGACTGAAGTTCCTTTGTTTATATGGACAGGGGTTGAGAAATTCCTGTATGAGAAAAGTATAAGTATTTTAGAGCTGAAACTAATAACAGGGAATATATAAAAAACGGCCAATACTCACGAAAGAAACTATGAAATATAAATTTTAACAAGGTCTTATTTGTTTGTCTATTTCTTATGGTTTGCCACTTTTGGAAAATTCCGCATAATTCATCTAGAATAAACATGTAGTCAGAGGCTATTCCCAAAAAATTGAAGATATACGTTTTATTTTTCACATACATATCTGAAACATAAGAGAATTGAATTAAAATCGTAGAGTCATTTTTGAGTAAATCAAAAAGTTAGAAAATATTACCTTTAAGGGGTAATTGAGGGGGGTATTTTCTTGAAAATCTTCGTGTTGCATCCTTGGAAATTAAATCCCAAGTTTGGTGTTTAACGGTCTTTTCGTTTTTACTTTCTCTACACGTATTATGTACATAGTCTATAGAGAAGGTATTTTACTCCACCCAAAAATTCGATACCGAAATTTCACCCGTAATATTTGTTTAAGGGTCCGTCGTATCCAAAAAACGTATTTTCAGAAAAAGGTCCATGTGTGTGCCTGTGTGTGTCCGTGTGTCTGTGAAAACGATAACTCAAAAACGAAAAGTCGGTAAAATACCAAACTTGGTATTTGGTTTATCTTCCAGGGATGTGACACGAAGATTTTGAGAAAAATCCCCCTATCGCAAACAACCCTTTTCATGGAACTTATTCGAAAATTTTGATTTTTTAAAAAAGGGCTCTAACGATTTTTATTATAATATCGTATATTAAAGATATTTACACGACAAATAAAATATATATTTTGAATTTTCTGCAAATAACCTCTGAAGACTACTTTATTCTGGGCGAATTCTAGAGAATTTTATATATTTGCTAAACCGTAAGAGATGGAGAAAAACTTACCAGACAAAAAATGTAGAGCACTTTTAAACACATAATTTGCGTTATATACATTTTTTCTGGAGTAGATCATTTTTGAAATATTCCTTGTTTTAGATTTCAATTTTTAAAACTTGTACTTTTCTCATACAGGAGTTTGTCAACTCGTGTCCATACAAACAAAGGAACATCAGTCACATATCAAATAGCTTTTGACTATAACTGTAACCTATAAACTTTTTAATAATAATTTGTTGCAGAGATGTAAAGAGAGTCATATAATGGAAAACATCGGTCTTTTAGCTATGCTGCACGCGGACCTCTTTTCTAAAAATGCTTTTTTCGGACTCAGCGTACACCAAAACATATATTTCCGGTGAAATCTCGATACAGAATTCTTGGGTGGAATGCAATAACTCCTCTTTCCACTATATACATTGTACGTGCGGGCTTGAGAAAGTAAAAATAGATTTTAGGCAACATTCCCCATTAGTTTAACTGTTTTCAGTTAGATCTACATATTTATAAATGCGTAATTACGTAAAACACCATTCCTGCATAAAGTGCCGTGTGTTACACATTCAAGAAACGTTTGTGAAAGTAGTTCACGAAGTTGTTTACTGACTATTTAGAAACTGAAGGTATATCTGCTTCATACTCGTATTTTATTAAGTTGTTTGAATATGCCACAACATATTTTACTTTCTCTACACGCACTATGTACATAGTGTATAGAGAAGCTATTATATTGCACCCATAAATTCGATACCGATATTTCACGGATATACATGCTTTAGGACCCCCTGAATCCACAAAAAACGTTTGAGAAAAATGTCCGTGTCTGTCTGAAAGTGTGTGTGTGTCTTTGAACACGATAACTCATAAACGTGAGGTCGGTAAAATACCAAACTTGGTGTTTAAGTTTAGTATCATCCAGGGATGCGACAGGGAGAATTTGAGAAAAATCCCCCCACCACAAACTACCCTTTGCATGGAACTTTTTTCGAAAGATTTGATTTTCTAAAAAATGGCTCTAACGATTTTGATTAAAACTTATCTGACAAATAAAATGTATATCTTGAATTTTATGGAAACAGCCTCCGAAGACTACTTTATTGCTGATGAATTTTACGGAATTTTACATAACTGCTAAACTGTAAGAAATGTGCAAAGACTTACTACACAAAAAATGTAGATGAGGATAAAACACATGATTTATGTCATTTCGTGGAGCTGATCGTTTTTGGAGATATTACTATTTTTTGTTTTCACCTATGAAAAATTTATACATTTCTCATACAAGAGTTTGTCAACTCGTGTCCATAGAAACAAAGGATTTTAAGTCTCATATCAAATAGCTTTTGACTATCACTTTAACCTATGGCATTCCCTTATTTCGCTTCTACTTACAAGGAAACAAGTAATAAGACTATTTCTGACAATTTTTTCTCGATTAGCATGAGGTAAATAGAGGGATAAGCTTTTTAATAAAATCTTGTTGCAGAGATGTAGAAAAAGTCATGTGAATGGAAGGCATCAGATTTGTTATATTTTATTACACTCATTCATTCTCTGGCATCCATCTTCGTGGGTAAAACCATCTGATTGAAACTCAGAGTTCAAAAATCAGATGACATTCCAAGTATTCTTATATATTACTTTCTCTACACGTACTATGTATATAGTGTATAGAGATGGTATTGTATTACACCCAAAAATGCAATACCTAGATTTGGGACCCCCTGAATAAAAAAAAAGAGAAAAGTATTTGTAGCATAAGGTCCATGTATGTATATTTGGACAGCATAGCTCAAAAACGAAAAGACCGTTAAATACCAAACTTGGTATCTAAGTTTAGTATCCTTTAAGGATGGAAAACGAAGATTTTCAAGAAAATACCTCACCACTAACTACTCTTTACATGGAACAATTTTCCAAATTTTTTACTTTCTCACAAAATGGCTCTAACAATTTTGATTAAAATATAATATATTAAAGATATTTATACAGCAAACAAAATGTATATCTTGAATTTGCTGGCAATAGCCTGTAATGAACCGTTTATTCTTAATGAATTCAGCATAACTGGTAAACCGTAAGAGAGAGATAAAAGTTTACTGCCCAAAAAATGTAGATCATGTTAAAACACACAGTTTATGTTTTTAGTGGAATTGGCCGTTTTTGAGATATCCCTTGTTATTTGTTTCTCATTCACAATACTTAAACGTTGCTCACACGGAAAGTTGTAAACTCCTGGCCCTGCATAGAAACGGATTTCAACCACATGGCAACCAGCTTTTAAAAGAGTTGACTATCGTTGTAGGCTAGTGTATTCCCTTATTTTCCCTCTACTTACAAGGAAGTAAGTAAGCAAGTAAGACAATTTCTGTTGATGTTTATTTCGATTATCAAATATAAAATAGAAGAATAAGCTGTTTAACAATATTTTTTACAGCGATGTAAAGAAAGTCATGTAAATGGAACATATCGTATTTTTTGTTATTCCATTTGAGATGGTGAACACGTGCAATATGAATCTCAATAGACACAAGTCTGGGAATAGTTTACAAAATGGGGACCGCAAAACACTCTCACTGATCAAGAAAAAACATATTCTCCTTATACTTGTGGCATATACCGAATGGCATGTGTTCCATTCACATGACTCTCTGTAACAAATTATTGTTAAAAAGATTCTTCTTCTATTTACTTCATGCTAGTCAATATAAACACTAGCAGAAACGGTCTTATTACATAGTTCCTTTATAAATAGAAGGGAAATAAGGGAATGCACTAGGATGAACCGACAGTCAAATGTTTTAAAATGTGGTGGCCAAGCGTTCATAAGTTCCCATATGAGAATAGTTTTAAGTATTTTTAAACTGAAAACAATTACAAGGAATATCTCGAAAACGGCCAACTCCACGAAAAAAATGTACATAACATAAATTGTGTGTTTTAAAGTGCTCTATATTTTTTGTGTGGTAAAGTTTTGTCTATCTCTTACGGTTTAGCAGTTATGCAAAATTCCATAAAATTCGTAGAGGCTATTCCCATAAAGTTTAAGATATACATTTGATTGAGCATGTAAATATCTTAAATATAAGAGATTTTAATCAAAATCGTTAAAGTCATTTTTGAGAAAATTACAAATTTCGAAAAAAGTTCCATGTAAAGGGTAGTTTGGGGTGGGGGGATTTTCTTGAAAATCTTCATGTCGCATCCTTGGAGGATACCAAACGTCTTTTCGTTTTTGAGCTATGCAGTCCTCAGAAACACACACACACGGACCATTTTCTAGAAATGTTTTTCTTTTTTAGATTCAGGGGGACCCAAAGCATGTATTCCCGGTGAAATCTCGGTAGTGAATGTCATAACGTAACGTGCTGTGGTATGCGTTTGCATATAAACCCTCATCTTGCCTTTCTTCGTTTGAAAATTAATGTATATATTAATGATAGCTTTAATAAGTCGCTACCCATTAGAGTAAATAATAAATCAACAGTTAGGATTAAAATAACATCATTATTTTCAAAATATTCCCACTTCACAATGCTTACATGTGTGTGTATCCCATCAGTATCAACACACAGTTGGATCCGGCGCCAAGTTTGTTTATTCAACATGTGTGGTGTGACTGTTGTAAAGTCAGCACCAACTGCTTCCTTCAGCTCATCATTTGTGATGTATCAATGTCTCCGTACCTCTTCTTTAATAATACCCCAGAGTCTGGTGTAGTGAGGTCAGGGCTTCTTGAAGGTCAAGGCAAAAACACAGGAGCATTAATTGGTCCTCGACCAATCCAACGCTTTGGAAAAACCTTAGAACTCACAATACAAAATGTGGTGTAGCACCGTCCTGCTGTAGCGTAACGGTTTCCATTAATCCTCTGGCCTCTCAGCTGTGGGAACAACCACTCGTTCAGCATCCTCAGATAGCTTTCTTGATTTACAGGCCAGTCAAAAAATACGGGCGAAACAGGTGCTTATCAGTCACTCCTGCCCAACCATTACATGTGATTGTTCTCGATTTCTCCATAAACGTGCACTCTGGGGCGTTATTAAAGCAGAGGTGGGGAATCATCGGTACACCACAAATGATGAGCTGAAGGAAGCAGTTGATGCTGACTTTACAACAGTCACACCAGACATGTTGAATAAACAAACTTGGCGCCGGATCCAACTGTGTGTTGATACTGATGGGATACACACACATGTTTTGGAACACTAATCATGTAAACTTGTGGAAAGTGAAAAAGTTGAAAATAATAATGTTATTTTAATACCTAACAGTGGATAGCGACTTTTCGCCCATCCTGTACATATTGATTCAAGCTTTGTGCGTCTTAATTATATTTTAAAAAAAGTTTTATCTATGTTACATTTTCTGTCTCAGGAAAAGCAATGGACGAGTTCCTGAACGAGAACTCGCACGAGATCTTCAAGGAGGTGAAGCCACAGGTGATCAAGATGTTAAGTGACGTCCTTTCAGCAGTAGCCAATCAAGTGTTTGGAAGTTTTCCAGCAGAGATACTCTTGCCAGAATAACAACAACCTGCAGCACAACTTCACTTTTATAGTACAAAGTTGGGACTTAGAGTCGTGCCAGCTGAATTTGGCCAGGTCAGAGTTGTTTGGCTCCAGGGTGTACTCCTCGTTGGTCAGAAACAGCTCTGTCTCTGGCTTTTGCTCTCTGCGTGAGACCGACAGGAGACGTACGAACCATTTACGTTAGCTTGTTGTCAAGGTTGGAGGTTATTACGCCATCATTGACCAATAACTTTGTGCAGTGTCTGTCAAACCTACGACTTCCTATAAGAAAGGAATAACAAACTGATAATATTTGCAACTTAAGCTGTCACAGAAAAACAATAAATAATGATCAAACTAATAGCGTCAAGGGTGTGCTGAAATTTCACCCTTTTACATGGAAATGTAAAGGGTAACATGGATAGCTGAAAAACTCAATGCCATAACCAGGATCTTCCAGTCTGTAGCCGGCTGTTCTACCACTAAGGTATCATGGCAACATGCCGGCATAACATTGAATTTCCCAACTGACTCGCATGTTGCTCAGTGGTAGAGCAACCGGAGATCCATGGTTCAAATCCCGGCTATACAGCTTGTGTGAAAAAAACAATTAAATCAATACCAATTGATCATAATAGTTGGCTATACTATGAATCCTGGGACTTAAAGTACCTTCAACATTGTAAGTCGCCATTGGGGTTGTCATCTCAAAATAATTTCAGATCACCTTGTGGTTTACCGGGAAACATGCGAGTCATTCAATGCTATGCCGGCATGTTGTCATGGTAGCTCAGTGGTGGCGCAACCAGCTAGAGACCCGTGTTACATTTTAGTCTGACTGTACCTTTCGAGCTCCTGTTCTACACACGCCTTGTGTGAAAAAAACAATTAAATGAATACTAAAGGGTTACATGTGCTTGTGCAGACTGTCGTATGAAATGTAAATAGAGACTGAGTTAAAACATATCTGTAGTTCCTATAAGGCTATTTCTGTATCTACTACTTAAATATGATGTATATAACTGTAGTAAAGCTCTTACCAGTTCCACTAATGGTATTAGAACCATTATTTTAACACTTTAATGTGCACATTTATGACAAAATCAAATAAATATTTTGAAGCATGAATATCTGTATTTGAAAAAATAATCATAGACACACGATGGATTTCCATAAGCAGGAATGTAATATGTGTTTATACAATTTTCCAATACTTTGCAATAATAAAAGAATTTGAACATTTCTTTTTTAGCGCACCTGCTTTAAATGTGCCCAGGAAATATCATATTAGCGACATTTTTGAATATATGCTAAGATAAATGAACATTTCATTTGCATGGAGCATTTTGAACATTTAAAACTGTTTTATTAAAATCTGGACATGTTACCAACACGTGCTTCACTTGGTCATGGTGTAGATGGAGTAGCCTGGACGCGCGTTTCCACAACCTCTTGACAGCATCGGCATCTAATATAGGCGTCTGTCCGACAGTGGTGGCATCTGGTGGTAGAAGTAGGACATCAGTGATAACTGCCTTCTACTTTCCAGTCCTTGGTGACCTCTGGTGGGACATCTCGGAACTGTTTGCTGGTTTAGAGTCTACAGCTTGACTTTCTATTGTTTTATGTACAAATTTTAAAATGACATCTGCTGGTGGTATTTCCAAATTAACCACATTACTACAATTACTATGGATGAACATTTTTTCTCAACTATCTAATTTGAAGGAGAGTTAATGGCTTTCAGTAATTTCATATCTTGCCAAGTTCATGGCTGGTACTCCAAATGTGGTTGGCTACTGCTGGTTTATCCAACTGTTTTAATTTAATATTTCTCTGGTGTTCTTTAAGACGAACTTTGTTCTACCAATATCAACTTTTTCACAATTATTGCAGTTGATTTGATATTTGTTTAAATTATTCACTGTTTTATCAAGTGGTTTATTTACCATCTTCTTTAAGTTGAATCTGTTGCAAGAGGCAAGTGTTATATTGTATTTATCAAATCATATTTTTACAATTTGAAAACAATTTTGGATGATAATTGAATCTTTTATACTTTAAATCATCTTTTATTGGTTTTTAATAAGCTAACTTCTTTATTCTTATTTTGATTTTCTTGTTTCTTCAAACTATTATAAATCAACTGTCTATTAACTCCATTATTTTCTGCAACCTTGATGATATAATTAAGTTCTTTTTTGTATTCTTCCCCTGTTAGGGGTACATTAATTAATCTATATATTAAACTTTGATGACTTTTTGGATTGCATTTGTTATTCTTGTCCACATGAGTTGGCTTCATATAAATACCAAACTGTAACACGTTATTCTTTCTAAAGATCTTAATATCCAAAAAAGGCAGCATTTCCATAGTAAATTTAATACTTTCATCCTGAGCATTTAGTATATCCAATGATTTCTTTATGGCCTGGTCAGGAATGATAGCAAAGGTATCATCCACATATCTATGCCAAACTTTGAATATTTCAGGATGTTCTTTCGTAACCCTTATTTCCAGAGAACTCATATACAAATCTGCTAATAAGGGTGAAAGTGGATTACCCATGGCTAGTTCTTTTGTCTGTTTGTAAAATTTACTGTCAAAAGTAAAAACAGATTGATTAATACAACAATCTGTAAGTGTAATTAGTTCTTCAATGTTGGTATCATCAACTGCAATGGAGGTTAACCATTCTGTTAGTAAAGTAGATAATTTCTCAAGTGGCACATTAGTAAATAAAGAAGTAACATCAAAGGAAACCAATATTCTTCTATAATTGTAAGTGGTTTGATTTTACTAATTAACTGTAAAGAGTTTTTAACATTCAAAGATGCATACTTTTCAAGTGAGGTAAACTTTTTTGTAACCATTTAGAAAGGTAACTAGGAGAACCTATATTGTTGATTATAGGCCTCATGCTGCCATCTTGTTTTTGTGTTTTTGGCAAACAGTAAATCCTGAGTAAGTTTTTGTCCATCTGTTAAGTTTTAGCAGTTATGAAAAATTCCATAAAATTCAACCATAGTAAAGTAGTTTTCAGAGGCTATTCCCACAAAATTCAAGATATACATTTTATTTGTCAGGTAAATATCTTTAATATACGATAGTTTAATCAAAATCAAACTTTTAGAAACAATTTCCATGTAAAGGGCAGTTGGGGGATTTTCCTGAAAATCTTCGTGTCGAATCCTTGGAAGATACCTAACTTAAATACCAAATTTGATTTTTAACGGACTTTTCGTTTTTGAGCTATGCTATCCACAGACACACACACGGATCTTTTTGTAAAAATGCTTTTTTTGGATTCAGGGGGACCCAAAACATGTATTTCCGGTGAAATCTCGGCATCGAATTTTGGGTGGAATACAATACCTTCTCTATACACTATGTACCTATATAGTTCGTATAGAGAAAATAAAAAAGCATTTTCAGAAAAATGTTCGAGTGTGTGTCCGTGTGCCTGTGAACACCATAACTCAAAAACGAAAATTCGGTAAAACACCAAACTTGGTATTTAAGTTTAGTATCTTCCAGGCAAACGACACAAAGATGTTCAGAAAAATCCCCCCACCCCAAACTACCCTTTACATGGAACTTTTTTCTAAAATGTTGTTTTCTTCAAAAATGGCTATAACGATTTTGATTAACATATCGTACCTATATTAAAGACCTTACATTTAAAATTGTATCTTGAATTTTCTGGGAATAGCCTCTGATGATTACTTTATTGTGGATGAATTTTATGGAATTTTTCATAACTGCTAAAACTTAAGAGATGGACAAAAACTTATCACAGAAAAAAATGTTGAGCACGTTAAAACACACAATTTATGTTACAAACATTTTTCTCGTGGTGTTAATCATTTTTTAGTTATTCCTTGTTATTGGTTTCAGCATTAAAAAACATACTTTTCTCATACAGGAATTTGTTAACTCCTGTCCATACAAACAAAGGAACCTCAGCCACATAGCAACCAGCTTTTGACTATCACTTTAACTTGTGGTACTCCCTTATTTTGTTTCTACTTACAAGGAAGCAAGTAATAAAGTCATGTGAATGGACCACATCAGATTTTTGGTGGCTCTATCGATGTAACTATGTCAATATTTACACGCTATACTTTGGATTTGCTAGCTGCTGGATGAAAGAGTACTGGGCTCTGAAAACTAGGATACTCCACGCCTGCGCTTCACAGAGTGCATTGAAGTACATTATTGTATCACACCCCAGCTTCTCCGCTCAACAGAGCAGCATGAGAAGGATCTAACTATTCCTGAGGACACTCATGATGTACACAATGAAAATAAAATGTAAATAAAGACGTTTAATAATATTTATTTCCTTTTGTGTGGAGCTAATTTTTTTTATTGGGCGGTTAATTCTACATATATTGTATATAACTAATTTGTAGTTTGTAAGCTTTGTATACATTTATTATAAAATTATCACAGCTGTTTAATTTAAATAATTTACTACAGTTGCCAGCAGGTACTAACATTTTGTTTCAGAATTATTTCATTGAAAGTTATTGAAAACGATTTCTTTTCTATAATACAGAATCCCTTCCTTCCCAATATTTATATTCATAATTAATATAACGAGAGGTCCAACTTTTATCTAGAGAAAAATTGTAGCTCTCGAGTTGTATTTAATAAGACAATAAAATAACAATGATATGGATAACACGAAGAATAATATTGCATTTGTCTTGACGTATATTTGATGTCCATATCGTAAATCATGGCCTGCCTCGTTGCTAACTGGTTCCACACACTCTCTACTGTTTTTAGTTTTCAATTAATATGTCTATTTCAGCGATAGACCTTTCTCCAAAACGTTTTGGAACTTCCGCAATTATATACGGGGATATCTCTGCACACTGATACTTATTATGAGACGAACATTGGTTCAGAGAGAAAACAAATGCACGTGGATGCGATAAATTTAGAAAAATAATTGCACGTGGGTGTGATAAAATAACATTAAAATACAAAGATAATAACTTCTGATTGGTTGGAATTTTTTTGGATTGGACAATTTCTACGATCACGTGTCATGAACGAAACAGCGAATCTAAAGTTATGCCTTAAAGCGATTAAAATTCAAATACCTGTTTGTCATTTAAGCAATATGTTTTGAATTTTCGTTCACACCGTGGCCAGTGAGGGCAGCACGAGCGCCAGTCGCTATAGCCGGAAGTTATTCGTGCAGCCGCCTCATATTGCCACAGTTGCAATTATTTATATACAGGGTTATTCTAAATTAGTTACCTGATAATAAAGCTAAATTATACATAGTTATCTTACGTGGTTTATTTCCATTTTCCATTACATACATTGACATAACATTAAGTTTTATTTGCAATGTTTACAAATGCTCAAAGTGACTCCCTTTTGTCACTCGGCAGATATCCCACCTGTTCGACAGTTCATCCAGATACACGTGATCTACCCGAGGTACCGCTACGTTAATTCGTTGACGAAGCTCATCCGGCAGTGGAGGGTTGTACACGTCATCTTTAACGTAACCCCACAGACAAAAATCCAGCGGTGTTAAATCAGGAGATTGTTGAGGCCAAGCTATATTCCCGCCACGTCTAATCCAAGCGGGAATGGTGTGGGATAGGTATGTAGGGACCTCATGGTGGTAATGAGGAGGTGCTCCATCTTGTTGAAATTCTCTCTCATATCTTCTTGCAGCTGTGGCACCAGGTAGTTTTGTAACATATCCAGATATGTGATGCCAGCCACGGTCCTCTCATAAAAAAGAATGGTCCATACACTTTCACGGAGCACAAAATACGTTCAGTTTTTGTGAGTCACGTATTTTCACCTGTGGGGGAGCTTTTTGATGCCCTGTATGAAAATGTCTTTGTACGGTAATTTGCGATTTAGTTTCATGAAACCACAGACAACTCTAAGACTCCATGGCGACTGCTTACCCGGCTCCAGGTGTTGCGAGAGCTTCACATTTTCCCCGCCAGAGAGCGAGCGAGTGCATGTAGCGAAGTTTAAAACTTGATGATATGACATAAGCTTTGATGAACATCTGAATAAATTTCCCTCAACAGTTTCGAAATAATGCATTCATACTTTCAGGTAAGTAATTTAGAATAACCCTGTAGTACAGCATATTTGCAGTAGCCATCTCTCCATAAAGCAATAACTACCACTTCCCTAAGTAGTTGAGGCGGCTGGCTTCAAACATATAGCAGGCAGAAGTTACGCCTGCAAAGTGACCAAAGGCTACCACTCACACGTTCCTGGTGGCACACTCAAGAGTTACTACACTAGTTGTAACTACAGTTGACAGAGCGCTCTGCTCTTACCTCCTCAAGTAACTGCGCCGGCTGGTGGTGAAGAATCGAACTATAAGAGTTTATAAGGACGTGATTGGATTACATACACAGCTCGTCAACATCATACACAGTTTCCTACACCAACGCACCTTCGTAGTTGCAGTTGCGGGGCGAACATCAACACAAAAACCCCTACGAGGCGGAATCCCCGAAGGCTCTGTCCTATCACCCACCTTGTTTAGCCTCTTTATGGCATATTTCAGTGCAGGGCGTCAACATGGCCCAGTTTGCTGATGACGTCTTGCTCTACTGCACTGACAGGAACATACGCAGAGTCTTCAACCCTATACAGAGACACCTCCAGGACTGGTGCAGACTGTGACGGATGTCCGTTAACCCGGGCAAAAGTCATGCTGTTCTGTTCACCAGAAAACGCCCCGCAATAGACCAGATACCCAACTTTGCCTATCAGGGCCAGAGGATAGAGTGGGGAAATTCCATCAAATACCTGGGCGTCACTCTTGATAAGGGCCTAACTTTTCGTGAGCAGGTGCGGGGAACGTCGGAAAGAGCGGTGGCCTCCCTTTACCCTGTTCTGGCCTCCCAAATGCCGGTTCATTTAAAGTTAAGTCTTTTCAAGGCGCTCATAGTCCCCCTGATGCTCTACGCCTGCGAAGTGTGGGGCATGGCAGCAGACTCCTGGCTTCTCTGGTTACAGCATATACAGAATAGAGGCCTCCGGTCCATATATTCTGTATGTCGACGTTTCCCTTTGAGGCTACTTCATGAAGCTGCGGAAAATGTCATTAGGCGCCGGGCTCAGAAATTCTACGCCAGATTGGGCGAACATGAGAACGCACTTGTCAGATCGCTGGGGGAGTACTTACCCAATGAACGCCGATACACGGAGTATCGGGTTGCCCGTATGGCTTGCGGGCGGGGTAACAACGACTTCAAACCAGCCAACAGAGAAATAGCTGAACCAAGTACTCCCCCCTGCCATTAGGAGTGGTCTTTCAAAATTAACCAAAATAAACAATTTTCAAAATGAAACACCAGAGGAGTAGAGGAAAGGATGCTGCTCCTGAAAAATGGAACCGTTGGAGGAGCACTACCTCCTTAACTTCATCACCCGAAACCTCAAAATACAAAACCTCAACCTTCACCTCATTCCTGTGGTTAAACCCTTACCAGGGCAGGTACACAGCAGCAGTACCTAGGCTCACCACGAGCCTACCAGATCTCATACGCACGCACACATTGTGAGCCAGTTCCAGTTGTTCATCTCAGGGAAGGCGACATAGTGACTGCATCAAGAGGAACACAAAATCGGTAAGATTTTGGACATCTAAATTCTGGGGGAAATTTCGTATTTTGGCCATTCTAAATCCTTTCTCCTACCTTGTATTCGAACCATTGAAATTAGATTCAAATTTTTGGTTAAATGGAACGAAGTTCCACAAAGTGTGATTTCTAATTACCTGTTGCATTTAACGCAAGCGATAATAGTCAGAACTTAAATTCAAATAGTAAAATAAACAAAAGTGGAATGGAGTCATTTAATCTTCTTTGTAATGGACATTTGAGTTATGAGTTAACCCTTCTAGAACACCTAAATGGGATACAATTCCAGTACATGTTAGAAAGCATTTGAGTTATTAGTTAACCCTTCTAGAACACCTAAATGGGATACAATTCCAGTACATGTTAGAAAGCATTTGAGTTATTAGTTAACCCTTCTAGAACACCTAAATGGGATACAATTCCAGTACATGTTAGAAAGCATTTGAGTTATTAGTTAACCCTTCTAGAACACCTAAATGGGATACAATTCCAGTACATGTTAGAAAGCATTTGAGTTATTAGTTAACCCTTCTAGAACACCTAAATGGGATACAATTCCAGTACATGTTAGAAAGCATTTGAGTTATTAGTTAACCCTTCTAGAACACCTAAATAGGATACAATTCCAGTACATGTTAGAAAGCATTTGAGTTATTAGTTAACCCTTCTAGAACACCTAAATGGGATACAATTCCAGTACATGTTAGAAAGCATTTGAGTTATTAGTTAACCCTTCTAGAACACCTAAATAGGATACAATTCCAGTACATGTTAGAAAGCATTTGAGTTATTAGTTAACCTCTCTAGAACACCTAAATGGGATACAATTCCAGTACATGTTAGAAAGCATTTGAGTTATTAGTTAACCTTTCTAGAACACCTAAATAGGATACAATTCCAGTACATGTTAGAAAGCATTTGAGTTATTAGTTAACCTTTCTAGAACACCTAAATAGGATACAATTCCAGTACATGTTAGAAAGCATTTGAGTTATTAGTTAACCCTTCTAGAACACCTAAATGGGATACAATTCCAGTACATGTTAGAAAGCATTTGAGTTATTAGTTAACCCTTCTAGAACACCTAAATAGGATACAATTCCAGTACATGTTAGAAAGCATTTGAGTTATTAGTTAACCCTTCTAGAACACCTAAATGGGATACAATTCCAGTACATGTTAGAAAGCATTTGAGTTATTAGTTAACCTTTCTAGAACACCTAAATAGGATACAATTCCAGTACATGTTAGAAAGCATTTGAGTTATTAGTTAACCTCTCTAGAACACCTAAATGGGATACAATTCCAGTACATGTTAGAAAGCATTTGAGTTATTAGTTAACCTTTCTAGAACACCTAAATAGGATACAATTCCAGTACATGTTAGAAAGCATTTGAGTTATTAGTTAACCTTTCTAGAACACCTAAATAGGATACAATTCCAGTACATGTTAGAAAGCATTTGAGTCATTAGTTAACCCTTCTAGAACACCTAAATGGGATACAATTCCAGCACATGTTAGAAAGCATTTGAGTTATTAGTTAACCCTTCTAGAACACCTAAATAGGATACAATTCCAGTACATGTTAGAAAGCATTTGAGTTATTAGTTAACCTCTCTAGAACACCTAAATGGGATACAATTCCAGTACATGTTAGAAAGCACACACATCAACGTAAAATACATTGAAAATGTGTCCTTTTCTATTTCTTGGCTTTTCTCAGAAAAGTTACATTTTCTCTCAAGAGTTCAGCATATGTAGTAGTTGAAAGAATTTTGGCCTGTTTTACTTTAGTTCTTTCTACACACGGGATTTGTTGTTTTAGTTTTCATGTGGACAATTCAGTTCGCGTAAATTTCTCCAATGGAGTTTGCGAAATATCAGTGAAAGTGTAGCTGACCCACACATTAGCAATATGTTAACTTATATCGGTTTGAGCAATCGATATGGTAGCAAAATTGTGATACAGTTGTGGCCTCATAAAGCAACGCTGGCATAAGCTACAAAGACCCGTTGGGTAGGTCACGAGGAGCCCTAGTTTCTGAGCTACAGAATCAGCAAGACGCACTTTTGATTGACGCTGAGTCAAGGAGCAAAGTTATATTTTAAAGTGTTTAACTTCCAAATGGCCAGAATGTGTCTGGTGAGTTCTGTAGAATTAGGGTAATCCATTCCAATCTCATAGCTCCTTAACCATGAATGCCTATTAATTCCTCTGAATGGTAGTAAAATATTGTCTCCCCGCTTCTTTTATAGATCCCTGATCTCTCCCCGAATGTACATCTTCCTACATCTTCACCTTGGGGCCACATACCCTCGTGCTCAAATATATGTATACAGAAGAAAGAACATTAATTTAACCCCCTCTTTGCATGCACAAGATAACTGAACCTACTACTCTCTAAGGATGCGCAGTGACAGGGGTGACGCCTATCCCACAAACGTTACAATAGTCTTCTCTGATGACCCATCGGCTATCTACATGGTTAAATTCGTTCGTAAAATAGCAGACTGTGAGGCAAAGAGAACCCGGAGTTTACTCTCACGATTCCCTTGCATGATCGAACATTTCTGTGTGGTATGCAATAAATACAATATAATTTCTAAACATAAAGTAAATGCAGAGAAATTCAGGAATGATTTACTCAGTTTATTCAACAGCTTTGAATACCAGACTAGGGGTTTCCTAACGGACTTTTGCTACCGCGCATACAGCTGATAGGCCATTAAGTTTCATTTAGGAAATATTTGAAGATGGGGAAGTTAGAACAACTTTATTACTCTCAAGATCTCCTGATGTAAGTGTATCCCATTTTCATCTATGTATGGGCAACTCCAAAAATAAAATATACACAAAATCCCTTATACATTTTTCTCAAAATCTTCGTGTCGAAGATACTAAACATAAATACCAAGTTTGGTATTTAACCAACTTTTTGTTTTTGAGTTATGGTGCTCACAGACACACGGACACACACACACACGCGCACGCGAGCGCGGACCTTTTTCTACTAATTTTTTTTTGTGATGCAGGAGACCCTAAAATATATATTCCGGGTGAAATCTCGGTATCGAATTTTTGGGTGTAATACAACAACTTCTCTATACACTACAATGTACATAGTACGTGTAGAGAAAGTAATAATGATTATGGAATGAAAATATACTTAAGTGCAATTTAGAAATGGTTATGAACAGCTATCGCTAGCACATTAAAAAAATGTCGCCCAAATGTTGGCACGTTTCAGGATTGAAGTCTATCAATAGCCACAAAGGTCGAACTATAATCTAATCAGAGAAGGCAAGTAAGTTAGTTTGTCGAGTTTAAGTAACGTTCTTTGAACTCTGTATTTGTGGCTGCTCTGATGCTGCAAGTCTTTGACAAACTGACTCAGGAAATTTACAAAACTTTCGTCATCCAGATCCAAAATCTTATTATTGTTTTGCCGTCCAGCGTCTTTCATTTGTTTATTAGCAGTTACGTTCTTTTTACTTTCCCTACACGTGCTATGTACATAGTGTATGGAGAAGATGTTGTATTGCACCCAAAAATTCAATACCCAGATTTCACCGAAATATATGTTTTGGGGACCCCTGAATCCAAACAAAGCATTTTCAGAAAAATGTCCGCATGTGTATGTATGAGAGTGTGTGTTGTGTGTGTGTGTATGCAGCATAGCTCAAAAACGAAAATACCATTAAATACCAAATTGAAAATTTAAGTTCAGTATCTTCCAAGCGTGCTACTCGAAGATTTAAATAAAATCCCTCTACTCCAACTTCCTTTTATATGGAAAAGATTTCGAAAATTTTTATTTTCTCAAAACTGGCTCTAACGATTTTGATTAAAATATCGTATATTAAAGATATTTACTTGACAAATAAAATGTATATCTTGAATTTTCTGCGAATAGCCTCTGAAGAGTACTTTACTATAGATGACTTCTTCTGAATTTTGCATAAACGGTAAACTGTAAGAGATAGACAAAAACTTACTACACAAAAAATGTAGATCTTGTTAAAATATCCAACTGGTGTTACACACATATTTTTTCACCGTTTTTGAGATATTAAAATACTTATACTTTTACCGTAAGGGAATTTGTCAACTTCTCTCCAATTAAACAACGGTACTGCAATCACATAACAACTGCTTTTAAAATATTTGACTATAGACTTAGCGTTATTTCCCTGCTACTTACAAGGAAGCAAGGAATAAGACCCTGTCTGCACATTTTCTTCTAGATTAGCTTGAAGTAAATAGAAGAAAAAGCTTTTTAACAACAAATTGTTGCAGAGATGTAGAGAAAGTCATATGAATTTAACACTTAAGATTTTTCTTTCTCTACTGTGACGTATAAGGAGAAATTTAAAAGTAGAAAAAGTCTATGCCAGTTTTTAACTTACTTCTCTCTCAGTTTCTGTTAAAAATTTGAACAAAATTTGTTATAACCGTTCGTGTTGATGCGCAATATTATAAGAAAAATCTGATGTGTTACACTGACATGACTTTCTCTAGCTGTTCTACAAACTTCCTACTAAAGATTATTCTTCTTTGTACACAATGCTAATCGAGATAAACATTAGCAGAATGTTCTTATTACTTAGTTCCTTATAAGTTGAAGGCAACTAAAGGAATGTGCTATGCTAAAGTGATAGTCAATTGTTTTAAAAGCTATCGTTTTGCGATTGTCATCGGAAATCGCTTCTTTGCTTGGCCAGGAGTAGAACAAAAGAAAAACAGACACTTCCTGTCTGAGAAAAGTATAAGTACTTTACAACTGAAATCAATAACAAGGAATATCTTGGAAACGGTTACCTCCACAACAAAAACGTAACGGACATAAATTGTGTGTTTTGGCGAGATGTTCATTTTTTGTGCGTTAAGTTTTTGTCTATGTCTTACTGTTAAGCAAAATTCATCAGGAATAAAGAAAATTCAGGATATACATTTTATTTGGGATGTAAATATGCTTAATATACGGAATTTAAAACAAATTCGTTGGAGTTATTTTTGAGAAAATCAATATTGTTGAACTTTTTCCATGTAAAGGGTATTTTACCAACTTTTCGGTTTTGAGTTGTGTGTTCAGACACGGACGCACTGACACGCACACTCGGATCTTTTTCTAAAACTGCATGTTTTGGATATAGGGGGCCCAAAAACGTGTATTTCAGGCGAAAACTCGGAATGCAATTTCTGGGCCAATAAAATACCTTATCTAAACATTACGTTTATTGTACGTGTAGAGAAAGTAAAAACCAAGGTCGACTAATCAGTATTAATTGAGGTCATTAGGATGTGTGCACTTGGACATATGTTGAAGCTTCAAATACTCTAAGAGCAAAATAATTCATCATTTAAGTTTAAAGCTGAAACTAAGTTTTGGACCTAAAAGTTTTTAATTATTTAAACTTTTGAGCAGATTTCAGCTGTGGATATCCTTAAGTGATTTATTTTTTATTACTTTCTCTGCACATACCATGTATATGGTGTATAGAGAAGGTATTGCATTCCAAACAAAAATTCGACACCGAGATTTACATACGTTCTAGGGTCCCCAGTATAAAAAAATAGAAAAAGTTCCGTTTGTGTCCGTGTGTCTGTGAACACGTTAACTCAAAAACGAAAATTCAGTAAATTTGAATACCAAATTTGATTATTAAGTTTAGTATCTTCCAGGGATGCGACACGAAGTTTTTGAGAAATCTACCTCATTCGAAAATTTTGATTTTCTCAAAATTTGCTCTAACGATTTTGATTAAAACACCGTATATTAAAGGTGTTTATATGACAAATAATATGTATATCTTGAATTTTCTGGGAATAGTCTCTGAAGACTATTTTATTCTGGATGAATTTTAGTGATTTATGCATAACTGGTAGACCGTAAAATCTTACAACACTAAATATGTCGATTCTTTTAAAACACAATTTATGTCAAATACTTTTTTTCGTAGAGTTACTGTTTCTGAGATATTCCCTGTTATTTGTTTCAGATTTATAATACTCATACTTTTATCACACGGAAAGTTGTAAACTCCTGACGCAGCACAGATTTATCCAGTACAAACCGGTCTTCAGAGGCTATTCTTAGAAAATTCAAAATATACACTTTATTTGGCATAAACATCTTTAGTACAAAGCATTTTAATCAAAATCGTTAGAGCCATTTGTGAAAAAAATTAAAACTTTTGAAAAAAAATCCAAGTATAGGGCAGGCAGAGGATGGATGGATGGATGGGTGGGTGGATGGGTGGGTGGGTGGGTGGATGGATCGGTGGATGGATGGGTGGATGGATGGGTGGGTGGATGGATGGGTGGATGGATGGGTGGGTGGATGGATGGATGGATGGGTGGATGGATCGGTGGGTGGATGGGTGGGTGGGTGGATGGATGGATGGATGGGTGGGTGGATGGGTGGGTGGATCGGTGGATGGATGGGTGGATGGATGGGTGGGTGGATGGATGGGTGGATGGGTGGATGGGTGGATGGATGGGTGGATGGATGGGTGGATGGATGGATGGATGGATGGGTGGGTGGATGGGTGGATGGGTGGGTGGATGGATGGGTGGATGGGTGGCTGGATGGATGGATGGATGGGTGGATGGGTGGCTGGATGGATGGATGGGTGGCTGGATGGATGGATGGGTGGCTGGATGGATGGATGGGTGGGTGGATGGATGGGTGGCTGGATGGGTGGATGGATGGGTGGATGGGTGGATGGGTGGTTGAATGGGTGGCTGGATGGATGGATGGGTGGATGGGTGGCTGGATGGATGGATGGGTGGCTGGGTGGATGGATGGGTGGGTGGATGGATGGGTGGCTGGATGGGTGTATGGGTGGATGGATGGGTGGATGGGTGGATGGGTGGGTGGATGGGTGGCTGGATGGGTGGCTGGATGGATGGGTGGATGGATGGGTGGCTGGATGGGTGGATGGATGGGTGGCTGGATGGATGGGTGGATGGATGGATGGGTGGATGGATGGATGGATGGGTGGGTGGCTGGATGGGTGGATGGATGAGTGGATGGATGGATGGGTGGATGGATGGATGGGTGGATGGATGGGTGGGTGGATGGATGGGTGGCTGGATGGATGGGTGGATGGATGGATGGGTGGATGGATGGGTGGGTGGCTGGATGGGTGGATGGATGGGTGGCTGGATGGATGGGTGGATGGATGGATGGGTGGATGGATGGGTGGCTGGATGGATGGATGGGTGGGTGGCTGGATGGGTGGATGGATGAGTGGATGGATGGATGGGTGGATGGATGTGTGGATGGATGGGTGGGTGGCTGGATGGGTGGATGGATGAGTGGATGGATGGATGGGTGGATGGGTGGATGGGTGGCTGGATGGGTGGCTGGATGGATGAGTGGATGGATGGATGGATGGGTGGATGGATGGATGGATTAATGGGTGGCTGGATGGATGGGTGGCTGCATGGATGGGTGGCTGGATGGATGGATGGATGGTTGGATGGATGGGTGGATGGGTGGATGGGTGGCTGGATGGATGGGTGGATGGATGGGTGGCTGGATTGGTGGATGGATGGGTGGCTGGATGGATGGGTGGGTGGCTGGATGGGTGGATGGATGAGTGGATGGATGGATGGGTGGATGGATGTGTGGATGGATGGGTGGGTGGCTGGATGGGTGGATGGATGAGTGGATGGATGGATGGATGGATGGGTGGCTGGATGGATGGATGGATGAGTGGATGGATGGATGGATGGATGGGTGGCTGGATGGATGGATGGCTGGATGGATGGTTGGATGGATGGGTGGCTGGATGGATGGATGGATGGGTGGCTGGCTGGCTGGATGGATGGGTGGCTGCCTGGCTGGCTGGATGGATGGATGGATGGGTGGCTGGCTGGCTGGATGGATGGATGGGTGGATGGGTGGATGGGTGGGTGGATGTATGATTTGCCATGACAATACAAAGTTTGTGTAGCAACGTCAACAAATGTGTAAGTAACAAAAGCATACTACTCGGAAACACTGTACAACGGATTGGAGAACAGAAATCTTAACTTTTGTTTTGAATAATGATAATAACAAGGTTTTTACCTATTAAATAGGTTTAAAGATAGAGTTTCAAAAGAGTTTTGAACTTTGCTATACTTATATTTTGCAATATAGATGTTGCAGTATTTCTTATCAATTTGTAGTCCTCTTAGCAAGTAATAAACAATTCAGAATAAAGATGTCATAGTCAATTTAATAAATAAATGTTTGAGATGTATGCTGAGAGATACGCCACTCATAAGCCTCATGGCTTTTCTTTTGAAGCACAAAAACTTTATTGACAGAAACACGGTTGTACCACAGTTCATATAGCTATTTATAAATCCATAATATATAGTTTTCAACGTATTCAAAGATAAACTTTTTTTTTTTAAAATTCTTAATAAAAGGAGTCGTCTGCTTATTTTACAAGCAACACTGTTAATATGAGTATCTCAATCTAGACAGGGTTGGATATTAATCCCCCAAAAGTTAACAGAATCTGAATCAGATAAATCAACATTAAAAGCTAAATAAACAGTTTTTCTGTAATTAACAATAAGGTTATTATGTTTTCACCAGTTCTCAATTATATTGAAATAGTATTACAATTTTAGGATCCGTGTATCTTTGAGAGATATATTGATTACCAAATCATCAGTTTTTAAACAATTGTCTTGTACATTATATGGGAGATCATTAACATAAATGATAAAAACAAGAATGGAGCCCTGTGGAACACCATCATCTACCAACTTAAATGTTGAATATTTAACATTTACAAAAACAGACTGATATGATCTGACCAGTTTCAAACTGTTATCATCAAAACCATAAAATTTAAGTTTTTTAAGCAAAGCATCGTGTGAAACTGTCAAAAGCTTTGGTCAGATCAAAAAACCTGCTATTAACATAATCCCCTCTTTCATGCAATAGTAGATATGTTCTAGTCACAACAGCATCGGCAGTTCTAAAACCAAACTGAAAATAGCGAGTTTTCTTGAAAATATTTAGTAATTTGTTTAGTTAACAGAATACAAATAGAGCGGGCAAACACGTCCGCTCTGTCCAACGTCCGACCACACAGTAGTTTGTGGTGGTGCGGAGGGGATTTTCTTGTCGCATCCTTAGAAGATATTAAACCTAAAAACCGAGTTTTTTATTCAACGGTCTTTTCGTTTTTGAGTTATGCTGACACACACTCGGACCTTTTTTCTAAAAATGCTTTTTGCGGACTCAGGGGACCACAAAACATATATTTCCGGTGAAATCTTGACTTTGAATTTTTGGGTGGAATACAATACCTTGAGTGTCTCCTATGTACATTCTACATGCGGGCTAGAGAAAGTAAACATGCTCTTTTTGGATACAGGGTACCCTAAATCTCGTATTTTCCGGTATTGAATTTCAGGTGCAATACAATACCTCCTCTATACACTATGTATATAGTACGTAAAAATGTGGACAGAAACAAAACGTTGTGTGTGATTGTTGAAAAATTATCAGAAATAAATCCATGATCAGGATTGGCCGTCCTGACTGGAATCGACTCGAAGTATATCTAGAAATGCCCGACTTCGTTTAAATTCATTCACGCAAACATTAGATAGGAAGAATTACAAGGAACTACTGTAAATAACACCCGAAAGCCCGGAACCATGTTTTGGGAACAGGTTTTTATGGTTTTACAGCATTCCTTTACAATGTCGTAATGCAACCTCTTCTTTTCGCAGAAACTAATAAAACTATTCTGATATTGCAATTAACTGCTCTGATATCCATCTTATGCTGCGTTAGAACCGGCTCAAATTTTTTTTTTCAAATATTTTGCATACTGCTCAATTATTTCAAGAAAGATTCCTTGTAGTTTCATCACAGTGTTGAATATAGATTCAATTACGAATTAGAAATCGTTGTAAGTCAGAAATTAAATCAGAAAAATCTCATGTGTACCATTCATATGACTTTTTGTACATCTCTGCAACAAATTATTCTTAAAAAGTTTATGCTTCTATTTACTTCATGCTAATCAGAAAAAATTAGCAGAAATAGTCTTATTACTTGCTTCCTTGTAAGTAGAAGCGAAATAAGGGAGTACCATAGGTTTAAGTGATAATAAAAAGCTGGTTCCTATGTGACTGAAGTTCCTCTGTTTGTATGGATAGCAGTTGACAAATTTCTTTATGAGAAAAGTATGTTTTTCAAAGCAGAAACCAAAAACAAGGAATGTCTTAAAAACGGCGAACTCCATGAAAAAAATGTATATAACATAAATTGTGTGTTTTAACGTGCTCTACATTTTTCGTGTAGTAAGTTTTTGTCCATCTCTTACGGTTTAGCAGTTATTCAAAATTCCGTAAAATTCATCCAGAATAAAGTACTCTTCAGAGGCTATTCCCAGAAAATTCAAGATATACATTTTATTTGTCAGGTAAATATCTTTAATATACGAAATTTTAATCAAAATCGTTAGAGCCATTTTTGAGAAAATCAAAATTTTGGGAAAAAGTTCCATGTAAAGGGTAGTAGGAGTGGAGGGATTTTCCTCAAAATCTTCGTGTTGCATCCCTGGAAGATACTAATCTAAAATACCAAGCTTGGTATTTTACCGACTTTGTGAATAGTACGTGTAGAGAAAGTAATAGAAAATGATTCATGTAAGTGTGTATAACCCGTTGTTTAAATGCCAACCTTGGTAGTGTACAGGTTTCAGATTCTTGCACGGACATGACACTAAGAGTTTAAAGAAAATCCCTCCACACTACACCTACATTCAGTATTTTTTGAAAATTTTGTTTTTATTTTCTCTACACGTACCATGTACATAGTGTATAGAGAAAGTATTGTATTGCAACTAAAAATTCAATACCAAGATTACACCGGAAATACATGGTTTAGGACCCCCTGAATCCAAGAAAAGCATTTTTAGAATGTGTTTATACGTGTGGATGTCTAAGGACAGCATAGCTCAAAAACGAAAAGTCCGTTAAATACCAAACTTGATATTTAAGTTCAGTATCTACCATGGATACGACACGAAGATTTTCATGAAAATCTCCCCACCCGCAACTACCCTTTATATGGAAAATTTTTCGAAAATTTTGATTTTCTCAAAAATGGCTCTAAAGATTTTGATTATAATATCGTATATTAAAGATGTGAACATGACTAAGAAAAGGTATATGCTCAATTTTCTGGGAATAGATATTTATTCTGGATGAATTTTGTGGAATTTTGCATAACCGGTTAACCGGAATAGATAGGCAAAACCTTACTTCACAAAAAACGTAGAGTTCCTCAAAACACGCAGTTTATGTTATATATATATTTTTGTTAGGAGTTGACCGTTTTTGAGATATTCCAAGTTGTTGGTTTCATCTTTAAAAAACTTATGCTTTTCTCATACAGGAGTTTGTCAACTCCTGTCCATACAAACAAAGGAACTTCAGTCACATAGCAACCAGGTTTTGACTATCATTTTAACCTATGGTACTCCCTTATTTCGCTTCTACTTACAAGGAAGCAAGTAATAAGAACATTTCTATTAATGTTTTGTTGATTAGCATTAAGTATATAGAAGAATAAGGTTTTTAACAATAATTTACTTCAGAGAAGTATAGAAAGTCATGTGAATGTAACACATAAGATTTTTCACTTAAAAACTTATGGCTCCACATCACTGATTTAGTATGTGTGTCTACCGTGTGATTCTCTGGCCCCGAGCTCCGGCCCAATTTACTTTTGTAATGAAAATCCATGTGGACATGCCTTGAACAATGTAATGTTCTCGATACGCTTGGACTGTTCCGCTGACCTTGGCGTGTGCAGTTCGGTGTAAGGTTTCAAAGTTTTATTAATCAGAATCCTGGGATTTTGGACTGCACTGGTTCACGGATGAAGTGTATTTGGGCTCAAACAAATCCTAACGTCCTACTTGCAGAACCTCAACATGCGCAGTGTGGTGCGCAGTGTCTCGTAGGCGTCTTATCGGCCCTATTTTTCACGAGAATAGTCAAACACTGAAGAATACTCACTGACTTTGTCAATCAGTTAACACATTATGAATTAGCTCACGGATATCTCCAACAAGATGGTGCAATAACTCACATCTCACGTGCAAGCATGTGGGAAATCGAAATTGAGGATCTCAAAAAATCTTTGGCCTCCAATATCTCCTGAGCTGACAGCACCCGATTTGTTGCTGTGGAGATGTCTGAAGGGAAAGTTATGCAGGAATAGACCATGTACAGCTGCAAAGTTTAAAGAGTCTATACGTCAAGAGATTGAATCCATTACCGAAGAGATTTTAATAAAAGTATTGCAGATTTGGAACGATTTGTATAAACATTTGGGAGGGAACTCTTTTCAGCATCGGATGTGACAGTGCATAGTTCAAGGTATGTGTACAGAAATGTTCATCACAAAACTCACATAAATGACGAAAATATAAACTAAATTTGGGGCCTCTAGCGGGTGAATCAAGTGTATTAAATTGGACAGTAATATAATTCTTAGATACAACAGTAGCACATTTTAGAATGTATTTAACATTATACAAGCCTTTTGGAGCAATTTATCATATTAGCATAAACGTCTACCATATATCTTCCTCTGAGGTTTTCTGGAGAGTCACATTTGGCCATGAACATCAATGATCTAGTCTTGATCCAATGATAAAACTCGATCATTCCACAGTCACAACGCATCTGGTTGTTATTAAGATAGAGTGCAACGAGGAAAGTGTTTTTGGGGAAGATATTGACATCAAGTCTCTTCAGGGCATTAGATTGCAGGTAGAGTTCTCTTAGGCGAATAAGACCACTAAATGCTTCTGGCTGTATTGCTGATAAACGGTTATTATTCAAATAAAGTGTCAATAAATTCTCTTGATTGTCCAGCGTACCAGTTTTGATGGTTGTAAGTCTGTTATCGTTTAAGACCAGTTCCCTAAGACTGTTTAAAGAATCAAACACTCCAGGCTCTAGTTCAGTCACTCTGTTCCTCGCCAAACTCAGCTGCTCAAGATGTTCCATTGCCAGGAAGACGTCGGGATCCAGAGATGTGATTACGTTGTTATCCAGGAGCAGGACGGTGATGCTGGACAGATCTCTGGGTAGTAGTGATGGTTTAAATTCGGCGAGCTGTTGGTTGGAACAGTTACACACACGGCGGTCTGAAGTTTGGCAGCAACTGTCACAAAACGAGTTCTCGATGATCATGAGGATGGTGAAGAGAAAACTTGGTCCAGTTGTGATTTGCATGCTGGAACAAGAAACCACCAATAGTGCACAGTTCAGTGTTTCTCTGAAAACACATATTGGACAACTCAAATGCCTAAATTACACCTGAAATACGTAATTAAGGAAATACATACTATCCGAAATTTGGTTAAGGGGAGACTAAATAGCTAAAACTGCCAAAAATTGCCTCAGCTATTTTTACTTTCTCTACACGTACTATGTACATAGTGTATTGAGAAGGTATTGTACTCCACCCAAAAATTCGATACAAAGATTTCAACCGGATATATATTTTAGGGTCCCCTGTATCCAAAAAAAAAACATTTTCAGAAATAGGTCCGCGTATGTGTGTGTCCGCGTGTCAACATTTTAAGCAATTTTGCTAAACGTAAGAGATGGAAAAAAACTTACCACACAAAAAATGTAGAGCACTTTAAAACACATTGTTTATCTTATATGTATTTTTTTTCATGGAGTTGATCGTTTTTGAGAGGTTTCAGCTTTAAAAAATTATACTTTTCTCATACAAGACTTTGTCAACTGCTGTCCATAGAAACATAAAATATATATATTTTCCTGGTTTTATATTTTTGTGTGCGTGTGTGTGTATGCGTGTGTGTATATATATATATATATATACAGGATTACTACAAAAGAAATAGACAACTTCAACTGCCTGTAAAACAAAAACTATTAGAGATAGCAACCTAATTATTTTGGAGGTATGTTGAAAAACTCTCAAAGTTTCGTTTGTTAGTATTGGTAACGCTGTAGTGTTTTGTTTGTTGTTGCAGAAGCTGAAATGGCGGAAAATCCTGTGGAAAAGGCATATTGCGTGTTGGAATTTGCTAGAACGCAATCAGCAGCGACATTTTAGAACACGTTACCACAAAAATGAAACGATGCGCTCACAAAAACCAGCATCGTCTTCATCATGTCGCAACATGTCGATACAAAAGTCACGCCGTATGACCGTATCTTCTTCACTCAGAAACTGCAACATCTGTAAGGCATCATGTGTAGTCGCTTCCGCAAGATTTTCCATACAGTTTGCTGTGGAATTTGTAATTGCATGCTTGCCCTAGATGTCGATTTCTGTGGGCTTCTTATGTAGGCAGAACGAACACATTCAACGTTTTCTTCCGAAACTCTTGGTCTTCCCGAGCTCTTCCCTTTGCACAAACATCCCGTTGTCTCGAATTTTCTATACCAGTCGTAGATTGACTGTCTAGTCGGTGGAACACACACACACACACACATACACACAAAATATAAAACTAAAATAAATTGTGTGTTATAACGAGATCTACATTTTTTTAAGTAAGTTTTTGTCTGTCTCTTACGGTTTACCAGTTAGGCAAAATTCAGAAAAATTCATTGAGAATAAAGAGGTCTTTAGAGGCTATTCCCAGAAAATTCAAGATATACTTTTTATTTGCCATATAAATGTCATTAATAACGGCATTTTAATCAAAATCATTAGAGCCATTTTTGAGAAAATCAAAATGTTCGAAAAAGCCCGACTGGGTAGTGGCTGCCTCATGTTCAAAAGGTCGTGAGTTCGAATCTCGCTTAGGGTGAGTTACACGGATAAGGGCTTTTTTCGGGGTTCTCCCTTATCCTGAGAAGACGAATGTTGAGTAACTTTAAGCTCCATGGACCCCGAGATCATTTGAGCATCGTTTCACCAATTTCATTCATCGTCCGATATGACCAACTAGGTTAAAGGACGTTAAGCTAAAAAAAAAAAAAAAAAATCGAAACTTTTTTCCATGTTAATAGTAATTTGGTATGGGAGAATTTTTCTCAAAGTGTTCGTGTCACATCCCTGGAAGATAAACTAAACATAAATACCAAATTTGGCATTACATATTTTACCAACTTTTGGTTTTTGAATTATTATGTTCACAGACACAAGCACCATTTTCTAAAACTCTGATGTGTTCCACTAACACGACTTTCTCTACATAGCTGTAACAAATTATTGTTAAAAAGATCATTCTTCTGTCTTCTTTATGATAATCGGGTTAAACATTAACAAAAATTGTCTTAATTATTTGCTTCCTTGTAGAATTTAGAATTTGTTATTATTTTAAGGATGTTAAAATTTAATTCTTGTTTTATTTTAATTTTTAATTTTTAGAAGGGAAATAAGGGAATACTCTAGCCTAAAACGATAGTCTAATGTTTTAAAATGTGGTTGCCATGTAGTTAAAATCTGTTTCTATGCAGGGTCAGGAGTTTATAGCTTTCCGTGTGAGAAAGCTAAATATTTTACGTCTGAATCAAATAACAAGGTATATCTCAGAAATTGTCAATTCAACGAAAAAGCTACATGACACAAAAATGTATATCACGGTAAAACACACAGTTTATGTTATATACGATCGTGTTGTATTCTTGGAAGATGCCATGTTTGGTATTTAACGGACTTTTCGTTTTTGAGTACACTGCCCACAGACACACATACGGACGTTTTTCTAAAAATGCTTTTTTTCGGTTCAGGGTGTCTCAAATCATGTATTTTTCTTATTGTGACTGATTTAGTGAGTTACAGATCCTCTGAGAGGAAAGTTTTCGTGGTTCCGTTCAGCCTGCCTAAAGTAAATCTTATCATTTAAGACGGATTGTATCTGAATTTGGAGATGGTGTGTTATTTTGTAAGTTGTGCGAAACAAGAACCTTGCCCGAAATGTTCAGCCCGAGAAGTTGCACAACTCCTCGAGTGCCCTGCTTTACTGAACGACACAAGCAACTCAAACCTCAAGAGTGACCACCGAAGTTATCAAGTTAATGGAGAAGTCACAAATGTTGTCTTTTATATAATGTGATTTAATTGTTATAACAGAGTTTGATACTTCTATAATTGTGTACCAATTTACATGTACTATACTTTACTGTTACCAAAGTTCAAACAGTTAAGTTTATGACCTCAGTTGTAACATATTTGTATTACATCTTGTATGTACATTAATCTTGTCACAGTATTGTGGTCGCTGATGATCTTTGTTGCTATAAAGTGACCTTAAATAAATAAATTAAAAAAAAATCTGATGTGTACCATTCCCATGACTTTCTCTACATCTCTGCAACAAAGTATTCTTACAAAGTTTATACTACTATTTACTTCCGGCTACTCGAGAACAAATTAGCAGAAATAGTCTTATTATTTGTAAGTGGAAGCGAAATAAGGGAGTACCATAGATTACAGTGATAGTCAAAACTGGTTGCTATGTGACTGAAGTTCCTTTGTTTATAAGGACACGGGTTCACAAATTCCTATATGAGAAAAATAAATTTTTCATAGCTGAAACCAAAAAAAAAAAAAAAAAAAAAATGAATATATCAAAAACGAACAACTCCACGAAAAAATGTATATTACATAAATTGTGTGTTTTAACGCGCTCTACATTTTTAGTGGGGTAAGTTTTTATCTAAGTCTTACGGTTTAGCAGTTATGCAAAAATTCCGTAAAATTCATCCAGAATAAAGTAGTCTCCAGAAGCTATTCTCAGAAAATTCAAGATATACATTTTGTTATTCAGGTAAATATCTTTCATATATGATATTTTAATCAAAATCGTTAAAGCTATTTTTGCGAAAATCAACATTTTCGAAAAAAGTTCCATGTAAAGGGTTGTTTGGGTTTGGGGGATTTTTCTCAAAGTCATCGTGTCGCATCCCTGGAAGATACTAAACTTAAATACCAAGTTTGGTGTTCTACCGAGTTTTCGTTTTTGAGTTACCGTGTTCACAGACACACGGACACACACACACGGACCTTTTTGTGAAAATGCTTTTTATGGATATAAGGGACCCTAAAACATATATTTGCGGTGAAATCTCGGTATCGAGTTTTTTGGTGGAGTGCAATACGTTCTCTATATACTATGTACATAGTGCCTATAGAGAAAGTAAAAAAGGTATCGGCCGAATGAAAACATGTGGGTGGCGATAAGAATTTAGAGGCAGTACAACTCGCAAGCGGGAAGAAATCTACTGCAACAATGTGTGTCCATCGTGTGGGACTACAAAAATCCCATTTTGGGCATTGAACAACGCTAAGTTGATGAGTTTTCTAGAAGTGCTTTTTGATCGTCCTCTCCTAGACCAATCAACTCTTCGTCACATGAAAAGAATCCATTGATCAGTGACTAAAGCAATCTTTGACATGTTGGAGATCGCCGCAATAAGACAAGCTCTCAAGTAAAGGCATTAGAAACTGTTAAACATTCCAATCTTCAAAGAAATCTATGTTTTTGTTATGGCCATTTTGTGTCTGTCGTAGCGCCATGCATGGCAAAAACTGGAAGCCTTTTACCTGAAAATGGAGCACATTACCTGCTTGGCACACTCTATGCATAGAGGAGGCTAGCTAATATTTTTACTTTCTCTACACGTACTATGCACACTTGGTGAATATAGAGAGCATATTGTAATGCATCCAAAAATATCATGCAGATACTTCACCGGAAATACATGTTTTGAGATTCCCTGAATAAAATATGTTGTTTTTAGAAAAATATCCCTGTGTGTATGTGTGTGTCTATGGACAGCATAGCTCAAAAACGAAAAGACCGTTAAATATCAAAATTGGAATATAAGTTTGGTATCTTTCAAAGATACGATATGAAAATTTTCAAGAGATCCCCCCCCCCCAACAAACTACCCTTTACATGGAAATAAAATGTATATTTTGAATTTTCTGGGAATAGCCTCTATGTACCACTTTATTCTGAATTATTTTTTATTTAATTTTGCATAATTGGTAAACCGTTAGAAATAGTAAAAAACTTACTATACAAAAATGTAGATCTCGTGAAAACACACAATTTATATCATATAATTTCTTTTTTGTAAAGTTGAACATTTTTGCGATATTGCTTGTTATTTTGCTTAAAATGTTTCACATACGGAATTTGTGAACTGCAGGCAATGCATAAAAACGGATTTCAACAACATGGCAACCAGCTTTTAATGCCGTTTTATCCTAATGTATTTCCTTTCTGCCTACAAGAAAACATTTCTGCTATTATTATCTTGAAAAGCATGAAGTAGATAAAACAATAAGCTTCTTAACAATAATTTGTTACAGAGAAATGAAATGAAATGGCCTGTTATTTATGGACGTTCTTTAACTGCTGTGGTTCTCAGCGTCCCATTCTATATTGGGCGTGAAAGACCGCTTAATTTTGCTCAGAGGCCTCTCTTATCAGGCTTGAGGTTCTTTTACGTGCCGTAAATCTACGACACGGGACCCACGGCTTTACTTCCCTTCCGAAGGAAGCCATGCTAAGGATTTTTACGCCCGAAAAAATCCATCGTTCTCCGCCGGGTTTGAACCCGCGACCACGGAGGGCGATTTGTTACAGAGACGTAAAGAAGGTCACGTGAATGGAACACATCACATTTTTTAAAATATTTTAGCTCATCAAAATCCGGGGCCTACATATAAAAAGAACCTCATGTGTTCCATTCACATGACTTTCTCTACGTCTCTGCAACAAATTGTTAAAAAGCTTATACTTCTATTTACTTCATGCTAATCGAGAATAAATTAGGTGAAATAGTCTTATTACTTGCTTTCTTGTAAGTAGAAGCGAAATAAGGGAGTACCATAGGTTAAAGTGATAGTCAAAAGCTGGTTGCTATGTGACTGAACTTCCTTTGTTTCTATGGACAGGACTTGAAAAATTCCTGTAAGAGAAGTAAATAACAAGGAATGTCTCAAAACCGATCAAATCCACGAAAAAATGTACATGACATAAATTCTGTTTTCTCGTAATCTCATTTTTTTGTGTAGTAAGTTTTTGTAAATTTCTTACGGTTTACCAGTCATGCCAAATTAAATAAAACTCATTCAGAATAAAGCAGTGTTCAGAGGCTATTCCCAGAAAATTCAAGATATACATTTTATTTGTCAGGTGAATATCTTTAATGTACGATATTTTAATAAAAATCTTTAGAGCCATTATTGAAACAATCAAAATTGTCGAAATTTTTTCCATTTAAGTGGGTGTTGGTGGGATTTTCTTGAAAATTTTCGTGTCGCATCCTTAGAAGATAGCTCAAAAACGAAAAAAAACCGTAAATTACCAAAATTGGTATTTAAGTTTGGCATCTTCAAAGGATGCAAGGAAATCTCCCCACCCCCAACTGCCTTTTATATGGAGCTTTTTTCGAAAATTTTGATTTTCTCAAAAATGGCTCTAACGATTTTGATTAAAATATCGTATATTAAAGATATTTACCTGACAAATAAAACGTATATCTTGAATTTTCAGGGAATAGCTTATGAATGTTACTTTATTCTGGATGAATGTTACAGAATTTTGCATAACTGCTAAACTGTAAGAGATGCACAAATACCTACCATACAAAAAGTTTCGAGTACATTAAAACACACAATTTATTTATATACATTTTTTTGGTGGAATTCATCGTTTTGAGATATTACTTGCTATTGGTTTCAGCTTTAAAAAGGGTATACTTTTCTCATACAGGAATCTGTCAACCCCTGTCCATACAAACAAAGGAACTTCAGTCACATAGCAACCAGCTTTTAACTATCACTTTAACCTATGATACTCCCTTATTTCGCTTCTACTTACGAAGAAGCAAGTAATAAGACTATTTCTGCTATTTTTTCTTGATTAGAAGGAAGATCATTTTGGATTCAGGCTAAACCAAAACATGTATTTCCGTGAAATATCAATATTTCTCTGTAACTATGAACGTGAATAGAAAATATATATTGTGTTCCATTCACATGACTTTCTCTACATCTCTGCAACAAATTATTCTTAAAAAGTTTGTGCTTCTATTTACTTCAAGCTAATCGAGAAAAAATTTGCAGAAATAGTCTTATTACTTGTTTCCTTGTAAGTAGAACCGAAATAAGGGAGTACCATAGGTTAAAGTGATAGTCAAAAGCTGGTTGCTATGTGACTGAAGCTCTTTTTTTTTTTGTTTTGTTTTTGTATTTATAGGAGTTGACAAATTCCTGTATAAGAAAAGTATAAGTTATGCATAGCTGAAATCAGAAACAAGGAATATCTAAAAAACGATCAACTCCACGAAAAAATGTATATAACATGAATTGTATGTTTTAAAGTGCTATACAGTTTTTTCTGTGTTACTTTTTTGTCCATCTCTTACGGTTTAGCAGTTATGCAAAGTTCCTTAAATTTCATCCAGAATAAAGTTGTCTTAAGAGGCTATTGCCAGAAAATTCAAGATATACATTTTATTTGTCAGGTAAATATCTTTAATATACGATATTTTAATCAAAATCGTTAGAGCCATTTTTAAGAAATTCAAAAATTTCGAAAAAAATTCCATGGATAGGGTAGTCTGGGGTGGGGGAGTTTCTCAAAATCTTCGTTTCGCATCCCTGGAAGATACTGAACTTAAATATAAAGTTTGGTTTTTAACGCTCTTTTTGTTTTTGAACTATGCTGTCCACAGGCGCATACACAAGCGGACCTTTTTCCAAAAAGTTTTTTTTTTTTTTTTTTATTCAGGGGGACGCAAAGCATGTATTTCCGGTGAAACTTCGGTTTTTAATTTTGGGTGAAATACAATAAAATCTCTATAAGTATGTGCATAGTTCGTGTAGAGAAAGTAAAAAATATATATTGCGTGTGCCAGATGGAGAGAGAGAGAGAGAGAGAGAGAGAGAGAGAGAGAGAGAGAGAGAGAGAGAGAGAGAGAGATAGAGAGAATACAAACGCACCTACCTCAGCTCTGGATATGATGTTCACATTGCCTCTACAGGCAGACACATTACAAGAATATTCGACTGTAATGACCACACGTCAGCTGTGACGTAACAATATCAGAACAATAGTGTCACTCAGAGTGTTGCCGCATGCAAATTGTGTTATATTGCTAATAAAATGAAGGATGCCAAGCGGTGGGGGAACAAATGCGCATCCACATCGCGTGACTTAATAACAATAACGTTTTTTCATTGCACAAACTAAGCTCATTTTACTTTCTCTACACATAGTGTATAGAGAATTTATTGTAATGCACCCAACATTCAATACCGAGTTTTCACCGGAAATACATGTTTTGGGTCCCATGAATCCAAAAAAAGCATTTCAGAAAAAGGTCCGTACCCATGTGTGTGTGTCTGTGGACAGCATAACTCAAAAACGAAAAGACTGTTAAATACCAAACTTTGTGTTTAAGTGTGCTATCTTCCAAGGATGCGACATGAAGATTTTCATGAAAATCAACAAACTCCCAACTACTCTTTACACGGAACTTTTTTCGAAAATTTTGATTTTCTCAAAATGGGCTCTAACGATTTTGATTAAACTATCATATAGTAAATGTGGTTACATAACAAATTAAATGCATATCTTGAATTTTCTGGGAATAGCCTCTAAAGATTGCTTTATTCTGGATGACTTTTATGGAATTTTGCATAACCGCTAAACTGTAAGATATGGACAAAAACTTACCACCCAAAAAATGTAGAGCATATTAAAACACACAATTTATGTTATATACAGTTTTTTCGAGGAGTTGATCATTTTTGAGGTATTCCTTTTTTTTTTTTTTTTTTTTTTTTTTTTTTTTTTTTTTTTTCCACCTTTGAAAAACCTATACTTTTCTCATACAGGAATTTGTCAGCCGCTGTTCCTACAAACAAAGGAACTTCAGTCACATAGCAACCAGTCACTTTAACCTATGCTACTCCCTTATTTCGCTTTTACTTACAAGGAAGCAGTAATAAGACTATTTCTGATGACTTTTTCTCGATTAGAATGAAGTAAACAGAAGAATAAGGTTTTTAACGATAATTTGTTGCAGAGCTGTAGAGAAAATCATGTGAATATTTGTGAAGTAAATATCTTAAATACACGGCTCCCAAATTCTGGGAATAGCCTCTGGATAAGTTCTGAGTAGTAGTTAAACCGTAAAAAATAGACTAAAACCTTACTACACAAATAAAATCTGATGTGTTCCATTCACATGACTTTCTCTACATCTCTGTAACACACTATTGTTAAAAAGCTTATGCTTCTTTTTTCTTCATGTTAATCGAGAACAAATTAGCAGAAATAGTCTTATTACTTGCTTCCTTGTAAGTAGAAGCGAAATAAGGGAGTACTATAGGTTAAAGTGATAGTCAAAAGCTGGTTGCTATGTGACTGAAGTTCCTTTGTTTTTATGGAAAGGAGTTCCACAAATTCCTGTATGGTAAAAGTATAAGTTTTTCAAAGTCTGAAACAAATAACAATGCATATCTCAAAAGCGATCAACTCCACGAAAAAAATGGATATTACACAAAGTGTATGTTTTAACGTGCTCTACGTTTTTTTGTGTGTTAAGCTTTAATCCATCTTTTACGGTTTAGCAGTTATGCAAAATTTCGTAAAATTCATCCATAATAAAGTAGTCTTTAGCAGCTATTCCCAGAAAATTCAAATTATACATTTTATTTGGGAAGTAAATATCTTAAATATAAGAGATTTTAAATAAATCGTTAGAGCCGTTTTTAAGAAAATCAAAATTTTCGATTTTTTCCATGTAAATGGTAGTTGGGGGTGGTGGGCGATTTTCTTGAAAATCTTCGTGTTGCATCTTTGGAAGACGCCAAACTTAAATACCAAATTTGGTATTTAATGGTCTTTTCGTTTTTGAGCAATGCTGTCCACAGACGGACAATAAGACACACATACACGCACACACATGGATCTTTTTCTAATTTTTTTTTTGGATTCAGGGGACCCAAAACACGTATTTCCGGTGAAATTTCGGTATCAAATTTTTGGGTGGAATGCAATACCTTCTCTATACACTATGTACATTGTACGTGTAGAGAAAGTAAAAATATGACTATGGATTTAGCCCAGTGCATTTCCTTCTGCACACTGGGAAGCAAGTAATAATGTAGTTTCTGTTAATGTTTAGCACGTCGTCCATAAAAGAATAAGCTTTTGTAAGGAAAGTTGTTTGTATAAGAGCTAGAGAAACTCATGTGAATGGAAAACATAAGATTTTTAGAAAATGATACATAATTCAGTCCTTTTTTTTGTTTGTGCTGGAACATTGAGCAATAGCATAGTAACCTTTTTATTTTCTCTAGCCCGCATGTACAACGTACAGAGTGGATAGAGAAGGCATTGTATTCCACCCAAAAATTCGATACCGAGATGTCACCGGAAATATATTTTTGGTGTCCCCTGAGTCCGAAAAAAGCATTTTTAGAAAAAGGTCCGTGTGTGTCTGTGGGCAGCATAGCTCAAGAACGAAAAGACCGCCAAATACCAAACTTGGTATTTAAATTTGCTATCTTCCAAGGATGCGACAGGAAGATTTTCAAGAAAATTCCCCCACCCCAAACTACCCTTTGCTTGAAAAAAAAATTCGAAAATTTTGATTTTCTGAAAAATAGCTGTAATGAGTTTAATTAAAATACCGTATATTAAACATGTTTATATGCCAAACAAATTGTATATCTTGAATTTTCTGGGAATAGTCTCTGAAAACGTCTTTATTCTGGATGAATTTTGCCTAATTTTGCTTAACTGGTAAACCGTAAGAGATACACAAAAGCTTACTGCAAAAAAGTGTAGATCTCGTTAAAACAGAAAATTTACACTCTTTACGTTTTTGTTACATTTTTGTTCCGAGATATTCCTTGTTATTGTTTTCAACTGTAAAGTACTTAAACTTTTCTCATTCAGGAAGATTCCGTTTTTCTTATATTCTACTCCTGGCGAAGCAAAAAGGCGATTTGCAATGACAATCGCATAACGATAGCTTTTAAAACATTTGACTATCACTTTAGCATAGCACATTCCTTTAGTGGCCTTCTACTTATATGGAACTAAGTAATAAGAACATTCTGCTAATGTTTATCTCGATTAGCATTGTGTAGAAAGAAGAATATTCTTTTGTAAGAAATGTGTAGAGCAGCGAGAGAAAGTCATGTGAGTGTAATAGATGACAGTCCATTGTGGGTAGACGTCGATGCCATCTACTAGATATATGTAGTTCTTGTTGCCCTCGTCTATACGGTGCAAGGTTCAGATTCAGAGCTTGTTGTGTGGGCCTTGAACACCATCTATAGTCAAAAGGGAAGACAGTGAAACATGGATATACTCCGTTATTTCACTCCTACTTAGCTATTTTTTTCTCGATCAGCATGAAGTAAATAGAAGCATAAGCTTTTTAACAGTAATTTGTTGTAGAGATGTAGAGAAAGTCATGTGAATGAAACATATTTTTTTGTTGCATTCTTCCGTGTAGATAAGCGGAAATAAAGTAATAAACTAAAGCGATAGTCAAAAGTTTCAAATGCTTGTCCGCATGTGATGCATTTATTCCCTTTGTTTGACGAGCAGAAAGACTAATAAATAATAATTTTCCTTTTCCTTTTGAGAAATGTATAAATATTTTAAAATTGAAACCAATTGCGAGGAATATTTTGGAGACGTTAAACGTACGTTTTAACGGGATCTGCATTTTATATGCACTAAGATTGTTGCAATCTGTTATAACTGAAGAGTTCTGTAAAAATCATCCAAAATAAATAGGGCTTCAGAGGTTATTCCCAGAAAATTATACATATACATACACGTTTCGTTTAGCGTAAGCATATATTTCAAATAAGATATAACAACCAAATTCGTTACAGCTGTTTTTGAGAGTATAAAAATTTTCCAAAAATGTTTTACGTAAATGGGTGTTTTCAGGTGGGGGATGTTTTTGGAAAATCTTCGTGTCACATACTTGAAAGTTGGTGAACTTAAACATCAAGTTTGGTATTTAACCAACTGTTGTTTTATAGGTATTCTGTTCACACACACACCATATACATGGATGTTTTTCTAAAATCTCATGTCTGCCAATCACATGACTTTCTCTACATCCCTGAAACAAATTATTGTTAAAAGGCCTTTTCTTTGAGACAATATTTATATCCTAACCACAAAATCTGCCGACATGTTGTGAATTTCATGTCATTTTTGTAATATTTGATGTTCAAATGTTTTTCTTCTGTTGCATTCCGAAGTTGAAATCACAGGTTGCAAATGTTTATTATTCCTTGTGGTTTCGTCGCGTATAAGCATTCTGATTTTCTCTATGCGATTTTGTTTTCCAACAATAAGTATCATAGTTACGTGTTGATTTTCTCGGTTGTGAAGCCAGTTATCAAAAAGAAAGAGGCTTTTTCACAAGCATGGAAAAGACCACTTGGAGATTACGCGTACATTAATGTATTCGCATAGAATTATATGCGTACAAATATTTGCAGCATTCAACAAAGCACATAAATTACATCGAGCGATTGCAGTTTCACTTTAGAATTGTACGAAATGATTACAAAATAAACAACAATTGTACAAAGAAACTGCTAATGATTTATTATTTAAGAAGTCGCCAGGTCTGTGAAACCCGTTAAAACGCCCTGAGAAGAGTCGATTGCTACTCCAAACCAAGCATAAGCGTGAGTAGACTTTTAGTTCAAATTTAGCGCGAAGAGGATCTCATGCTACATCTTCTATCTAACTGCATTAATAGTAATGCTTTCCCTTAACTAGAAGGAAAATAATGGAATACACTTGGCTAAAACGATAGTCAAGTCTTTGGTTGTCATGTGGTTGAAATACGTTTCTGTGCATAAGTTGATAATTTCCCGTATTTGAAAAGTGTGTACTTATTTGTGTCTTCGTTTATTAGTTATGCAAAAACCATTCAGATTAAAGAGTTGTTTCTTCAAAGGCTATTTCCAGAACATTTAAAATGTACATTATATTTGTCGCGTAAATAAGTTTAATATACGGTATTTTAATCAAAATTGTTAGATCCATTATTGAGAAAATCAAAATTTTCGAAATTTTTACCATGTAAAGGGTAGTTTGGGGTGTGGGAATTTTTCTCAAGATCTTCGTGTGGCATCCTTGGAAGATACTAAACATATATACAAAGTATGTCATTTTACCACCTTTTCTTTTTGAGTTATCGTGTTCACACACACACACGCACACACACAATACCTTCTCTATACACTATGTACACAGTACATGTAGAGAAAGTAACAAAAACAAAATCAAATAAAGAACTACATCTAAAATTTAAACACACCAAGGTAGGGATTTGTATCGAAGACTTTGTTAGGTTGTTTCTCTGGACGCCGGCAGAGCGCAGTGTAATCAGCAAGCGCTTTGGTCTGCCATCTCTCAGCACTTTCTAGTACTAAGTCAAGCTTAATTACACATCTGGTAACAAAACAATTGTCTGACATCGCAATGTTGCACATTACAGACTTTGTTGTTATTTCTAACGACTTTCTATTCCTAACCCACAAAAGCACTTTTTTTGGGGCCTAACGATAAATGTGATAACATTTTTACCAACGCGGTGAAATATGTATTTGTTACTTTCTCTAAACGTGCTATATACATAGTGTATAGAGGAAGTATTGTATTCCATCCAAAAATTCGATACCGAGATTTCACCGGAAATAGACGTTTTATGGTCCCCTGTATCCAAAAACGAAAAGTCGGTAAAAGACCTAACTTAGTATTAAGTTTTTTATAATCCAGGGAAGCGACAAGAAGATTTTGAGAAAAAATCCCCCCACTCCAAACTACCCTTTACCTGGACATTTTTTTTTCTCAAAAATGGCGCTAAGGATTTTGATAAAAGTATCGTATAGATGGTAAATAACATGTATATATTAAATTATTTGAAAATACTCTCTAAAGACCTAGTTATTCTGAATTAATTTTGCGGAATAGTACACCGAAAGAGATAGACAAAAAATATTAGATCACGCTAAAACACACAATTTATATGATATACGCTTTGTTTCGTGGAATTGACCATTTCTGAGATATTCCTTGTTATTTGTTTTAAGTTTTCTCACACGGAAAGCTGTAAACTCCTGCATAGAAACGGATTTAAACCATATGGCAACAAGATTTTAAAAGATTTGAGTATCTAATCTTCACAAATAACAGGAAAACAGAAAAAATAACCAACCATTGAAGTAAATGGACAAATTGTTCCCTGCGTAAAAGAGGTAAAATATTTAGGTTTGGAACTGGATGAAAAGCTTAACTGGAAATCGTATGTAAAAAGAAAAAGAAGTGAAATAGATCTAAGCTTTAGAAAATAGTATTGGTTACTGGGACATTACTCAGAGCTAAGTCAACACAATAAATTGTTGATTTATAAACAAGTGCTGGAAGGATGTACGGCATACCCCTATGGGGTAGCACCAAGAAAACAAACGTCGAAATCAATCAGAGATTTCAGAATAGCTTACTAAGCGCTATAGGCACCGTGCACGGACCAGAAAATCGTACTGGTGGCGCCGCTCCGTGTCATGCTTTGTACTTATCAGGAGGATAGATGCGGAAGCCATGTGCGATGTACGTATTGTTTGTGTTTTCTGCCTATAAAGTGCATTCATTTGACTGAAAGTGCTGTTTCAAAAGGTCAAAATCTTTTTGTATACATCTGGAAATATTCTGGGAACATTTGCTGAGCTGTGAGGATGTTGTCAACCTTTTATTTCCGAAGAAGTGAATGCTGCAAATTTTTGTTGCGGCCTTTAGTTCTCACTCAGGACTGAAAATAAAATATAAAGTATGAATAGTAATACGTACATAGCAATGCGCACATAAATATTAATAATAAAATAACAATAATAATAAAAATTAAAGGAATATTCCCATAATGTGTCGTTTAGTCTAATACTCACAGCATTTAGAGTTTCTATTTATTAACTTAAAAAACGTTAGCATTAATTTCTAAACAGCATTATCCATGCTGCAGTTAATTTTTACTTTCTCTACACTTTATGTAAATAGTGTATAGAGAAGGTATTGCACTCCACTCAAAAATTCGATACCGAGATTTCACCGTAAATATATGTTTTAGGGTCCCCTGTATCCAAAAAAAGCATTTTCACAAAAAAGGTCCATGTGTGTGTGTGTGTGTGTGTGTCCGTGTGCCTGTGACAACGATAACTCAAAAACGAAAGCTCGTTAAAATACGAAAATTGGTATTTAAGTTTAGTATCTTCCAGGGATGCGACACGAAGATTTTGAGAAAAATCCCCCACCCCAAACTACCTTTTACATGGAACATTTTTCGAAAATTTTGATTTTCTTAAAAATGGTTCTAACGATTTTGATTAAAGTGTCGTATAATAAATAAATTTACCTGACAAATAAAATGTATATCTTGAATTTTCTGGGAATAACCTTTGAAGACTAGGTACTTTATTCAGGATAAATTTTACGGACTATTTCATAACTGCTAAACCGTAAGAGATCGACGAAAACTTAAAACACAAAAAATGTAGAGCACATTAAAACACACAATTTATTTTATATATTGTTTTTCGTGGAGTTCATCGTTTTTTTAGATATTCCTTGTTTTTAGTTTCAGCTTTGAAGAAACCTACTTTTCTCATACAGGAATTTGTCAACACCTGCCTATAGAAACAAAGGAACTTGAGTCACATAGCAACCAGCTTTTGACTATCACTTTAACCTATGGTAGTCCCTTATTTCGCTTCTACTTACAAGGAAGCTACTTCTGCTAATGTGTTCTCGTTTAGATGAAGTAAATAGAAGCATAAGCTTTCATTAAAGATCCAGGTTTCACACGCAAATGCTACAATAGCTCTGATGATGGATTTATATACTTTTATGTTTCCTGACTTGCATACTAACTTGCTTCTTAACAGAAATTTATTACCACTTAGAGTAATTCTTTCATTTCATTGTTTATATATCTTTGTTGTTACTGGTAAAAGACCAAACGTATCTAGAGGAATCCACTCTGTCTATCTTTGTGTTTTCTATTATTATATTATAGTCCTCTTTTTATATCTTCAAAATACGGTAAAGCAGAGAAAAAAAAATTCCATCATTTTCCCATGTATACGTTGGGTGGATTTTCTAGGAATTTAAGTGATGCATCCTTGGAAGATGCTGAGCTTAATTATCACTTTTGGTTACTAACCAATTTATTGTTTTTGAGTTATTCTGTGCTCACACACACACACACACACACACACCACACACTCACACATGGACATTTTCTAAAAATTCTGTTATTGGAACAGAGAGAAATTTCCAGGAAATTTCCGTATCGAATTTTTGGGTGGAATGCAGTAACTTCTCTACCTATCCAAAAAAAAAAAAAAATATAAAAATAAAAGTGGCTGAAACGGAATTATCCAAGAATATCTGATATTTCGTACTTTTATGCGAAACGGTCATTCTTTAAAAAAAAATCTGATGTGTACCATTCACATGACTTTCTCTGCATCTCTGCAACAAATTATTCTTAAAACGCTTATACTTCTATTTACTTCTTGCTAATCAGTAAAAAATAGCAGAAATATTCATATTACTTGCTTCCTTGTAAGTAGAAGCGAAATAAGGGAGTACCATAGGTTAAAGTGATAATCAAAAGCTGGTTGCTATGAGACTGAAGTTCCTTTGTTTGTATGGACAGCAGTTGACAAATTCCTGTATGGGAAAGGTATAAGTTCTTCATAGCAAAACCACAAATAAGGAATGTCTCAAAAACGACGAACTCCACGAAAAAAATGTATATAACATAAATTGTGTATTTTAACGTGCTCTACATTTTTTGTGCAGTAAGTTTTTGTCCATCTGTTACCGTTTAGCGGTTATTCAAAATTCAGTAAAATTCATCCAGACTAAACTATTCTTCAGTGGCTATTCCCAAAAAATTCAAGATATACATTTTATTTGTCAGGCAAACATCTTTAATATACGAAATTTTAATCAAAATCGTTACAGCCATTTTTGAGAAAATCAAAATTTTCGAAAAAGGTTCCATGTAAAGTGTAGTTGCGGGTGGGGGGATTTTTCTCAAAATCTTCGTGTCGCATCCCTGGAAGACATTAAACTTAAATACCAAGTTTGGTATTTTACCTAATTTTCGTTTTTGAGTTATCGTGTTCATAGACACACGGACTAACGGACACACACATGGACCTTCTTCCGAAAATGTTTTTTTTAGATAAAAGGGACCATAAAACATATTTCCGGTGAAATCTCGGTATCGAATTTTTGGGTGGAGTGCAATACCTTCTCTATACACTTGTACAGTAGACGTCAACCATTTCACAAATAAAGTGTATATAAGAACTGACATCGTTATGTTTACTATAAAGTTTATATAGTGCAAGCAATCTGTACTGCGACTCCGTTTAATGAAGACTTCACTTTATGACACATTCTACATTATCATCAATTTATGTAGCTCTAAGGAATAATAACCTCAAAAGTAAAGATATTGCAAACCCTATAGGAAAGGCTTTTATTAAAAATTAGTAATTTATTCAACAAACATTTTTCTGAACTAGCCCAAGTTTTTGCGTGTAAAAAAGGCATATGGAGCGCTGCTGGAATTTTTAAAAAATCTAATGTGTTCCATTCACATGACTTTCTCTACACCTCTACAACAAATTATTGTTACAAAGCTTATTCTTCTATTTACTTCATACTAATCGAGAAAAAATTAGCAGAAAAAGTCTCATTACTTGCTACCTTGTAAGTAGAAGCGAAATAAGGGAGTAGCATAGGTTAAAGTGACAGTCAAAAACTGGTTGCTATGTAACTGAAGTTTCTTTGTTTGTATGTACAGTAGTTGACAAATTCCTGTATCAGAAAAGTATAAGTTTTTCAATGCTGAAACCAAGGACCCACTCCACGAAAAAAATGTATAAAACATAAACTGTTTGTTTTAACGTGCTCTACATTTTTTGTTTGGTAAGTTTTTGTCCATCTCTTGCTGTTTTGCAGTTATGCAAAATTCCGTAAAATTCCTCCAGAATAAAGTAGTCCTCAGAGGCTATTCCCAGAAAATTCAAGATATACATTTAATTTGTCAGCTAAATATCTTTAATATACGATGTTTTAATCAAAATCGTTTAAGCCATTTTTGAGAAAATCAAAATTTTCGAAACATTTTTCATGTAAAGGCTATGTCTGGAAAATCTTGGTGTCGCATCTTTGGAAGGTACTGAACTTAAATACCAAGTTTGGTATTCAACCGTCTTTTCGTTTTTGAGCTGTTGTCCAGACACACACGCACGGATCTTTTTCCAAAAATGTTTTTTTTTTTTTTTTTTTTTGATTCAGAGGGACTCAAAGTATGTACTGCGGGTGAAATCTCGGATCGTATTTTTGGGTGCAATACAATACCATCTCTATACACTATATACATAGTACGTATAGAGAAAGTAAAAAAGCATATATGGCTGCCCAGTATCCCTTACAATCTTCTACCTGAGTCGCAAGGTTTCTTTGCTCGCCTTCGATGTCAAACACCAAATAGACAAGTTCGTTTGAATTAACTTTGTGCTGTCATTTGAGTCAGAAGTTCAGGTTTTGTTTCATTGCGTCCTAGAATATTGTGTTGAAGAGGTATAATTCAGCCTCGCCGAATACTCTTCTTCTTATGTTTAAATACATAGTTCCAAATATTACAAAAACTTTCATCAGCGAGCTAATTGAGATTCATTTTAGTATTACTGTTATTATTACGTGTCAGGTGGTGGCCGCGAGGAGATAATGCATTACAGGCAATATAATACTTGTAAATAATACACTGGTAAGATGTTCTTATCAACATCACTGGATACAATAATTATTAACTCTGTAGGGTGGCACAGATAAATGAAGATTACATTCCGCTAGCGTGGTTACAGCTCGCGTTCCCGCCAAATGTAGAGGGCGCTAGCTACCCTTGTGCCGAGCAATGATGATCACGTGAGGACTGACCAATAAGCAATGAGCGTCTATTCAGCTCTTATACAGGCTCAAAGCTTATTCTACATGTTTCTGCTTATTAAACATTCTTTAAGCAAATATATAATACAGACTTCCTTTTATTTATAAATAAATTACTTTTGGTACATATAATATTTATTTCGTAAGCTATTTGCGCTTGGTGAATATTTAAATATTGATATACAATGCTTGGGGATGCGGTACACTAGAAAGAACAGCTTCTTTTTTCATACGCGTAACAATGCAATTATCATTATTGAATTTTTCAAATAACTAGCTCTGATCATAAATGAAATTCTACTTAAAATACACATTAAATTCAATATTCTGGTATTCACAGAACACTTGCAAGCTAATTACTTTCAGTGATTAATTTTTTACTTTCTCTACACGTACTATGGACATAATGTATAGAGGAAGTATTGTATTCCACCCAAAAAGTCGATACCGAGATTTCACCCTGAATACAAAAAAAGCATTTTTACAAAAATGTCCCTAGGTGTGTGTGTGCGTGTGTGTGGATAGCATAGCTCAAAAACGAAAAGACAGTTAAATACCAAACTTGGTGTTTAAGTTTCGTATCTTCCAAGGATGCGATACGAAGATTTTTAAAAAAAAATGCCACCCACCCCCAACTACCCCTTTTTCCGAAAATTTTTATTCTCTTAAAAATGGCTCTAACGATTTTGATTAAAATATCGTATATTAAAGATATTTACCTGATAAATAAAATGTATATCTTTAATTTTCTGTGAAGAAGCTCTGAAGACTACTTTATTCTGGATGAATTTTACCGAATTTTGTACAACTTGTAAATCGTAAGAGATAGACAAAAACTTAAAGACAAGAAATGTAGATCATGATAAAACACACAATTTTTGTTATATACTTTTTTTCGTGGAGTTGGTCATTTATGAAATATTTATTGTTATTTGTTTCAGCTTTGAAACACATACTTTTCTGATACTGGAATTTTAACTCCTGTACATATAAACAAAGGAACATCAGTCACATAGCAACCAGCTTTTGAGTATCACTTTAACCTATGGTACTCCCTTATTTCGCTTCTACTTACAAGGAAGCAAGTAATAAGACTATTTCTGCTAATTTTTTCTCAATTAGCACGAAGTAAATAGAAGCATAAGCTTTTTAGCAATAATTTGTTCCAGAGTTGTATAATATAACTTTACAAATAAATGTTACAATTGAATGAAAGTAAAAGTAATAACAATAATAAATTATAAAAAATGAAACTATATGATTATAAAACATTTAAATAATTATTAATTAGTCTTCTGTCATTAGTTAAGAAATGTTGTGGTAGTTTTCTTTTGTCAGCCTTTTGATATGCAGGTTAAATGCTTGAGCACGAATAACGTTGTTGAAGAATGCCTTGGAGAGGTGTTTCATATTCTGTTCTATTGGAAGTTGGTGTTGAAGCTGCATCTTTCTTACAAACCTGGTGCATTTGTAGCTCTGCGGAGAAACTTATTGTACAACTTGAAATAATGCTGAAAGTTTGTCAAACGACACCAATTATGTAAGGTTTGGCACGTATTATAAAGTTTTATATTTCAGACAGGTTTTTGCTGATATATGCGATCTGGCAATGTTGCAAGAGACGTGGAAACTGCAACTGGCAACATTGTAAGCACCACACTGACCACAACATTGTTTGCCACCGGAAATGAGTTCACCAACCTCGGAATCACATCACTTACCTGCGTGATATATTATGGGGCCGGGGTTTGGTTCCAATTGTGTGTCGTTTGGAATGTAATTACCGTCTACGCTCTGACAATTTTACATCAGCGAAGTCAGCTTTACTACTTTCTCTGTACATACTGTATCGAGAAGGAAATATATGTTTTGGCCCCCCCCCTTATCCAAAAAAAAAAAGTCGAAAAATATTCGGGCGTGTGTGTGTGTGTTTGTGTGTGTGTGTGGGGGGGCAATAGTTCAAAAACGAAATACTTGGCATTTAAGTATGCTATCTTCTAAAGGTGCAACACGAACATTTTCAAGAAAATCCCCCCACTTCTAACTATCCTTTACATGGAAAAAATCTTCGAAAATTTTGATTTACTCGAAAATTGCTCTTAAGATTTTGATTAAAATACCATTTGTTTCTGATGTTGTTATGACAAACGAAATGTATAACTTGGTTTTTCTGGGAATAGCCTCTGAAGACCTCTTCATACTGAATGACTTTTATATAACTGGCTAACCGTAAGAGATATATAAAAAGTTAGTACACAAAAAAATGTAAATTTCATTAAAACAATCAGTTTTTGTTATATTCATTTTCAGTTTCTCTGCACGTACTACGTATATAGTGGTTACAAAATGGTTACATTTATACTTCACAATAACTCAAAAACTTTGCATTGTCTTATAAATATTATTGTCCTTTTAATTGTCTGATGGTTTTGTAGAGCACTTGGTAAATCACTGAAGCCGGCCGGAAGTCTCTGTTTGGCGGACACTGCAGCAGGATATGTTGCACAGTAAGTGGTGTGTTGCAGGAGAGAAGACCAAAAAGTCCATACTGAGTTTCCACGGAAATACATGTTTTAGGACCCCGTGAATCCAAAAAAAGCATTTCTGGAAAAAGGTCCGTGTGTGCGCAGTATAGCTCCAAAACGAAAAGAACTTCAAAAACCAAACTTGGTATTTACGTTCAGGATTTTCCAAGGATGCGACACGAAAATTTTCAAGAAAATCCCCCCCATCCCAAATTATCGTTAACATGGAGCATTTTTCGAACATTTTGATGTTGTCAAAAATGACTAACGATATTTTTATGACATGCGAAAGGTATATCTTGGATTTTCTGGGTTGCCTCTGAAGAACTCTTCATTCTGAATGAATTTTGTGTAACTGAAAAACCGTAATAGATAGACAAAAACTTACCACACAAAAATGTAGATCTCGTTAAAACACACAAAGACAATCCTCTTCTCTTTTACATATATTGAAAGGTACACAGTATTATTAGAACCAGTTGAACCTGCGGTTGCTCTGACCATTGAGCTACCGTGTCAACTTGCCTGTATGACATTCACTCTTCTAACTGATTATATATTGTTTTACACGGTTCAACCAACCAGCATGTCTCGCTTCAGAGGACTAGACACTTTAAGTTATATACATTTTTACTTTCTCTAGCCCCGTATGTGCAATGTACATAGGGATAGAGAAGTATTGTATTCCACCCAAAAATTCCATGTCGAGATTTCACCGGAAATATATGTTTTAGGCCCGTGTGAGTGTGTCTGTGGACAGCATAACTCAAAAACGAAAAGACGGTTGAATACCAAACTTGGTATTTAAATTTGGTATCTTCCAAGGATGCAACACGCAGATTTTCAAGAAAATCCCCCCACCCTTAACTATCCTTTACATGGAAAAATTTTCGAACTTCTTTTGTCTTAAAAATGGCTCTAACGATTTTGATTAAAATTTATTAAAGCAATTTCTATCACAAATAAAATGTATATCTTGAATTTTTTGGGAATAGCTTCTGAAGACCAGTTTATTCTGGATGAATTCTGCTGAATTGTGCATAACTAAACTAGTAAACCGTAAGATTTAGACAAAAAATTACTACACAAAAATGTAGATCCTGTTAAAATACACAATTTATGTCATATGCAATTTTTTCGTGGAATTTACGGTTTTCAAGATATGTCTTGTTATTAGTTTCAGTTGTAAAGTACTTATACTTTTCTGAGATAGGAAGTGTCCGTTTTTCTTTTGTTCTACTCCTGGCCAAGCAAAGAAGCGATTTGCAATGACAATCGCATAACGACACCTTTTAAAACATTTGACTATCACTTTAGCATAGCACATTCCTTTAGTTCCCTTCTACTTATAAGGAACTAAGTAATAAGAACATTCTGCTAATGTTTATCTCGATTAGCATTGTGTAGAAAGAAGAATAATCTTTTGTAAGAAGATTTTTTTTGTATTCAGGGGGACCCAAAACTTGCATTTCCGGTGATGTCTCGGTATGGAATTTTTGGGTGCAATAGAATAGCTTCTCTATACATTATGTACATAGTACGTGTAGAGAAAGTAAACATCCTTGACTGTATAAGAGGAAGGAGAAAACATACTTGGGTGCAGGTTCGACCAGACGCAACCCTCTGAATGGGTCTTCTAAGCAAAGGCGATGTCCCACGGTCAAATATTTTGGTCCAATACTCCTCAAACTACAAATTGAAATCTCATTGTATACAATTTCCGTCCTGTATTTTGGTCCAATTCCTGTTTGCTACAAAAGGATACGCGGTTTCTAATTTTTGGTCCAAACGTACGAAATCAACCAATGAGCGACCTGGTGGTAATGATGTAATAAGATGGCTGCTAGCGCTGGGTCTTCCTTCCCGCCCATGTGATTGTTTGTGTGAAACTTTGCTGTATCTTGTAGACTTTTCTCTAAATAATAGGGTTATAGTAGCCGAGCAATGTCTGAAATACACATTTTTTTGTGCGGCAGAGATTTATGAAACAATAACTCGGGTATTTATAGCTCCTGCTAATGTATTTTATCGGCTCCATTTGTATCTAAGCTTCTTTTTCAACAAAAATATAACAACGTGGTCTTATCTTTGATTTGCTGATATGTACTGCCCCATATTTGTGTCTTGGTGCGTGATTTTTGCCTCGACTAAGGACAGCAACTTTCCGAACAAATTTTCGTCCATTCTAAGGAAGTTAAAATAATTTACAGTGTCAGAAACGAGTTCATTTTGCTGCATATGTAGTACACCTCTTCCTTGGCCTGCATTCCTACGTTCCAGCCATATCTAGTCTTGATTTTGTCTTTCTATTATACAGAGTGATTTATATAGAACTGACTCATTTATTTCTAATTATTCCGTTGGAAATTCATTCGACCCAATTTTAGCACCAAATTAAGCGGAATGTTCTGGAGTTTCGATTCCTTGTCACCAGATGCGCAGATGTTTAACCAGAGTGTGAACACTGCAGAGTACCGACTAATTTTCATAGAGTTTATTGAGCAACTGGACGATGTAGAACTAAGTCAAGGATATTTTCAGCAAGATGGCACTACATGCCATACATCAAATGAATCCATGAACCTAATTGCAAGTTTCTTTGATGACCGGATAATTTCCATGAACCTGTGGCCACCATGATCTCCGGATTTGACATCGCCGGGCTTCTTTCTATGGGGTTACTTAAAAGACAGGGTTTACGCCACACGTCCCCAGACATTGGACGATCTGAAGCACAACATCACAAAGGAGATTCAAGCTATTGATAACAGAGTCCTCCAACGAGTGGCCAGTACGACGTGTTGAGTTGTGCCTTATGCAGGATGGAGGACATTTTCAACATTTGCTATAGAGGTAAATAATCTCCCAAAATTCTTCTACAATTTAGGTATAATAAGTTGTCGCTAGCAGAATTCGTTTTGAAACAATTAAAGAAAGAAATATGTCAGCTCTATATAAATCACCCTGTAATATGCTCTTGCAATGGATACATAAACTAAGCTTGCTACAGCGAACGTAAATAATTGTGGATCAGCAACCTCCACCATTTTCTATCAGCTGTTCTTGTGCATGCGAGAAATATTTGGACCAATACACACTCCCGTGGGAATGGAATGCAGAAATTGTACACAACGTTCACGTTGTATAGAAAATTTTGGACCAAATTTTGACCGTGGGACATCGGCTTAAAGTAGACAAACTACGTACATTTTTAGAGGTAGAAAGGAATGGCCAGGAAGCAGAAGGGCGCCACCCTGTAGTGTCAGAGTAAACTCATGCTCCAGTGATCTCCAGCAGACAATTGTGCTTGGCCACTGATGTATGCATCAGCCACGGTCACTCTAGCGTTCACAAGCGCTTAAGGCACAAAAACTGAACCGCCTGCAGATCTATACTGGATTAATATCTCTCAGCCAGTAAGACACGCTTTTAACATCGTGTTTTGCAACAGTTGCGTAGCTATATATTCCAACCAGATATTCCAAGTCGATATTTCACCGAAAATACATGTTTTAGGGTCCCTTATTTCTAAAAAGGTATTTTCAGAAAAAGGTTCGACTGTGTCTGTGAACACGATAACTCAAAATGAGCACTCGCTAAAATACCAAACTTGGTATACAAGTTTAGTATCTTCTAAGGATGTGACATGAAGATTTTCAGAAAAATCCCCCCACCACAAACTACCCTTTACATAAAACAAATTACGAAAATTTTGATTTTCTGAAAAATGACAACGATTTTGACTAAAATATCGTAAATTAAACATATTTACCTCACAAATAAAATGTATATCTTTAATTTTCTGGGAATAGCCTCTAAAGACTACTTTAATATCCATGAATTTTACGGAGTTTTGCATAACTGCTAAGTCGTAACAGATAGTAAAAAATTTGCCACAGAAAAAAAATGTAGTGCACGTTAAAACACACGATTTATGTTACATAAGTTATTTTCGCGGAATTGACCATTTCCGAGATATCCATTGTTATTGCATTCAGAATTAAAATAAACTTTTCTCACACGGTAAACTGTAAATGGATTTCAACCACATGGCAACCGGCTTTTAAAAGTTTGACTGTCGTTTTATCCCAGTGTATTCCCTTATTTTCCTTCTATTTACAAGAAAGCAAGTAATTAAGACAATTTCTGCTAATGTTTATCTCAATTATCATAAAGTAGGTGCATGAATATGCTTCTTAAGAATAATTTGTTACAGTGATGTAGAGAACATTATGTAAATGCAAGCGCATCAGAATTTTTACTTACTGTATACCAGCTGATCCAAAAACGTCCGAACTGGCAGCAGGGTGTTTTGCCTGTCCGCGCCCTCAGCGCTGGTTTCCGTCTGCCGCTGTCATAGAAAAGCGTGGATGAAACATGCATTATTTTTACTTTCTCTAGCCCCATATGTACATAGGGATAGAGAAGGTATTGTAACGCACCCAAAAATTCGATACCGAGATTTCACCCGAAATATGTTTTGGGGTCCCATGAGTCCGAAAAAAGCATTTTTAAATAAAAGTGCGTGTGTGTGTGTGTGTGTGTGTGTGTGTGTGTGTGTGTGAGTGTGTGGACAGCATAGCCCCAAAACGAAAAGACTGTTAAATATCGAACTTGGTATTTAGGTTTAGTATCTTCCAAGGTTTCGACGAAGCTTTTCAAAAAATCCCCACACCACAAATTACCCTTTACATGGAAATAAATTCAAAAAGTTTGATTTTCTTACAAAGGGCTTTAACGATTTTGATTAAAATTCCATATATTAAAGCTTTTTATATCCGAAATTAAATGTATATTTCTAATTTTTTGAAGACCTCTTTATTCTGGATGAATTTTGCCCAATTTTGCTTAACTGCTAAACCGTAAGAGTTAGACAAGAGTTCACTGCACAAAAACTGTACACCTAGTCAACACATACAGTTTATATCCTTTACGTTTTTGTTGTGGAGGTAACCATTTCCGAAATATTCCTTGTTATTGGTTTCAATTGTGAAGTACTTAAACTTTTCTCAGACAGGAAGAGTACGTTTTTCTTTTGTTCTACTCCTGGCCAAACAAGAAGCGATTTGCAATGACAATCGCATAACGATAGCTTTTAAAACATTTGACTATCAGTTTAGCATAGCGCATTCCTTTAGTTCCCTTCAACTTATAAGGAACTAAGTAATCAGAACATTCTGCTAATGTTTATCTCGATTAGCATTGTGTAGAAAGAACAATAATCTTTTGTAATAAGTTTGTAGAGTAGCTAGAGAAAGTCATGTGAGTGTAACACATCAGATCTTTACTTTCTCTACGCGTACTATGTACATAGTGTATAGAGAAGGTATTTTAATGCACCCAAAACTTCGATACCGAGGTTTCACTGGAAATACATGTTTTGGGTTCCCCTGAATCCAAAAAAAAAGAATTTTTGGAAAAAGGTCCGTGTGTGTGTGTTTGTGGGTAGCATAGCTCAAAAACAAAAGGACCTTAAATACCAAACCTGGTGTTTAAGTTTGGTATCTTCCAAGGATGCGACACGAAGATTTTCAGGAAAATCCCC